>OY294021.1:2872934-2929643 GCA_958510785.1 Exephanes ischioxanthus
GCTACAAAACGCTAAACATTTCTGGCGATATTATCAACGATATTAATGTGTATTTTCTTATTTATCTTTTTTCAGTACTTAAATCAGTGGATTGGAACAGAGCTGTAAACGTTTACTTCAAAAAAAGTTACATTACACGTGATAATGCGAAAAAGACTGTGTTAGTGCGAAACAATGTACCGTTCAAATTCGGCGCCGAAGAAATTTTGAAGAGAAATTATCACCGAGTATTCGAATCTAAGTAAGATGTAACGAAATTCAACGCAATGAAAGATGCAATGAATTATATCCTCGTCTCGTTCTTCGAGATTACATTGGTAGTACCGTCTACTTCATGCTGATATCCCACGACTATTCAGAGTTAAAAATGGAACGGACGGACCAGGACGGCCCCCCGTTCCGCCGTTCCGTGCGTCCCCCTCATAACGTTTTTTCGTGCTGAATGGCGTAGTCAGAGTTAAATTGTACGAAGAATAAAAAAGTAATTTTTTCGATATTAAAATCGAATCATGTCGGAAGAAGATAATAAAAGGAAGGCGGAGGACTCCATCATCGAGAAGATATATAAAAAGATAAAGAAACTGGAAGATCATTATTACGATCTCAAGAAAACGGCGGCGTCGAGCCAGCGTGACGACGCGGGACTCTCGACGCGGGATGACGCAACACATAATGCGTCGAAATTGATCGACATTCTGCAGTGTCTTGGATCAGGTAACTATGTTTAGGACAACGAGATCGCACAAACTGAGGCGATACACATGTTGTACATGCGGCATACGGCTGGAGTTTATCCCGGAGATAAAACGTTAGCCTTGTCGATGTGTCGCATAGGTTATGTATATTATGTATACTATTCGTTATTCTTATGGAAGAATATCGATTATTATCCTGCAGATTGTCCGAACACTGAGTCGGATAGGCAGGAGGGGTCGTGCAGCGATCGAGATTCTGTACACTCAGAGGCAGCGGAGGTGTCGATTGACGAGGAGGCTCTTCAGATCCTTGGCGAAGGCCCTTCGCTGAGCACACCGAAGGCATTCAAAATCCATTCGGACTTGGCTTCTCGGTGGAGGGCTTGGATCGTTTCCGGTTTGGAAAAAGAGACTCGCGCTGAGCTACTCAAGAATTATTCGCGTGTGGGCAATTGTCCATTAGAAGCTCCGATACTAAATGCTGAACTAGTCTCCTCGCTGAACGAGACGTCAGTGAAAAGGGACAAGCATTTCGCAGATTCACAATGTCTAATTGGTTCGGCAATGTCGGCATTGGGTTCAGCAGTTCGTAGTCCAAATTCTTTTTTCTTTTGTTTTTTCAAAAAAAAAAAAAAAAATTATTACATTAGCAAGGAGCTAACAAATGAACAAATAATTTTTTAGGTCACGATGCTCTTGAATGATAAGAAGGAGGGCGTTGATAGAAATGAGTTGCTCAGATTGTTGTGCGACTCAGGGAAGCTGATGGCAGATTTGCATCACAAGGAATCCGTGGCTAGGAAAGCCTATATTTTGCCAGGATTGGACAAACGTGCGAAGACGATCTTGGGTAAGATTGAAACAGATAAATATCTGTTTGGCGAGGACCTGGCGGAAAAGTTGAAGTCCGCGAAGGCAGTGGAGAAGGCGGGCCTTGACTTGAAATTGCAAACGCCGAAAGCACCGACGCCGAAGGCTCCATTCAAGAAGAATCCGGTAAACTGGAAAGGCCCCCCTGCGAAATCTCAGTGGACCAATCAGGGGGGCAGCAATCAAAGAGGGTCCAACACGTACAAGCCGAGAGGTGGACGTGCGCAACAGGAGAACAGGAGGCCAGAGCAAGTGCAAGCGCAAGACGACAAGTCGTCGAAAGCGAAAAAATAGAGGTAATAAAATCCGCCGGCAGGCTTCAAGGTTTTGTTACGGAATGGGAGAAACTGGCCGGGAACTTTGTTCTGCGTTGCATAAGTGGATATAGAATAATAACGGCACAGCCGCTTATTCAAAAATCGTGGCCTCGCGGGCCGGCGTTCCAAAATGAGACCGAAGAGCGAAACTTCATTCGGGAGATAGAGAAATTGGTAGAAATCGGAGCTATCGAAACTTGCAATCCTGCGAAAGGTCAATTCATATCGAGTTATTTCTTGGTCCAGAAGTCTGATGGTTCTTACAGATTTGTTTTGAATTTAAAGAAATTGAACGAGTTTTTATATACCGAACACTTCAAAATGGAAGATTGGAAGACCGCAACGAGAATTGTCACGCGTAAGGATTTCATGGCGAAAATCGATCTGAAGAATGCCTATTATTCTGTCCCGATAGAGAGAGATAGTCGAAAGCTTCTTCGGTTTGTGTTTAAAGGGCAATTATACGAGTTTACTTGCTTGCCAAACGGTCTGTCCACAGCGCCATGCGTTTTTACAAAGATTTTGAGGCCAGTAGTTAGCTCGCTAAGAGCGAGAGGTTTTGTATCCGTAATTTATTTAGATGATCTATTGTGTATCGGTAGAAGCTATGAGAGTTGTTCGCGAAACGTGGCTGCGTCGATCGAATTGCTCGAATCGCTCGGTTTCGTGATAAATTACGATAAAAGCATATTGAAACCGACACAAGTGTGCGAGTTTTTAGGGTTCTGCATTAATTCAGTTGAGATGACGTTGGAACTTCCCGAGAGGAAGAGAGAGAGTGCGAAGGCATTAGTACAAGTGTTCTCGCGAAGAACTACTTGTAAAATTCGGGAGTTCGCTCGTTTCCTAGGGACCCTGGTAGCTTACAGTCCGGCTTTAGAATATAGCGGTGTATATCTGAAGGGGTTTCAGAGGGAACTTTTCTTAGCCCTTTTAGAGAATGGACAGGATTATGAGAAAACAATGCATATATCAAACTCGCTACGCGAGGATTTTGAATGGTGGAAACAGAAATCACAATCATCGAGGAGATCGATTGCAAGTCCTATGTATGCTCGTGAAATCTTTTCGGACGCCTCACTGACCGGTTGGGGTGCTCATTGCAATGGTGAGGGAGCTCGTGGTTTTTGGCGGGAAGATGAACAATCTTTGCACATAAACTATCTCGAGCTCACGGCAGCGTTCATAGCGCTTCAATGTTTTGGATCCGACTTGCGCGGAGTGCAAGTATTATTAAGAGTAGATAACACGACCGCACTGTCATACATAAATCGTATGGGCGGGGTGCAATACCCGGGATTAATTAGTCGAGCAAAAGAGCTATGGGTATGGTGTGAGCAGCGAGAAATTCGAGTTTTTGCTGCGTATATAAAGTCGGCGAATAATGAGGAAGCGGATAGAGAATCGAGAAATCAAAACGTAGACACGGAATGGGAATTAGCGAATTTTGCGTTCAAGAAAATAGTTAAAGAATTCGGAGCACCGGAGATAGATTTATTCGCGACAAGAGCCAACGCAAAGTGCACGAATTTCTGTGCTTGGCATAGAGAGCCAGAGGCTGTAACTATTGATGCATTTACCATAAGCTGGAAAAATGAGTATTTTTATGCTTTTCCTCCATTCGCGATCATCCCGAGAGTTTTGCAAAAGATAATTGCCGAACAGGCCTGCGGGATTGTGATAGTACCCGATTGGCCGAATCAACCGTGGTACCCGATTTTCTTTTCTTGTTTATGTGAAGAGCCTATATATTTCAGTCCATCTGATGTTCTTTTGCTGTCCCCGTGTAGGTCGCTACGTCATCCGTTGGCGAGGGATTTGCGTTTAATTGCCGGCAAGTTATCCGGAATGCCTTCGTTAAGAAAGGATTACCAAGCTCAACAATAGAAGTTTTCGTCGCGTCGTTGGCAGTTTCAACGATAAATCAATATACAAGTTCGTTGAAGGCTTGGTGGCAGTTTTGTGAGAGGGCGCAGATCGATCCACACAGAGCGGAAAGGAATGATCTGTTGACATTTTTATTCGAAAAATTTGAGGCAGGAGCGTCATACGGAACGCTGAACGCAGTGAGATCGGCCGTGTCCTTAATTTCAGTGAATGACGTTGCCAAGGACAATGATATCACGAGATTTTTCAAGGGAATTTTCAGATTACGTCCAACCAAGCCGAAATATAATAAAACATGGGATCCAAGTGTTGTGCTGCACACTCTTGCGAGTCATTGTACGATAAGAGATTCTAATCTCCAAAAAATGTCTGAAAAACTTGTGACTCTAATGGCGCTCGCGACAGCGCACAGGGTCCAGACATTAGCTCTCATAAAAATAGAGAACATCAAGCGCACCCAAGAGGGATTCGAAATTGAAATACCCGACTTGATTAAGACATCAAGGCCAGGACAGTGTCAACCATTGTTAGATATACGTTACTTTAAGGAGAAACCAGAGATATGCGTAGCATCGTTTCTTAAAAAATACTTGGCTCTAACAGAGCCTTTGAGAAAAGACTGTAATAGTTTGTTTATAACGTCAAGAAAGCCGTTCAAAGCTGCAACGACACAGTCAATAAGTAGGTGGATAAGAGCGATGCTCAGGCTTAGTGGGGTAGGTGATCATTACACTCCGCATAGCACGAGGCATGCCGCGACGTCGCCGGCGCTAGCCAAAGGAGTGGATTTAAATATTATAAAATCAACCGCGGGCTGGTCTAAGGAGTCTGAGGTCTTTGCCAGATTCTATAATCGACCAATAGAGTCGAAAAGTAGCAATTTTGCGGCGGCTGTGTTTGAATGAGAAAAATAATACTAATAATAATTAATAAACTTTTGTTACACATGACGTTCTTAAATAAAAAAAAAAAAACAACAACAACAAAGCGTTTAAGGGAACCTCTAAACATCTACCAATGTAATCTCGAAGAACGAGACGAGGATATAATTGGACGATTAAACGAACTTACCTGTTGTGAAGTTCAATCGTAATTATATCCGGTGTCTCGTTCGAGAGATTACACACCCAACAACTGTGAAGATAAATATTAATCATATTTCTCTAATTCCCGCCCATAATAGAAAGTCTATAAACATTATGAGGGGGACGCACGGAACGGCGGAACGGGGGGCCGTCCTGGTCCGTCCGTTCCATTTTTAACTCTGAATAGTCGTGGGATATCAGCATGAAGTAGACGGTACTACCAATGTAATCTCTCGAACGAGACACCGGATATAATTACGATTGAACTTCACAACAGGTAAGTTCGTTTAATCGTCCAATCTATAGATATAAGGTCTATTCATTAAGTGAATATTTCGTTCATATATTAAAAATTAATATATTTAACAAACATATGACATGTGTTGGGAATTTATCACTAGATATGCGTGTTGGAACCTAATGCCGAATTTCTCGCTCTCGATTTCGAACGCTCGTCGCGTTTACGAAAACACCTCACCTCTCCTCCCAAAACCGTCCCTACCTTTGTGGACGAGAAGAGCTATTGTTGTGTGGAGAGTTAGTCGTCTCTCAGAGCTCGTGCGAGAATGCTCGAGTAATCGAAAGAGCATTATAGGCCGCTCGGCATAAGGCAATCGCCCACGAAAGTCGCGACGTGCTCCGTGTGATCCACGACACCTCAATTTTCGCAATAAAGAACAGTTTTTTTGTAAAGTGCAGTTGTGCAAGTTGTTTATAACTCCTGAAACAAAATAAAGGATCCTAATTCCGCGGTTTCAACGAACCGGTAATAAAAACAATTATATTAAATGTGATCCCGCGCGAGTCGAAGGGCGCGGAAGAAACATTTAAGGTCCTTCGAGCCGGATCGATAAGAGCAAATCAGTGAAAACGCGCGAAAATTGGGATCGTATAAGTTGAAACGGATAGTACAGTTCGCCTTCAAGGATAACTTGGTTTTCGGCTCGCTCCGAACAGCACGCTCTTCGGAAAGTGTAAACAGAGACTCTCAAACAAAAAAAAAAAAGGGGGACGACAACCGCTCGGAGGATTAACGCTCGAAAATCTCGAGAATTGGCACCATGGCTTCCTTTGACGAGCTCCTCACTGAGCAACAGGCGACCTTCGAACAACTTCGAAGAATTTTACCGAATTATCGGAAACTCGGTAAAGACAAATTCACGCTCAGCAAAACGCGAACACGCATACAATCTCTAAAGGAGTCATGGTCCATATGCCGAGCACTGGACGTGCAACTTCGTCAAAAAGCGGATGCCGCAAAACCACAACACTCGTACTTCAAGGACGCAGAGTTCCTCCAAGCCGAGGCCGATTACGAGGACACCATGGACAAACTGACGGAGCTTTTGGATCTACAAGAGAAAGCGGCGAATCCAGCCCCGGCGACAACCTCGGCGAACTCCACGATGATCGGCGAGCTGCAGGGGTCATCTACTTTCGTTCTACCACGCATTACCATCCCGAAGTTCAACGGCGAAACTACGAAATGGGAAAGTTTTCGCGATTCTTTCAAAGCGCTAGTCGGGGACAATGCAGCTTTAACCCCAGGTCAGAAATTATATTACCTCAAATCTTTCGTCACGGGAAGCGCTGCGCTAATGATTGAGCATGTATCGGTCTCAGACGCCAATTACGACAGCGCCTGGCAGTTACTCGAAGAAGAATACGACAACCCGCGCGCGTTAGTTATGGCACACATTCATGCGTTTGCGAATTTACCGACCATGAAAACCGAAACAGAGACCGAACTCAAACTACTGCGCGACACCGTCAATTCATCCTTAACCGCACTAAAAAATTTGCGACGTCCGGTAGAACATTGGGACGATTTATTAGTCTACATGATTTCACAAAAATTCTGTTCGCGCACCCGTACCGAATGGAATCTGAGTCTCGGCGCATCCAATGAATTTCCGACCCTCAAAAAACTGAAAGATTTCTTGACCGAACGAATACGCGGTATAGCAGCTCCCGTTCAGACTGAAAAACTCGAAAATGCGAACACCCAAGCGTCTAACAAAAATAAGGGTAAAGCTAGTGTACACAACGCGACTGCCAAGCAATGTCCCGACTGCTCGGGAACACATAATCTTGCTTTTTGCCCCGCGTGGCCCACTCGAAAACACTCGACGCTAAATTTGCGTTCGCGAAGAGTCAACGACTCTGCTTCAATTGCTTGAAAGCCGGCCACTTTCCGAATAACTGTCCTAGCTCAAATCGTTGTAAAGAATGTAAAAAGCCGCATCACACTTCGTTGCACCGCGCTTCAACGAGCAGCCAGGCCGCTCCCGTCGAGCCTGCCGATCAGGACGCCGATGGCCCCCATCAGGCAGCGAGCGTTAATGTGCTCCCAGCACACACCGCACGCTCTTATAATTCGACCAAAAAAAACACGAACAAACAAAGCGCTGCGGCTCTGCTCGCGACCGCATGGGTACGTCTACGTACGCCGGAAGATCGCGTAATAAAAGCGCGAGCCCTACTCGATCAAGGTTCGACGCATAGCTTTATAACAGAGTCACTGGCTCATAAATTGCGCACTCCGCGTTGTCGAGCCGACCTCGACATCACAGTATTCGGCAGCGGACAAGCCTCGCGCGCTAAGTTCTATGTGAATCTCTCGCTCGAATCATGCTCCGGACAGTACGCTATGAACATGAAAGCCTATATTTTCAAAAGACTTGCGAATTACGCCGCGAAAAATTCGAAAGAAATAAATTCCTGGCCTCATCTACAGGGCCTACCCCTCGCGGACCCCGACCCTTCAAGTGAGGAGCCGATTAACGTCTTGATCGGTGCGGATCTTTACGGGCAATTATTACTCGGGCCGCTCCAGAACGGTCCCCTCGGTGCACCGACGGCCCAACTCACGATGTTAGGATGGATAATCTCAGGTCCAACGGAGAGTGCTTGCGACCAGCGAGACTCTCCAACAGCCACAATGCATTGCGTCACGACACACAGCACGGACGCCCTGCTTCGGAAATTTTGGGAAATCGAAGAAATTCCCTCTCAACAATTCCTCACACCGGTCGAGGAAGAATGCGAAAAACATTTCGCGCAGACGCACTCTCGCGATAAAACGGGACGGTATATCGTTCGTTTGCCGTTTCGCCTCGGGTCAAATCCAAAAATCGGGGAAAGTCACCAAATCGCGGTATCGAGATACGCTCAGCACGAGCAACGCTTGAAGAAAAACCCGGAGCTTGCACGGGCGTACTCCGAATTTTTACAAGAATACGAGTCTTTAGGCCACATGGAAAGAGTCCATCATCACGACCCAATAAAGAAGTCGTTATACGTCCCGCATCACCCGGTGATCCGCGAAAGCAGTGCAACCACGCGCGTGCGAGTTGTTTTTAACGCGTCAAGTGCGACTTCTAACGGCACATCTCTGAACGATCATTTGCTCATCGGCCCGAAACTGCAACGCGACATTGGCGAGGTCATATCTCGCTGGCGCCGGCATAAATTCGTCTACATAGCAGATATAGAAAAAATGTTCCGCCAAATTAAAGTTTATCGCGAAGATACTGATTACCAGAGAATCGTTTGGCGTCCGACCGAGGACGCTCCTATCGTAGATTATCGACTTCTGACCGTCACCTACGGTACGGCGTGCGCACCGTACCTCGCTAATCGCGTACTCCTTCAATTAGCAGACGATTAAAGAAACTTATTCCCGGACGCGGCCGCTGTAATCCGTAACTCCACCTACGTGGACGACGTGCTGTTCGGAGCGAGCGAATTGGAAGAAGCGCGCACTCTTCGCGCCCAACTCGTTGCTCTATTGCAAAGCGGCGGGTTCACGCTACACAAGTGGGCAGCGAACGATGTCGCGCTTCTAGCAGACATCCCGGCTGTGGGACACGAGCTCGCAGTCGATCTTTCAAAAGAGGATACTGCCATCCTCAAAGTTCTCGGCATCACCTGGCTTCCCAAAGAGGACGCGTTCAGTTTCCAAGTAGGAGAAATCCCGAAAGAGCAAGCTACAAAACGGTCAATTCTATCGCTAATCGCAAGATTGTTTGACCCTCTCGGGTGGGCCTCGCCCGTTGTGATACAAGCCAAAATGCTCATGCAAGATTTGTGGCTTGCGAAAGTAGATTGGGATGATATCGTCCCTCAACCGGCTCAAGTCCTATGGGAAAACTATTGTCGCGAACTCCCAAGTCTTTCGAAACTGAGAATTCCTCGCTGGACTGGGCTCTCGCCCTCTCACCACGTCATGGAGCTGCACGGCTTCGCGGACGCCTCACAGCGCGCGTTCTCTGCGGCCGTCTATTTGCGCGTCCTCAACTCGCCTTCGGACATTTCGATATCATTAATCGCTGCGAAATCGAAAGTCGCGCCGTTAAAGACAGTCGCGATCCCTCGCCTAGAGTTAAACGGAATCGTGTTACTCGTACGACTCTTCGAGTATGTCAAAACAATTATCAACTACGACGCGATTTCGGTGCACGGTTGGACCGATTCTACCGTTGCACTCGCGTGGCTCACCCAGCATCCATCGCGCTGGAAGCCTTACGTAGCAAACCGGGTATCCGAAATCCAGACTAAAATGCCCGAAATTAAATGGCATCACGTCCCCACTCGAGATAACCCCGCGGACTGTGCGTCTCGGGGAATCTCGGCAGACGAATTAATTGATCACCGGCTTTGGTGGTCAGGTCCCTCGTGGTTACGGCAGAATTCGGCGTTTTGGCCCAAAGTGCGACCCGGCGCACTATCTGAACACGTTGCCGATCAAAAGTCCGTCTTTAACGAACAACGCGCCACCGCTACTATACACATTGCTCACGAGAAGGAAGAGTGGGATCTGGCCTATAAATTTTCCGATTGGGGCAAACTTCTTCGCGTCACCGCCCTCCTGTTGCTCTGGCTTCGCAACTTTCGCGATCGCCAGCGTGATAAAACCCCGGCGCGCGATACAACCTTCGCAGATAGCATCCAAGCCTCTCGTGAATTTTGGATACGTAAAATCCAGCACGATGGCTACGCCGCCGAAATTCGAGCCCTAAAGAAGAACGAGCCGCTCCCGCGGACGAGCGTGCTAAAATCACTGAACCCCTTCCTCGACGGGAAAGGCCAGTTGCGTCTTGGCGGGCGGCTACGCCATTCGTTCCTGTCGTATAACGAACGCTTTCCACTGATTTTACCACGTCATCACCTCAGTGAACTGATCATCGTGCAAACCCACCTGCGATCCTTCCATGGAGGCTCTCAGTTGACGCTCCGCCTACTGCGCCAAAATTACTGGATCATCGGCGCCAGATCTCTCGTAAAATTTAAAATAAACCAATGCTTCCGCTGCACTCGCGAAAAGGCCGCCACTGCACGTCAACTCATGGGAGACTTGCCTTCCCCGCGAGTAAACCCGTCACCGCCCTTTTCTCATTGCGGTGTGGACTATGCTGGTCCGTTCCAAATAACGCCCTACGTTGGCCGAGGTCAAAAATCACGGAAATATTACGTCGCGCTATTTATCTGTCTCGCGACGCGCGCAATTCATCTCGAATACGTTGACGACTACGCCACTTCCGGTTTCTTAGCTGCATTTCGGCGCTTCGTCGGCCGTCGCGGTTTTCCATCCGACATCTACAGCGATAACGGTACAAACTTTCAAGGTGCCGATAATGAACTGCGTCGAGCATTTTTATCTACGATAAAAAATTCGGCGCTGCGCGAAAAATTCGCCACTGATGGCATCCGTTGGCATTTCATTCCTGCCTCCGCCCCACATTTCGGTGGACTCTGGGAGGCCGGAGTCAAAAGCTTTAAGACCCATATGAAGCGAGTGGTGGGCTCTCACACCCTTTCGCAACTCGAGTTTTCTACCTTATTGTGCGAAATCGAAGCGTGTTTAAATTCGCGGCCTCTCGCCCCTCTGCGCGACGACCCCGAAAATTACGATGCGCTAACTCCGGGACACTTCCTTATTGGGAGACCGTTAGTCAGCATCCCCGAGCCCTCACTACTCGACGTCAACGAGAATCGGTTATCGCGCTGGCAAAAGGTTGTCGCTATGCGCGAACACATCTGGAGAGCCTGGACGCTCGACTATTTGCACACTCTGCAACAGCGCGCCAAATGGCAGAGCTCGACACGTTCCCTCACCGTTGGAACGCTAGTCCTGCTGAAGAATGAGCTGCTACCTCCGTGTCGATGGGAATTAGCCCGAGTTATCGAAACCCATCCGGGCCCAGACGGACTCGTTCGGGTAGTTACGGTCCGTACCGCGAAAACAAAATTAAAGCGCCCGATCGCGAAAGTCTGTCCCCTTCCCTGCCCCCGGCCGTCCGATTCCGCGGCCCTTTGATGCGTTTTCGTGTCTCCCGACCACCCGCATTTAATTCTTAGTTCGAAAAATAATGTCGGGTTACGCTGTAAAATTTATTTGTAGTTCGAACGCAAAAAAAAAAAATGTCGGGTTGGGTTTGTAAGCTTAAGTTTAAGTTCGATACCAATGTCGGGTTTATGTTTTGTAATTTCCCCTTTTTCTACGTTTTCGATTACATTGTCGGGACATAACGCTGTAAATCTCGGAATCACACGGACACAACTATAACCCTTGTACTTCCCTTCGTCTCTGCCGACACGAGGCGGGCGGTATGTTGGGAATTTATCACTAGATATGCGTGTTGGAACCTAATGCCGAATTTCTCGCTCTCGATTTCGAACGCTCGTCGCGTTTACGAAAACACCTCACCTCTCCTCCCAAAACCGTCCCTACCTTTGTGGACGAGAAGAGCTATTGTTGTGTGGAGAGTTAGTCGTCTCTCAGAGCTCGTGCGAGAATGCTCGAGTAATCGAAAGAGCATTATAGGCCGCTCGGCATAAGGCAATCGCCAACGAAAGTCGCGACGTGCTCCGTGTGATCCACGACACCTCAATTTTCGCAATAAAGAACAGTTTTTTTGTAAAGTGCAGTTGTGCAAGTTGTTTATAACTCCTGAAACAAAATAAAGGATCCTAATTCCGCGGTTTCAACGAACCGGTAATAAAAACAATTATATTAAATGTGATCCCGCGCGAGTCGAAGGGCGCGGAAGAAACAACATGTTTTGATTGATTATTTTAAAAAAATGAAAAAGTATTGGAAATGCCATACATTCTTATTCCCTTAACGTATTGGTGCCAAATTTCATCCCAAATCTTGTTTAACAACAGCCCACTTTTGGTTCAAATTTGATATTTTTAAAATTAAGAGAACTAAAATAGAGGCAAGTGCTAAGATTAATCAAATACACGCACATTTTTTATGAGATTTTTTATAAACCATCTTTCCCGATGTTTTACACTATGAGTACTTCACATGATATTTTCAATTTTTTTTTTTTTAAATCAAAACAAAATTTCCTCTATGAGGTCGAAGACATCAAAAACAACTAATCACGTGTTATATATAGGACAAAAGTATAAATAACGACGATGTAAGAATTATTACAAAATTACTGGTAATTTTGTAATTGTCGTAAAAAAGACATCCGCTCCTCAAACCGATTAATTAACGGTAAGTTTGTAGTAATAATAACCTAAGCGACCGGTCCCAAATGCTTTTTCGACAGCTTAAATATAAGTTATTTCGCCATTGTAATGATTACAACAACTCCACCAGAACGGTTATATTACCCGTAGTTTTGTGGACGTACAACCGTACTGGAACGCTCCTCCCTACTGGAAACGGATCAATTACCGGTTATTTTGCGGTTATAACCAACCACTACACTACAACCACTACACTACAACCACTCCAGAACGCTCCTCGAACGGTTTAATTAGCGGTTATGTTGCGGTTATAATCAGTAGAACACCCGGAAAACTCCCCAAACGGTTGTATTACCAGTTACTTTGCGGTTGGAATAAATACTACAACCGCGCCAGAACGCTCCTCGAACCATTTAATTATCGGTTATGTTGCGGTTATAATCAGTAGAACACCCGGAAAACTCCCTAAACGGTTGTATTACCGGTTACTTTGCGGTTGGAATAAATACTACAACCGCGCCAGAACGCTCCTCGAACCATTTAATTATCGGTTATGTTGCGGTTATAATCAGTAGAACACCCGGAAAACTCCCCAAACGGTTGTATTACCAGTTATTTTGCAGTTTAAATAAGTACTACAACCACGCCAGAACACTCCTCGAACGGTTTAATTATCGGTTATTTTGCGGTTATAATCAGTACAACAACCAGAAAGTTTCTAGAACGGTTGGATTACCGGTCATTTTGCCGTTGAAATAAGTACTACAACTTTGCCAAAACGCTCCTGAAACGCTTAAAATACGGTGTGCTTCGCGATAACGTTTCGCGGCAAACCGATACCAAATCTGGTAAATTAGTGGTTGATAGCGGTTATTGTTTCGCCGATATCAATCGGTTGTTTTTGTGGTCAATTCGCAGTTGCCCGTCCCGACAGGGTTGTAGCGGCTTTTACTGTGATCCTCGAGTTGCCATGTAGCTTCGCTTTGGCTTTCTTCCTAGCTTCTTTCTTGGTGCATGACGCGTCTTCGAAGTCGCTATGGTCTGACCATTGGTTTGCAGGATTCAGTTTCTTAGGCACAGCTAAATAGCAAAGGAGAAAATTATAAAAATCGAAAAAAAAATAAAATCACAAAAAAGATTGTTCGCGAAAAATCGGAGGAAGCAAAAGAAGAACGTGACATAACCTCACTTTTAATATTTTGCTTCGTAAAAATCGCGAGAAAGATTGAATAGAAAAAAGTACTCACACATGTTTGCTTATCGCTCGTCTCGTCGAATAATACCGAAATTAACCTCGATTCACGTGAACTCACATTTTTTTCTTGCGATACGATACGATACGTCGTGAAACCGAAGCGGCGTGTCGCTACCGGTGCCAAAAAGAAAGAGACAGCGATAGGCGCCATTACGTGGTTCGAACCCACGTGACCGTGAGCGTCTTTTTCTGGCGGACAAAAAAGGGAAAACCGACGAATAATAAAAATCGAAGATCATCCATACGATTTTTCCTTAAAATTCCCTGATATTACTGTCCGGACGAATAGAGTACGCTTATTCGTGCGGATAGTGATATCGGATAATAATTGTCGGATGAATAACGTACGATTATTCGTCCGGCAACTCTCAGCGAGTAAAAAATTTAAGCTACTACAGATCCATAGCGAAAAAGAATATACTCTCATACGCATTGATCCTTCTGCTATCTGCGAATTCGTTGGATGATACTCGCTATTCGTTCCTTATATACGAAACTACTAGGTACCGGACCGCTTGTGAGAAACGCGCCTTGCCTATCCCGCCATCTAACGTCGGCCACCCGTAGTGTGGCCCGAGATCGGCCACGTTGCCGGACGAATAATATCGTGCAATTCGTCCGGTTGCCGGACGTCTAGACACTCCGATAAATAAAAGAACAGATAATAATAGTAACTTTATATTCGCCTCGAGCCTTTTCTCTGTAGATTTTCCGATTTTCTCGTGCATATTGTAGATGCACGTAGCAGTCATTCAGAATATAATTATATGCCGGTCAGGTAACCTCAAATCACGCACGTGTACTATTTTGTATTGTTCTTTATTGCGTCCCCGAAGGGTTACAAGGGTTCCGTCTCCTGTACATTTCTCCTTTACATTTCCTTTTGTCCCATTACACATGTTTCCTCTCTCCGCTCACGATTTACAATTTTCCGACTCCACCCTCATACTTTCCGCTCCTGTTTTCTCACATCCTCACCTTACATTTCTTTTTGCCTTTACTTTTACTTTCGCGTATTTCTTTATTTCTACCTTCTTACATCGATGTACTTTCTTATTTCTACCTTAATCTATTTACGCATCGCTCGCTGCTCACGCGCGCTTCGCTAGCCGCTCTCTCCTGCCCCGCTCGCCTCGCCCGTATGCTCCGCTCGCCGCCTCGCACACCTCGCTCGCACTTTTATTTGTTTTCTTAACTCTTTACTCTTGTCTCCTCCTCCGTCTCTCTCTCTCTCTCTCCCTCTTCCTTCGCGCTTCATTGTCGAACTCCGTTTCCGTCTTATTCACTCCATTCTTTCTCGCATCCCCTGTTTTCTGACCATTCTCTCTCTCTCTCTCTCTCTCTCTCTCTCTCTCTCTCTCTCTCTCTCTCTCTCTCTCTCTCTCTCTCTCTCTCTCTCTCTCTCTCTCTCTCTCTCTCTCTCTCTCTCTCTCTCTCTCTCTCTCTCTCTCTCTCTCTCTCTCTCGCACTCTCTCTTTCTGTCTCCACCCTATCTACTCCCATCCCCCTTCATCCGTTCTCCGAATCCTCTCTCTCTCTCTCTCTCCCTCTCTCTCTCATATTTTCCCTTCTCTTTTCTTCTAGCTCTTTCATCCACTCCTCTCCCTCTCCGCTCGCATCCAAAATCTCTCTTACTCTCTCACCTATCGGCCTATCTGCTTCCCCTCCTGCTCTACACCTATCCAGTACGTGTTCCCACGTTTCGATTTCTCCCTCACACATTCTACATCTCCTCTGTTCTTCCGATCTCCAATACTCTCCTTCCCTCATCTCGTTTCCTAGCCTGAACCTGGCTATTCTTTTACTCTTTTCCTCCTTCCACGCACGTGTACTTATACATTTAGTCACATAGAAAAAGTATAGCCTGCAATTATTGTTCAGATTTATTGA
The DNA here is from genome assembly GCA_958510785.1 of Exephanes ischioxanthus. Classification (NCBI taxonomy): domain Eukaryota; kingdom Metazoa; phylum Arthropoda; class Insecta; order Hymenoptera; family Ichneumonidae; genus Exephanes; species Exephanes ischioxanthus. The sequence continues at coordinate 2,888,422 of OY294021.1, forward strand.
AAATACCGATAGATTTTGCAGTCAGTGAATGAAATATTTGATTATTGTCCCATCAACAACGTATTGCATATTTCCATAAGTAATATTTAGTCGATAAGCTGCAACAGGTAAATCGACGATACATAATTTTTCGACAGATATTGCATTGCCTGTTTACTGAGATTTTAATACTTACCAACTCAGTTTCAGCTCTTGACAGATATTTGAATATTTGACCTGATTTAAGTTTTATCTTTCAACAAACATCTTTATATTCATCGTTAAGAGATTTTCTATCGAAAGATTGTAATAGTATCCGTCGACTAAGGGTGATCTCGCGACAAACATTTTAATATCTCCCGACAAAAGATTTTCTATCTAAAAATGTAACATTGCCAATCGACTAAGTTTTTTCTCCCGACAGGCATTTTAATATTTGCCGACAACATATTTACTATGCGAAGACAAAACATTACCTATCACAGTCTAAGTTTCATACGTCGACAGATATTTCAATGTCTATCAGCAAGAGATTTTCTATCGAAATATGTAATAGTATCCATCGACTAAGTGTGAATTCTCGATAAACATTTTAATATCTGTCGCTAAAGATTTTCTATCTAATAATGTAACAGTACTATCGACTAAGTTTTATCTCTCGACAGGCATTTTAATATTTGTCGACAACACATTTACTATTCGGAGATAAAACATTACCTTTCGCAGTCTATGTTTCATTTGTCGACAGATATTACAATGTCTATCAGCAAGAGATTTTTTTATCGAAAGATGAAAACAGTAACTGTCGACTAAGTTATGACTGCTACGTGACAGATCTCTCTTATCTCTGAAGTATCTCGGAAGAAACATTTTTATACCTATTGACAAGTTCATTTTGACATCTATTGCAAAGTCTACCGATTAGATTCTATGAAGAGACAATCAAATACATATAGACTAAGTTTTATTTGCATATTATAATATTTTTTCTTTGGTTCAATGACTTAATTCGCAATTAACAATAATTAATTCATAAACAAAAAATTGAACAACGTAACAGCATCTGTTTTTTATTTTTCGTGTTTATAGACTTACAATAGCGAAATACGATTTCCAAGGAAGATGGCAACAAGTGGGAAAAAGGCAACACTACCGTAAGTCTTTAATGAATAGTCGAAGATCCATTATCCATTAACTGGCAGTAGATTCATATAACTATTAAAATATTTGTTATCTTTGCTTTTATTGTAAAACATATAAGACATGCGTATCTTAAAATTATATTATACTTAACAAAATTATGATTTTTATACAGATTACCGTTTTTACTCGACAAGACTAGTCACGTTATTGTTGAATTTAACGACCATGGTAGAAAATCGATAGAAATTGTCTTACGTTCATGGGTATCCTTGAATAAGAAGAATGTGTGGCTCTGCGCATACCCTACCGGCGCTAATATGGAATTTGCGGTTGCTTACGTTGAAAATAATAAGGACCCTGAGACGAACTGGGCAAGCCATAAGGTAAACATTTTGCAGGAAGCATGTAAGTTAAATATTAATAATATATTCGTGATATTTGAATACTGAGATTAAAAGACAACAAATAAACAGAAATTATGTATATTAAAAAATTTAAACAAATATAGTATCATAACTATTAATTTAGTATTATTTTCGAAAAATATGCTTAACATTCTGTGACGACTATTTATCACCTGCCGCACCGTACAGTCAAGGTGTTAGGCGTTTGGAACGGTGCGAGGGCGAGGAGCGTGCAGTTTCATCTGCTTCACTTGCGGACGAGTTCCCAAGTATTCCAAACTCAGGTACGAGATAATAAACAAAAGTGTTTGCAATCCATGCTTGAAGATGAATAGAACTGTATAAGGGAAAGTTTAGTAAACAAAAAAGTCCATGTCAATTAACAAGTAATGAAAAAAAATATTTTTCATATCCTGATGATAAATAAACTAACTGGTTATTAAAATATCGATTACTATTTCATCCATGCATGATTTAAACAAAATTCTCACAATATTTAACTTTTTACTTTAATAACAAAGTAGTTCTGTCTATCGACATACATTGCAATACCCATTTCAAGATATTACTTATCGAAATATGTTATAAGGGATGACTATTCCCAGTCGTCCGTGGATATAAGGTGTTCTTAAACATCTGCCCAAAACATAGGCTCGTTGCGTTATATGAACTTAGTATGTATCTGAGGCATGCTTAAAGACACACTTGTATCCACACTGAAGTACACATAAGCATAACGTTTATAATAACCATCGCTTGGATAATGTATATAAATATTAATTGGTACTCATCAGTACCCATCATTCAATACAATATTTATGTAAGCGAACTAATTAGTTGTGTAATATGCTAAATTTTTTTAGGCCAATCACGCTTCAAATCGGGTAATATAAGAAACGAGATAAACAAACCGGATAATGCTGCAATGTTAAGCAGTAACGAAAGAGAGAAGCACGACCAGCCACCAGAAGGCCAATCAAGTTGTGCTGTGAAGAATGCTACAGACGCAAGAAAAGACGCTGCCAAGGATTTTGACGACAAATTAAGCATAAGTGATGAAGAACAGAGGAACCAACCAGCAAATGGTCGTGAAAAAGAACATAATAACGGTAAACTTAATAAAATATTGTAACTGTTCCGTGTTCTATAAATTTGAAAGTGGGTTAGTATTAGAGATGTAAACGTTTTCGCATGCGGTAACATCATAAAGTTTCTATTATATTGTCCTTTAACACGTATCAGACTCATAAATATAAATATTTTTCTATTTTTAGATTAAATATGCAATCAATATACTTGTATTAAACTATACTATCTCCATGTAGATATTCTAGACACACAGAAGTGCATGCTCGATATGAGAGACACTGTGCAAGGATTGCTAAACACGATGGAGGGACGGATGAAAAAGAAGATGGGACGAATGGAACAAAGCATTTTATTCGAAGTCAGGCAGCAGTTTAAGACTCTCATGGAATCCGTGGTTCCCGATGCTGGCTTAAAATCTGTAGGAAAAACCTTGTCCAAATGCGAGTCGATTTTGGAAGCAGAAGAAATTCAGCGCCGTACATTAGAAGACTTTCTATCCTTCGAAGAACTGATTGATACAGACAAGGAGAAACGCGAGTCTTTGGTAAGCGGTATTTTATTAAAAATAAGTTAAGATTTTCAATAAAAATTTGCTGATAGATTTTTTAATGTCTTTGGGGATAACTCACTCGTTTATTGATTATTGTCTTCAGGTTTAACTGTTAAATGGAAAAACGTTTGTTTGTTTTAGAAAACGTGGATGATTCTAATCCAAAATGGAGCACATGACTTGAAGGAATCAGTGTCCAAAATCTTGTCTGCGTACATTAACAAAACTGTACAATTACAGTATAGTGGATGCGGCCGAAAGATGAAGGGCGAGGGTAAACGGAATTTCAGCGCATCACATGCTTTTGCATGTATGACAGGTAATCTTTCGACGCGTTATAAAAAAAAACAAAATGCTAAATGATTGTTGGGCGTGTGACAGTGTGAAATTAGTTATGGCCGCCTTTTCGATGGATTATTTGTATAATTGATTAAAATTGAAGTATGTAGTTTTCTGCCAATAATAATTACTTATATTACGAGTCTCGTTCTCGAGATTACAATTTAGTACCGTCTACTTTCCACAAGATGGTGCCACGCACTCAGAGCTAAAAGAAAGAACGAAGCCCAGTACCCTGGCGCCCCGTTCGTTCCCTAACCGACGCCATAACGTTTTTCGTGCACGGTGGTCGCGTACGTACTTTTCAGAGCTTCGTAATATAAAAGATTTTTTAGTTGTGTTATCGTGTTAAAAATGTCTAATAAACATAAGAAAAGGAAGAGTAAGAAGAGCGATGGAAACGAGGGAAAAATCCTGAAGAAATTGAGGAAACTGATCGAGTCTATAGACGCGACAGATTCCGACGATTCCGGGGACAAAGAGAATGACCCGAGAAACGCGGGCACGCCCGTCGTTCACAAAGAGAGTGATAATGGTAATTATCTTTTGTTTATTTCTTTCTTTCTGCCCACGCAGACTCGGCGGCCTTCCTTTTCGTTTATTTTGGGCCGTTCCAAGTCATCCTCGCAGAGAGTTGACTTGAGTCGAAACATAACCTACAAATGGTTCATGCGTGTAGATTTATTAATCGTGGCCTAGACTCGGCGGGGTAACCCGAACGAAGGTAGTCTCTATGAGAACAACCTTGAGTCTGTATTCTCGTGCACGAGAAAGAACAGAAATATATATTAAATATATATTTTTTGTAACAATGGCCCATGACTCGGCGGCATAGCCCGTACGAAGGTCGTCTCTAAGAGAACAGCCTTGAGTCAAAAACAGCAAAAATATGTTTTTTAGGTCAGAAGGAGTCCACTGCGGAGAGTCAGGTTCCAAAGTCACCTGATGGAGAGGTCAAAAAGTTGACTGCGGAGAGTCAACCTTCGACAGAGACTGACGAACCGCCTGCGCGGAGCTTCGACGAGGAAACAATGAGAATCTTGGGCATCGAGACCAAGCCGGAAGCACCAAAGTTGCAGTTACATGCATCGCTGGCAGCAAATTGGGAGAAGTGGATCGCCGAGGGACTAAAAAAGGACGAGCATGCTGAGTTGTTGTCGAAATACTCGCGTACAGGCAACTGTAATTTGGAAGCACCAAAATTAAACCCAGAAGTTGCTGCCTCGCTTTTCGAGACGGCTGTCAAACGAGACAAGTATCTCATGAATGCGCAAAACATTCGTGGCTCGGCAATGGCAGCTTTGGGAACTGGAATCAGCCTCTTGCTTACCCCAAACGAAGACGAGGTTGACGAATACAAACTGCTGGAATGTTTTGCTGACGCCGGACGATTGCTGGCGTGTGCACACCGTCTCGACACGATTTCAAGAAAAGCGATTATTGTCCCGTCGCTGGACAAAAAAGTCAAAGCGATTTTGGACGATACGAAATCCGGCGCGCTACTATTCGGCGATGACCTGACGGAGAAGTTAAAAGCCGCAAAAGTCATCGAGAAGACCAGCCTCGAACTGAAGCCGGCAACGCAGAAGCAGCCGCAACAGAGTAGCAGTTCGGGAAACTGGAAAGGCCCGCCTGCGAAAGGCAACAGAGGAGGATCTCAGGCGGGCTACAGCCAGGGAGCGACTCGGAAGTTCGTCCGATTCACACAGAGGCCGGTGACGCAAGCTCGGCAGGGCGATCAAGATCGCGATCGCTCTCGTCCACGGAGTCAAACTCGGACGTCGAGTTTTCCCAAGGGAGGCCAGAGGAGCCATTAGAGGTAACGCAGTATGCTGGCCGTCTCCATAATTTTGTCCGTCAATGGGAGAACATCCGTTCGTGATGAATTGCGAATGATCCGTTCGTGATGAATTGCATCAGAGGATACAAGATCCAGTTTGAGAGTCTTCCTTATCAGAATATGCTGCCGGTTATACCGCCCCACGATGACGCGGAAATGAATTGCGCGATAGGGAGGCTGATTAACATAGGCGCGGTTGAACCGTGTTTTCCGCACGCAAATCAGTTCGTCTCGTCGTATTTTCTTGCACCGAAATCGAACGGTTTAATGAGATTCGTACTTAATTTGAGAAAGCTTAACGAGTTCATCGTAACGGAACATTTAAAAATGGAAGACATTCGAACCGCCACAAAATTAGTATCGCGAGATAATTTCATGTGCAGTATTGATCTGCAAGATGCATACTTTCTAGTATCCATACATAAGGAAAATCGGAAATATCTCAGATTTGTTTACGAGAGTAACATGTACGAATTCGTTTGCCTCCCCTTCGGATTGTTAACAGCTCCATTCGTGTTTACGAAGATCCTGAAACCCGTTGTAAATAGTCTGAGGGGCAAAGGTCTCGCTTCTACAATATATCTAGACGATATTTTATGTTTCGGATCGAGTGCGATCGCTTGCACAAGAAATGTCGAAGTTACATTACGAACGCTTGAATCTCTCGGTTTTTTTATTAACTACAAAAAGAGCAGCCTCGTTCCGAGTATGGTTTGCCCGTTCTTAGGATTCGTGATTAACTCCCATAGCATGACGTTGGAGTTACCGGATCAAAAACGAAGAAGGATTTTAGAAATCATTGAAGACTTCAGCAAAAGGAAGGTTTGCACTATTCGCGAATTTGCACGTGTCATTGGCAAATTAGTAGATGCATGTAAAGCTGTAGCATACGGATGGCGTTACACGAAAAAGTTCGAACGCGAAAAGTTTCTCGCCGACAATTTGCAGGACGATTTCACGTGGTGGAGGAAGAACCTACCGCGATCGGTCAACCCTATACGGCTTTTTAGATTCGAATTGGAAATATTTTCTGACGCGTCAACGTCGGGTTGGGGAGTCTCCTGTGGCGACGAAAGTACTCACGGGTTTTGGAAACCGTCGGAGCAAAAGCTTCACATCAATTATTCGGAACTTATCGCGGTTTGGATGGGTCTGAAGTGTTTTGCAAAGGAATTAGACAACTGTGAAATTTTGTTACGAGTCGATAATACTACCGGGATCGCGTACATCAACCGCATGGGCGGTGTGCAATACACGGGCCTAAATAAAATTGCACGCGATATTTGGCAATGGTGCGAGATTAGGAAGATTTGGATTTTTGCGTCATATATAGCGTCTAAAGAAAACGTCGAAGCAGATAGGGAGTCGCGGGTGAAAAACATTGACACAGAATGGGAACTGTCTGGCGCGGCGTTTGAGTCTATAATATCGACTTTCGGGTTACCGGCAATCGACCTATTCGCGACAAGGAGCAATTCAAAATGCGACTTTTATTGTTCGTGGCATAGGGACCCCGATGCATTTGCGATCGATGCATTCACGCTCGACTGGGGAACCGCGGATTTCTACGCGTTTCCTCCGTTTTTCGTTAGTACTAAGGGTGCTTAGGAAAATTATATCCGATGAAGCCTGTGGGATTGTCGTGGTACCAAACTGGCCAGCTCAGCCATGGTTTCCCATATTCATGGAGCTATTGGCTGACGAACCGATAATATTCGAACCTCACGATCATTTATTGTTATCACCTTGCAGGTCGGTTCTACACCCTCTCGGGAAATCGCTGGGGCTGATTGCCGGGAGACTGTCCGGGAAGCCTATCGAAGAAAAGGCCTGTCGGAGCCCGTGATCGACGTGTTACTCGCCTCTTTAGCTGAAAATACATGGAAGCAATACGCAGGCCCATTAAAACTATGGTGCCAATTCTGTCGCGATCTCGAGAAGGACCCGTATAAGGCTGCCGCAAGCGATATATTGGACTTCCTTCGCGGAAGGTACAATTCGGGCGCATCTTACGGGACGTTGAACTCGACCCGAGCAGCAATCTCCGTAGTTTCGGTCGTAGACGTTACCAAAGAAAAAATTATAAATCGTTTCTTCAAGGGTATTTTTCGCCTTCGGCCCATCAGGCCGAAGTACGACGAGATCTGGGATGTGTCGCCGGTACTCACATTCATATAAAAAATGTACCCCCTCGAGAAACTTAGCGTTCAAGATGTTTCGGAGAGACTCGTAACACTTTTGGCCCTGGGGACAGCCCATAGGGCGCAAACTTTCGCTGTCATGCAAATGGCGGATGTCACTCGCTCGATCGACGGGTTCGAAATAAAAATTTCGGAGTTGATTAAGACATCGCGTCCAGGGGCGCTCCAGCCGCTTTTGCTATTACCATTCTTCAAAGAGAAACCGGAGTTATGCATCGCCAGTACACTCGAGAAATATCTCGATGTTACAAAGTCTCGAAGAGGAAACTGTACGAATGTAATATTAACATCGCGTAAACCTTTCAAGGCTGCTTCACGGGAAACCATCAGTAGATGGATACGGTCGGTTTTAGCGAAAAGTGGTATTAGTAAAAAGTTTACAGCGCATAGCACGAGGCATGCAGCTACCTCGGCCGCTTTAGCCAAAGGCATTGATATTTCCGTCATAAAAAACACAGCGGGTTGGTCCCAAGGATCTCAAGTCTTCGCCAAATTTTATAATCGGCCTATTAAAGCCACGAGAAAAGATTTCGCAGCGACAGTTGTGCAGTAGTTGCGATTTCAGCGATACTTCGCGTTCAACTGTATTTGGCTTACTATCGTTTAGTCTATTTTTTTTTCGGTTGTGTAACTAGCTGATAAGGGTACAAATAATAAAACTTGTTCGTTTGCAATATACATATCGGTTTTCTAAACATCTACATTGTAATCTCGAGAACGAGACTCGTAATATAATTGAACGATCAAACGAACTTACCTGTTGTGAAGTTCGATCGTAATTATATGTAGACTCTCGTTCGAGATGATCACACCCCGCCCGAAGAACTTCACAGTGTTCGTATAACCCTGCCCATCAAGCTAGTGTTTTATTATTTGGCTTTGTTATTGTGCTTTAAACTGTATGGCGTCGGTTAGGGAACGAATGGGGCGCCAGGGCACTGGGCTTCGTTCTTTCTTTTAGCTCTGAATGCGTGGCACCATCTTGTGGAAAGTAGACGGTACTACATTGTAATCATCTCGAACGAGACTCTACATATAATTACGATCGAACTCCACAACAGGTAAGTTCGTTTGATCGTTCAATTCTTCTTTTGAATGGGACATTACAGAAGTCTTATTGGATATACATTCATGCAACAAAGACACGATTCGTTCGGCAACAAGCAGGTGGTTATCGGGTGCAGGGGATCGCGACGGCGGCAAAAAAGCACGGTCAGCGATACAAGATTAGACATAATAAGAAGTAGAGAAGAGAAGAAGAGACGTAAGAGAAGTAGAATTCCGACGACCCGGTGAGCGCAGATTATCAACGAGTTTTTTTTTTTTTTTTTTTTTTTATTAATTTTTTTTTACTTTTAATCCAAATGCTTTATTAATTATACCCAGATAGACATATGAAAGCACATTGGCGGAACCGTGACAGCTTCGCACAACACACCGTGCCGGTACAGTCGGATCATGTACGTCCGCATGTAATCGTTTTGTGCTGGCACGACGTGGAGGTACGTTGTAACAGCGCGGTAGTGTCACATACGATGCTCGTTGCGGATTGCGGATCCCGCACGATGCCGCCTCACTGTGGGGTCTCGAAAGGCAACGAGAGTCTACTGTGATGTCACACAGTCAGCTTACCGTGATTTCTGAAACTTTTGCGAAACAGAACTGTACTGGCACACAGCCTGCTCGCAGTGTTCCGTCGCAATCAGGTATAACGCTACTATGCTAGCACGTTGCCAGTTCGCCTCGACGTCTCAAAAAAATAATGGGAAACAACGGTATCGTCACGTCGCCTTCTTGTTGTGAGGGATCGAATTTTGTCCTGGCGGCACGGTTACATCACATGTCCAGCTGATGGTTGGTGTTTCTTTTATGCCAGAGCGTAATGATACCGGCACGTAGCCGTTTCGTCTTAAGGTCGCGCAATTTGTCGTGGCGGCATAGTGACATCACGCGCCCTAGCTCACGGTTGTTGCTTCGATATCGCCAGGACGAAACGGCGCCAGCACATAACCGGTTTGGTTAAGAAGTTCACAATTTGACCTGGTGACATGGTGACGTTACCTTTCCAGCTCGCAGATAATGTTCGAATTCGCGGAGGACTATACGATACTGGCACATCGCCGTCTTGTCCTGAGGTCTCTAAATTTGCTCTGGCGACATGGTGACTTCACTTTTTCAACTTGCGGTCAATGTTCGAATTTGGCAAGGTCTGAACAGTACCAGCACATAACCGTTTTATCCGAAGAGCACGAGCTTTACCATGGCGGCACGGTAACGGCACGTATTTAGCTCATGGTTCATATTTTTATTGTGCCCTATTAAGGACGTAGTGATATTGTCATGCTGCAGATTTTTGACATCTTGAAATGCATATTAGTAATTTTTCTTCGGTCCGCGTTCCGACCTTACACGGTTTCACATATAATTAATAATTAAACGAAATACATCCAAAATTCGTATATTCAATCCGGCTGATACAATTCATATTTTTTAAAAACGGAACATTTTTTTTTTATCAGAACCACCCTGTTACGTCTCAGAGGTCTATTTAAATACGAGACATGTGCTCGTCGAGTCGCGGCGAACGGGATACTTGTCTGCAGCGATAAGAGGTACCTTTAAACGTTATCGCGTGCAGCTCAGAGGTGAGAGCCGGATCGCGAGCCTCAGAGGTCGAGGAAAAGGAAGGACGTGTACGTAACGTGATTTGAGACGGGTCCGTTCTCCGTACGGAATAACTATTCTGTTCCGTCAACAGATGATGATTAAATTTGCAGATTTATTAAATGACACTTGCGGTTTTACACTTGAAGATTTAACGTTACCGTGCGTAAATAGTATTTAATAAAGTTAATTTTAATCGAGCTTGTCTCGATATTAACACTTTGAATTTATTTCAAGTCGGTTCGAGATGAGTTTTCCTTAAGTTTATTCTAAGTCCGTTAACTGTTATCGTGGACTGATGGAAGACCAGTCCGACTGTTCGCTTCGAAGTTGGAATTATGACTGTTAAATATTGGACTGCCGATAGAAGACCGGTCAGACCAAGAGTTCGGTAGAGACTGACTAATTTCTGTAAGACTAATTGCCGTGAAGCGGCCAAAAATGCTGAGCTCGCACGCCACGCGCGAGCACAGAAAGGACTCGAAAAAAGTTAAATAAAATAAAGCGAACGCTCGCGTCTGGCGCGAGCGGATATGGATCGCAGAAATTTGATATTAGCGTCCGGTCGAGAGAGAGAAAATCGAAAGACCGGACGACAAAAATCGAATATACATAATTCGAGCGTGTGAACGGAAATGGGAAGAAAATACTTAAATTATAATTTTATCGGAGGCAAGATTCATGAGATTTAAGAAAATTAAATTATTGCTAATGAATAAAATAGTGTTATCCGAGGGGCAGGACGTAACACCTCCCCTTCTGATAATTAGTCGAAGCTACACAATGCCTCGACTATTAAGAAGAACTATGGCGAAGCTAGTCCTGCCAATGTTCAAAAATCCCGTGAATGTACTAATACATTTGTATATATATAATTTTTTTTTTGTTTCATATAATTTAATTTTTTTTTTGTTTTGTTTTTGGTTCGATGATCCCGATAAAGTTCTGTCGTGCATGGGTACGCTTCGTTGTCTTCGCGTTGGCGGGTCCGGGTCGTGGGCTGATGCGATGCAGGTCCAGGGGATAGATTGAACGGGTGACTGCCGTCTGATCATGGCTTTGGTGAAGAACGGTGCGGTGGTCCTGATGACATTGAAGTCGCGTATGGCGCTATTAGGGGTTCGCGACAGTTGATATCGCTACTGGCGTATGACCTCAGATCTGCAACTTTCGAAAAGTGTCTGTAGTATGAGATAGAGGACATGATTCTCTTGAATCTTTGCTTACCTTGATGCAGGGAAAAAAAGGATTGTTGGTATGCCTATGTTACCTATTCTATGCGGTCTCTTTCGGTTCTTTTGTACCCGAGTTGAATTGTGAGGTACCCCGGCCTTTGAACTTCGCTGTTAATTTGCTAGAAGTTTCCTGAAACTGATCTTGATTTTGATTAGCTAGCGGATCCTAGGATCAGCAACAATTTCCAGGCTATGCCCGAGGAGCGAAATACAGATATATTTGTCGTGGTATTTAAATAAAAATTCGAATAACATGGTTTTAACATGGGATGGCGGAAATTTTGGCATGGGTAGTGAGAAGGACTCCTCAAATGTAGATTTTTTTTTCTACTAGGAAATTGGATTTTCTAAAAATGTTAAGAATTTATTTTTATTAGAAAATTTGATTTTCTGAAAATCTTGAAAATTTATTTTTATTAGCAAATTTGATTTTCTGAAAATCTTGGGAATTTATTTTTATTAGAAAATTTGACTTTCTCGAAAATTTTAAGAATTTAATTTTCCTTAACAATGATTTCAAATCCAAGCAAACCTTAAACAATGATTTCAAATAAATAAAGCCTTAAACAATGATTTCAAATCCAAGCAAAATTAAGAGTCTTTCATTGAGCAGTTACTTAAAAATATTTGATTGATGATGGACCCAGTTTGTCTATCCTAATTATTATTTTTATTATTTTTTTTGTTTTCATTGTATTTTTATTTTTATCTTATTTTATTCTATATTAATCTATCCTATTCCTTTTCGGATCGCGCAGGCTCCTAACATGGGTCGCTTGCGTTGAGAGTTCGAAGATAATTTCGTGAATTTGACTGCGCAAGAAGTTTTTGTTGCCGAATCAAACAACTTGATGTCGTGCAAGAATGCAGCTAGTCGTGGTTGATGTTGACTTATTGCTGCGATTGGCCATTGGCCGATCGCCTCCCCCATTGTTGCATAGGGGTTGATACGCACGTTCGACAAATTGTTCGTCAATTCGTAAGACGTTGTTACTTCTTTGAAGATAGACGAATCGTTGTCCACATTCTGCAGGTGTTTGGGTGGTTCGTTCAGAGTCAGACGTATACCGTACACATATGCCAGAGAGTCGTTGTGTTCGTTGACCGAAGACCGGGAAGCATCAGCCGGCGGCTCGCCCTGATAAGCGTCGAGATCAGATGACGCAGCTTCCTCGTCGTGAGCTCCGTATGTCAATGGCTCATACTTCTTCAACCGAGTAGGCCGTTTGAGGTAGTCAGTTATATCCGTAAAACAGTGTTGACGGCATACATTTTCGGTACTCAACGCGATGGTCGCCGTAGTGTTTAACGTTGTCGGTCGTGGTGGTAATTCCCCAACGACGTCCTGTGCGAGAGTTTCGGGTATTTCATCCACGATGTTTCCAGATTTTAATGTAGGGATGGACGGACTTGACGATAGCTCTCGATTGTGGGTGGCAGACATTGTTATCACCTCTCCGGTAGGATAACGGAATTGTCCTTGGGCATCCTCTGATGGTTTAGTCGATTTTCGATTCGTTGATTTTTCTTCCGAAATTGGAGACGAATGATAAAAAATGGAGGTTCCTGGCTTGCGTAGGTGAAGGTCAGTACCAGGGTCGACTTGCATCGGTGAGAATACTGTGGATAGCGGTGTCTGCTGTTTTGCAGCGTCAACAGATTCTTGCACCGGATGGTCTAGCTCGTGTGACTGCGAGGTAGTTCCTTCCTCGTGCGATTTTTTCCGTGTGGAGTGTAACGGCTCCAGCCTCTTATTACCTTTCACCAACGCAGCGGTGTTACTTTTCCGCTGCGTTTAATACGCAGAAGCCCTCCCGGGTTATCTGCATCCGGCCGCACGGCTTAGAGCCGTGAGACGGGCCTTATCGCGGGCGTCGCGACACTCTGTCGCGACTTTGTCCCTTTGTGAAGCGCGCGTCAGGCCCTCGGCTTCACGCCCGCTTCACATCAGTCCAGCTCGAGCCTTCAACCGGTACACTCTCCGTAACTCTCGACAATTATCCGCTGCGACTAATAAACCAGCTACGAATATATATATCACCTCTCATCAATAATTTATACCCGCATTGCCATTCTGTTACATGGTGTCAGAAGCGGTCCTACCACGTAAACACGTCCACATTTAAAAAAAAATACAGTGAAAAAAAAAAAACAAACAGTGAAAACGTAATAAAAAAAAAAGTGATATAAAGTGAAAAAAAAACAATACAGTGGAAAAAAAATATAGTGCCAAGACACTTAATAAATAATAATCAACTTAGACATTAAATACATATATACAAAGACATTTATTACAAAAATACTTAATAATAATAATAAAAAAAAAACAATACAGAGTGCAAAAAAAAAAAAGGAAAAGAAAAGACAATAGAATTCGTGTAAGTGTCGAGTGAACAGGTGAGCGGGCGCGTAACGTCGGGAGTGACCGACCGTCGAGAAAAAATTTTTTTTCTCGATCAACGGCAGCAGCCGCCTTTACCAACGTCGAGCCGTCATCGACCGCGGCATCGATCCGCCGCACCGACGCGACCCGTCCTACCAACCGACATACCACCAAGCTCCAAAAAAGGGTTTTGGAAGGAAGGAAGAAACGAAAAAAAAAAAGGAAAAACCCGAAGAGAATTTATAATATATGCGACTGTTGCTCGCAATCCTCGTGGCAACGTAAGTACCCATCATTTTACTTATTTTAAGTGTTTTTTTTACCTGTTTTATATATAAAAAAAAGAGAGAAAGAACAAGAATAAAAAAAAAGGAAAGAGGAAATTTTTCCCTTTCACGGCCCCACGGGAACCGAGCGCCGACACGCGACGCGTGTAAAAAGCGTGCGACCGCTAGGGGTACGTAAAAAACAAAAAAAAACACTAACTAACACATCCACACCCTCCCTTAAATAGATAAATAAATAATAATAATAATAATAAATTAAAAAAAATATAATAATAATAATAAAAAAAAGGAAAAAGGAAAAAAAAAGGAGAAGAAAATCTTTTTTTTCTCTTCGCGCGCCTCATCCCAGACGGCAGCGAAATAAAAAGAAGGGAAAATATATAATACATACTAATAAATAGAAATAATAAAATAAAAAAAAATAAAAATAATAATAACCAATATACATATATATGCATGTATTTACAAAAAAAAATTATAATGCCAGACGCGCTGCACACCGGCGGCAGCAACAGCATCCAATAAATGCATATATATGTGTATACCTACAGTAACAAATAACAATAATACCAATAATAAATAAATAATTCGATAAAACAAAAAAAATAATAATAAAAATACAAAAAATATATAATACATAAAAAAAAGGAGAGAAATACAAAGAAAAAATTTAATTAATTATTTTTATTTCATTTTTTTTTCTTTTCCCTAAACGCGCCCCACACCGGATGGCAGCGAAACAAAAAAAAATATACCAACACAAATGAATAATTATCAACGACAAATAAATAAATAAATAAATAAAAATAATAACAAAATATATATATACATATATAACATTAATAATAACCGATATTCAAAAAAAAAAAAAAAAAAAATTTTTTTTTTTTGCAACGCCTCAAGCTGAACAGCAGCAGAATAAAGGCATATTAGAAAAAAAGGGGGAAAAATAAAATACCTATATACTATATAACTAACATACACATACATATATTAAAAAAAAAAAAAAAAAAAAAATTTTTGCGCCTCATGTCAGACGGCAGCAACACAACAAAAATTTATTTAAATTATTGTTTTTTTAAATTACTTGGGTAGTTCAATAACTACACCAAAATTGCTCCACCAAAGCCGCCTCAGCGCCCCGCGCGAGCAAACAGCGAAAATAATTTACATCGCCGAGCGTTGTCTACCGAGCGACTCCCGTCGCGAACATACTTCGCGATGGCGAACAATAATAGCTCGATAACGCTCCGCGATGTTCAAAACCTCATACCTAGTTTCAACGGAAAAAATATACCGCTGAACGATTTTACACGCGCTTGTAAAAAAGCTGCGAAAATCATTTCAGAAAACGATCAGCCACAACTCCTCGAAATCATCCAACTTAAATTGTCGGGAGTCGCCGCTGATATCGCCGATGCCAAAGCATATAATACATTAGAGCCACTCCTGAGAGATCTCAGAAATGCGCTCGAAAAACCGGTCGAATTATCGGACCTCGAACTAGAATTAAAATCAAATTCTCAAAATTATAACGAATCGGTACTCGATTACGCGACGCGCACGCGAAAAATCGCAATTAAAATTGAAAACAGATTAAAAGAAGTCTACCGAGCGGAAAATCAGCAGCAGTATCTGCATAACCGCACCGACGAAGTTCGACGAACCGTTATAAAAGCTTTTATTCGCGGTCTTTTCGACCAAATTACGAATATCATTATGCACAAAGATTTCATAATCCTCGACAGCGCAGTCGACGAAGCGCTAAATATCGAAAACGAACTCGTACGTAGACAAAACGTACACCAGGGACGAAAACGCGATAAATCGGAAACTAGGGACAAAAGCCCGGAAAAAGCGAAAGTTCGGTTTACACAACTAACCGACAATAACGGACAAAAATTTTGCGAGATCCACCGCGAAAACCCTACGCATTCAACATCAGAATGCTACGCCGTGCAACAATTACGCGAAAATACGAATACACGCGTCAACAGCCGCCAATACCGTGTTGTACCCCGGCTGGCATGGTAAGATGTTATTTCGGGACACCGGTTGCGAGATAATCAAGGTACGCAACGGCACGCGTCGAGCGTACATCGAGCGTCGAGCGCGTCACCGGACACCGCTGACGCAGCACTTAGGCCACCGCGAGTGACTCGGTAACTGGAGCATCGGCTCGGGTACCGAGGCAATCATTACAAAAAGATATTGCGAAATATAAAATATGCTCCAAATCTCGCCCGCAGAAAAGCGAGGATTTGGAAAGATATCTGTTTATAAGAATAAAGTAAACCATAAACTTGCGCTAGATATTAAGCTGACATACGTGCTCTCGATGAGTATATAGAGGATCGAGAGCAGGTACTCGGCAGTCTGATCAGAACTCAGGATACGGTACGGTTGATTACAATACACTATATTTCATAACCGAGATAAATGTGATTAGCGAGTGGCTCGCTACGGGGTGTACCGAGATTGGTAAATATTCAATAACCTAATAAAGACCTTTTTATTAAACTGTGCATTCATTCTCTTGGGTTCTAACCCTTTACTGGATATATCCCGAACATTCGAGCTCACGGCTCAGGCACAGAACCCGGAGTAGCTAACCGAGTTTCTGCGGCACAACATTGGTGGCAGCGGTGGGATATCCAGAGAGAATTAAGAAAAAAAGGAAGACAGTACTTACCAGATCATACGGCGACCTGTGTGCCTCCATTGAGGGAGAAGAGAGTGCCGCGAACCAGGGTCGACAAGTGTTCAGCGAGAGTAATCAACCGTAGCCTTCGCGGATCGCTGCAGGATCCTCGAAGGGCGTCCTCATTGAGGGGGACGGGAACCGTTGGGAAACCCGGGACCAAGAGGGTCACGGAAGAGTTGTAGGGCACACTGGAGGTGGCCCCATCACTGAGTGTAAACCGAAAGCCCGCGCGGACGCGGAAGATCTTTGCCAAGACCGGTAGGACGCTACCGGTGGCCAACGCGAGAGTAACCCAGGGTTAAAAAGCTGAGCAAAGAGGGAACAAACCTGGAGACAGATAAGGGACGTAGAAGAGTTCAACAGTTTCAAAAGTTAAACGGGAAAAATAAAATAGAATGAGTGAGCGCGACTTGCCGCAGGGACCCCCGGGGTCAGGGCAGCGCAGGGGAACCCCAAGCACGGGGGAGGAAGCATTGGGGGTGGTTGAGGGCGCCCAAGGCGCCCTAGCCGACATCACGAACCGGGCACGGGAGGTGCTGGGGGAGCAATCGGTTGAAGGTAACGAGGAGGGGCGGGGAAATTCGCCAAACCCGCTGTACGGGGTAAACACCCAGAGGGGAACTGGCTGGGAGAACATCGACGTGCAGATGTTCGAGCGCCGACCGGATGAGGTCACGCCGGCCATGGTGTCCCAGGAAATCTCCCGAATGGCGCGCTCATTACGAGGTCAAGTCGGGCACAGGGCTATCGGCGGGAACGGCGAACACGGGAGAAGCAATGGGCTCCCGCTCAAACCTGCCCTGAGGGCTACCCGAAGGACCCTATTCGCCGAACAGGAGGACACGCACGAGGACAACAGGGAATCCCGGGGAGGAAATGAGAGTCAGTCCGGCCCCGAGGACGAGACGGTACATACCATTGCGCAGATGCAGGGGAGAATAAGTGAACTCGAGGGGCAGCTGGAGGAAGCTCGCAACCGGTCCCAGGCGGCACCACCGATGGATGCTGATTCCATGGTCGAACGTCTCCTGGCCTTGGAGGAAACCATGAGGGACCACATTCTGGAGTCCCGTGGGCCACAACGGGGAGGGGTAACCCCGCCGCGGCGGCAGTCACCATTTCGGCGACAAACCCGGGTATCGACCCAGAATAGGGCGGTACCGGTGTATTTGGATATACCCGCCGCCCTGCGAAATATTAAAACCTTCGACGGGAACGATCCCACGAAGCTCGACGGTTTTATTTTATCATGCGAAGCGGTATGGGGATTGGTCCTTCCCGAGCAGCGGTCTACTCTCCTTACGCTCATCCGGAGCAGTAAACTGGAGGATCGAGCAACGCGGGAAATGAGGCACAAAACTATTGTAACCTTGCGGGATTTACGGACAGAATTGGAGGCACTTTATGGGAAACGAGAGTCCCTCGCCTCTCTGCAATACCAGTTCAGCATCCTGAAACAGGAACCAACAGAGAACGTCTCAACCTACGCCACCCGGGTCGAAAACCTGACGGTGGAATTAATCGAGAAGTTGTGTGAAGGAGTCGATGCAGCGGGGGCTCGCTACATCGGAAATGCCTTCCGGAAAACCGCACAGATGAATTTCGAGGTCGGCCTGAATAAGGAATTACAGACCCTCGTGCGATCACGTAATTATTCGAGCCTGCACGACGCTATCGTCGGGGCCATAGAGGTCGAGAAAATGACGAAGGGGCACCCAGGCAGTCAGGACTCGGCAAGGTCCAGTCTGGGGGGTGGAAACCCGCGGCGGTCACACGGCGCGGTCAAGGAGGAAGCACGCACCTGTTATACATGTGGACAGACCGGCCACGTGGCCAAGGACTGTCAACAGGGGGCCCGAGTTAGGCTCCCCCTACCGGCCTCGGGGAACGTTCATATGGCAAGCATTTCGTGCAATTACTGTAAAAAAAACTGGGCATCTCTGGAGGGATTGCCGGGCACGTAAGCGGGACAACCAGGGGACCAAAGGTTATGACAATAATAGGAGACAGCAAAATGAGCATCGTGAAGAGGAAGCCGCCCTGCATCCGGGGCAGGAAGGGACTGTAGGGGAATTTCGAGCAAAGGCTTACACAGTCACCGCCTACGACAGGGCTTCGCCGGGAGAGGGAATTTTTCCCAATAAATAGGGCGAAAGAGCACCCTATTTATAACCAGCGCGAGTCCAGCCACGGGAAGATCTGCCGGCGAGAACAACCTGAAACGATTGAGGGAGCAGCGGGGAAGAAATCCGTCGCGGAGACTGTCAGGAAGAGGATCAGTGCAGACGAATAATAGTCGGAGTGAAAGTTTAAAAAAAAAAAAAAAAAAAATTTGGGGGTAAAACGGCCCGGCTAAAATTTTCTCCCGTTAAGGGGGAAAATAATAAAACTGTATCCCGGTATGGGGAGGAAAACCCCACGGGAGGAAGATATAAAAAAAAGGGGAAGAAAGGAATCAAAATGAGAATGAAATAAAAAAGAAAGGAAAAAAGGAATTAAAACGAAAATGGGAAAAATAATTCCTGTGGGAAGCAAAAGTGAGTAAGGGGAGAGAATAATGAAGAAAGGAATAATAAAATAAATAAACGGAGGTAGGAAAAAAAAAGAAAAGAAGAACCCGAAGGAAGAGCGATGCGGATACGTCGCCCGTCCGGGGTGCGGTAGGTCAGGGACAGCTACGATATGATGTGCGACGGCCAGGGCAATGGCTCGGTGCACCGCTCGCGGAAGTCGACGCAGCAGAAATCCGATCCCGCGGCGTTGGAGCCTCGCTGCGGGGTATCGCCTCGCCCAAATGAAAATAAAACATAAACATAGAAAATAATTCTGGTATGAAGGAAGAATTTGACGGATACGTTGCATCCAACGGTATTCACAACAAGTTTGAAGAAGTCACCAGTTGACTGCGGATGATAATTATTCCGCTGAAGATGTACTGAAAGCTTACACCACGGCAGAATCAATTTTTGGAGAATTAACGACTGCCGAAACTGAGACGCATAAACTCGAGAAAAATCATAATGGTGACTCATCGTCGCTGCACGACAGGTCTGTGAGCGGTGAGACGCCAGGAAGAGTCAATACAGCAGAAAGACAATCCCACACGAAGTTGGCGACCGACAGTGCGTAGCACCATTGACCCTGAATTGAGGGATGGCGCAACGAAGGAATCAGCAAGCGACGGCACGGGCAACGTGCTCCTCAGCAGACAACCGTCGCCGGGCACGGCAATAACCTTGAGAAGACGACCGGGAACGGAAGCGAACGGGCGCCAACGTGAGACGTGGACATCGGGTAGGGAAACCCACCAGGGGCGGCGCCGGTGGCGTCGGACGACTTCGCATCCAGATCTCCGGACCAGGGGTCTGGTCGGGCACAACCTCCTTCACGTTCGGGCTGAATAGACCAGCCGAACCAGGACGAACCACCAACGGGGTAACCGGCTCATCCTCGGACAACGTCGTGTGCACCTTCCGATGGAAAAGGCGGAAAGGAATGATAAGTGGAAATAAGTCGCGAGAAAGTTTTGTTATTTTGGGGGAGATCTTAGTTTGGGAAGACCCACGTATGGGGGGTTTTCTAGTATGGTGGGGAAGCACTTATTGTGGGGAAAATACCTTGTGGAAGAATATTTTTTAGGATGGGAGCATTTTTAAGGGGGAAATTTTTTATATATATTTATATACAAGTGCACGTTGGTGTATGTGGACTTGAGACGGGGCTAATTGTGGAAAATAACCAATGGTCAAGGAGCGAATAATTAGAAAGTCAGATTATCTCGAAGGTACTTGTGGGAGTATAAATACGTTTAAGCAACCGGGGAAAAAAGGGAAAAACCCGAAGATGTGAACAGTTGCGTGTAATACCAAGCACGGGGTACACGAAGAATTGTAAAAATAAAGCTCGCCGGAGACGAGCGAAAAGAAATCAAATTTCTTTTCTTTTTAGGGGGGAGGAATGTTGTACCCCGGCTGGCATGGTAAGATGTTATTTCGGGACACCGGTTGCGAGATAATCAAGGTATGCAACGGCACGCGTCGAGCGTACATCGAGCGTCGAGCGCGTCACCGGACACCGCTGACGCAGCACTTAGGCCACCGCGAGTGACTCGGTAACTGGAGCATCGGCTCGGGTACCGAGGCAATCATTACAAAAAGATATTGCGAAATATAAAATATGCTCCAAATCTCGCCCGCAGAAAAGCGAGGATTTGGAAAGATATCTGTTTATAAGAATAAAGTAAACCATAAACTTGCGCTAGATATTAAGCTGACATACGTGCTCTCGATGAGTATATAGAGGATCGAGAGCAGGTTCTCGGCAGTCTGATCAGAACTCAGGATACGGTACGGTTGATTACAATACACTATATTTCATAACCGAGATAAATGTGATTAGCGAGTGGCTCGCTACGGGGTGTACCGAGATTGGTAAATATTCAATAACCTAATAAAGACCTTTTTATTAAACTGTGCATTCATTCTCTTGGGTTCTAACCCTTTACTGGATATATCCCGAACATTCGAGCTCACGGCTCAGGCACAGAACCCGGAGTAGCTAACCGAGTTTCTGCGGCACAACAACCGTAACAACTCACCGAGTAATTTCCAAAACAATTTTCGCGGAAACTTCCAGAATTATACTCGTGGCGGTTACCAAAACAATTCACGCGGTAATTATCAAAATAATTCGCCCAGCTACTATCAAAACGGACCACCCGGGAATTATCAAAATAATTCACGCGGGGGTTTCAGTAACAATTCACGCGGAAACTACCAAAACAATTATCAAAACAATTCCCGTGGAACCTACCACAATAATCCGCGAAATAACTATCAAGACAATTCACGCGAAAATTATCGTGATGGCTCGGGCGATTATCAAAATAACCGACAACAAAACAACTCGTGGGACCGCAATTACCAAAATTTCCCGCAACAAAACAATCCGCGCGATCAAAATAACCAAAACAATTCGCAAGAGCGTAATTATCGTAATAACTCACGCGACCGAGATAATCGGGACAATTCGCGTGACCGAAATAGCCGAGACAACTCGCGAGAAAGACAGAACCCGAGCAGCGGTCGAAACTCGCGAAAATCAGATCACCAATCGAGCCTCGATGCAACGCAAATCGAGCAGATTTTCGAACGCGTGCTTCAAAAAAACGAGAGATCCGCCTCTTGCGACAGCGCGACGAGAGGTCGGACACCGGAGCGCTCGTCAACGACAAACTAATAAAAGACGCAAACAAGGCGCAAATCGAAATCAAACCTGTAAAATATATAGGTACTAATCATGTAAAAAATACAGACGGTAGTATAACCATTAGAAAAGCGACAATTAAGTTAGGATTGTCGCGACGGCACAAACCACCAACGGTGACCTTAGAGTCCCCAAATCTATTCACTAAACAGGCTTTGTTTCTCGCCGACACTGGAGCGGAAATAAACCTGTTAAAACAATCATTCCTAGGCTTGCGAACGGAAGTGGATCCGACGCTAATATACGAGCTTAACGGGATAACAGACGGTACAGCAAAAACACTCGGTAGATGCTACCTGAGAATTAAGGAATTTAAAGTCGAGTTCCACTTAGTCGAAGACTTTTTCCCGATTACGCAGGACGCTATACTCGGCGACGTCTTCTTCAGGGGGACTCCAGCCGATATTCTTTACAGCGAAGCCTGCATAACATTCGCTGGCTATCGAATTCCGTTCGAGAGCTTCGAACGAGTAACAATACCTGGCAGGTCAAAGCTTATTGTACCTGTCAGACTAAAACCAACCGATCTCGAGGAGGGATATATCCCAAGAATGGACGTAGGTTATCGTCTTTACTTGGGTAACGCGCTCGTTAAAAACACCAACGGAATCGCGTATCTTTGCGCGATTAATTCGCACAATTGCGAAATTAATCTAGAAATTCCAACAGTTGAGCTAATCCCGGTAGAGGCAATCTCGAAAAAACCGATCAATAATCTCACATTGAGCGACTACCGCGATTCTCAGAATGAGAACTGTGCGGAGGTATGCTCGATACAATTAGACGATCAATCCAGGCTCGAAGCCCTTCGAGCACTTCTACAACTGGATCACCTTAACGAAACAGAGAGAGACCACGTGCTTGAATTGGTCTCAAAATACCAACATCTATTTTGGTTACCCGGAGATCGGCTAGGTCATACGACACTAACAAAACACGAGATCCATACAACGGATGACAGACCGATCAACACAAAACAATATAGGTTTCCACAGGTACACAAAAAGGAGATACAAAATCAGGTCAGCGATATGCTAGACAAGGGAATTATACAACCATCCCTTTCTCCTTACAACTCTCCAGTTTGGGTCGTTCCCAAAAAACCAGACTCAAAAGGTAACAAAAAATGGAGAATCGTAATAGATTTTCGAAAACTCAACGATAAAACTACGCCAGACGCGTACCCACTCCCAAATATCATAGATATATTGGACCAGTTGGGTAACGCCCGTTACTTCTCGACATTCGATCTGGCGTCCGGGTTTTATCAAATCGAGATGCACCCAGCTGATAAACATAAAACAGCTTTTTCAACCCCGAATGGACATTACGAGTACCATCGAATGCCATTCGGACTCAAAAACGCGCCAGCAACCTTTCAGAGGTTGATGGACGTCGTACTATCCGGACTACAAGGCACAGACCTATTTGTCTATTTAGACGACATAGTAATATACGCACAAGACATGACAGAACACGAAAACAAATTCAAAGCCTTAGCAAAACGCTTAACTTCAGCGGGGCTAACGCTACAAACAGAGAAATGCCACTTCCTAAACAGAGAAGTGACCTATTTGGGACACATCATATCCTCAGATGGCGTTAGACCAAATACTCACAACATCCACGCAGTAAAAAACTTTCCGATACCGAAAGACAAAAAAGGAATTAAGCAGTTTGTCGCACTCGCTGGATACTACCGACGGTTTATCCGCGATTTTGCGAAGATTGCTATTCCACTAACCGTACAACTGAAAAAGTCCGAAAAATTTGTATGGACAAACGAATGCCAATCAGTATTCGAATACCTAAAAGCAAGAATCGTCGAACGACCGGTTCTAAAATATCCGGATTTCGACAAAACTTGCACTCTCACTACAGACGCATCAGACTACGCCATAGGCGCAGTACTTAGCCAGAAACACGGTGACTTTGACCACCCGATAGCGTTCTACTCGAGAGCATTGAAAAAAACCGAAATCGCGTACGACGCGATGAAAAAAGAATTACTCGCAATAGTAAATGCGGTAGAGGACTTCAAAATGTACTTGTACGGGAAACGCTTTACGCTCGTCACGGACAACAGAGCGTTAACGTATATAAAAAACAAACCCGACATCCCGCAACAGCTACAACGATGGCAAATAATTCTGAACGGGTACGATTACGACATCGTACACAAACCTGGTAAACTAAACGTAGTTGCCGACGCTTTGTCGAGAAACCCTGCAGAAATTATGCCGATTAGGCAACGCGACGAAAACTCGTCGGAAAATACCGCGAACCAAGAGTCAAAAAAGCAAAAACTGACTCCTAAAATATCACCCGAGACTCGCAATCGGTCAACAACTGATACGGGCTCCGGAAATCCAGCGCCAAAAAAAAAGCGGATTATACAGGAAGACAGTCAGGATACACCCGACGAACCAAGGGAACAAAAAACAAAAAAAACCCAACAAGAAACAAACCTACAAACGGAAAAGACGAGAACCAAAAAACAAACAGAGAGTGTACCCACAAAAACCAACTTAAATACAAACAACGAAACATCAATTTCGGAATTATCCGACAACGAAGGCGAACTCATTCAACCAATGAAGAAAATAGTTGAAGAGCTGTACTCAAAGGAGAATACGCAACCACAATGGCGACTCTCCAAACGTCCAGTAGATACAACGGACGCCGAAGGAAATAGGCAACGACCGCGCAAACAAATTAGGAAACGAAATGATACAGAAAAACAATATAAATATACAGATATAGAAGATAGCACGACAGAAGATGAAAAAAGCCCAACGAGGCCACAAAAAGCGAAAAGCCCAACGAGGCAACAAAATACAAAAAGCCCAACGAGGCAACAAAATGAAAAAAGCCCAACGAGGCAACAAAAAGAAAAGAGTCCAACGAGGCCACAAAAAACAAAAAGCTTATCGCAGCAAAACAAAAGCGAGTTTCGCGAAAAAGTCAGCCCTGATGGGAAAACCGGCCACTTATACGGTGACAAAAGCGAAAAAACCAATAGATCCGAAAACAAAAACGATAACCAAAAAGCTAAGAATAAGGAAAACGATACGAAATACGAAACGGAATCCGAGAACGAGAACGCTGGCAAACCACCTGTCCAGCCGACCTTTAGGTCACCACCCTCAGTTCCGATACAAAAATCTAACGATCTACAAAAAGACGAAAATAGCGAAAAACGGACGATACCACCAAACTTCCGTTCACCACCCGCAACTTTAGAATCTCGAGAAACTACTAAATCAAAGCAACCGAAAAAACGATTGCCCGAACCAGTCAAAAAGCGAACGAAAAAGACGCCAAAAGAACCGACTAGGCGTAGTGAAAGGTTGGCAAATAAACAACCGAAAGTACCCGATACTCAACCCAAAAACCTACCAACTCCGAAAAATTTAAACGATCCTGAGAATCTGTCACCCGAAGTAACAGACGAATACTGGGATTCTAAAATCACGCGCAGCACCCGCAAAACAAAAAATCCACAACGAGAAACAAGAACTCGATTCCAACTTCCGCATTCAACATCCTCAGACTCAGATCTACAACCATCATCAGACTTAGATCCACAACCATCACTACAATTAACAACAGAATATTGGGACTCAAAAGTCACGAACACTCCCGATAAAACACCACCGATGGAACAAACCATCGATCCACAAATCAAACAGCCAAACACAGTGCCGAGTACTCCACCAGAACAGCCAATCGCCACACCAGGGTGCTCATGGCAAATTGACGACTACACACCAGAACAATTAGTCGCCACGCCAGGGTGCTCACATCAAATTGACGACTACACACCAGAACAATTAGTCGCCACACCAGGGTGCTCACATCAAATTGACGACTACACACCAGAACAATTAGTCGCCACACCAGGGTGCTCACATCAAATCGACGACAGCACACCATCAATGGACATCGAGCCAACATTCAGATCACCAACGTGGATTCCACACGAAACAACAGATTCGAAATCAGACGAATCACGACCAATTACATCAAACCGAAACCCAGAACAAGCATTAACAAACCAATACCATCAAATGTCGCCATCATCAGAAAGTGATTCTGACAACGATTCAGCGTATCAACCATCGCAATATCAACGAAAACGTCTAACACTACAAACTCCACCAGCAACAAGGGGATCAACGATAACAGAAGACGTACAACTAAAAAATAATATCGTGGTAACGCAGGAAAACATCCTAGCGCAGGAAGATAACATAGCTCACTTCCTGTCAGCCGACGGTGTCATGGACACAATGGTTTCAAAAATACTTGCGGAAAAGGGTAAACTTACCCAATCGGTATTTTCGCAGTCCGATCCTGGAATCGGACATATTTTCGTCACACACGACAAAACGCTACGATACTTTACGATAATTTGCAAAAACAAATCGACAGACGCAACTAGTACACTCACGATTCAGAAGTGTCTAGAAAATCTTGTACAGACCTTAGTAGAAAACGAAATCACATCCTGTACTCTATCCAAAGACCCAAAAATCATCGATACATTTTTGTGGTCTAATATCAAAGGATACCTACGAGTACTCGCGATCAACTCAAACATTACCTTTAGGCTATGCGAAGGTCTTATAACCGTTCCAGATCAGGAAAATAGGCAAAACATCATCAGAGAACTACACGGATCCGCAGTCGGAGGTCACAAAGGCGTGACGAAAACTTACCAGCGCATTCTCTCGCAGTACTACTGGCGAGGATTAAAAAAGGACGTAGAAACGTTCATTCGATACTGCTTCGACTGCCAGAAAAACAAACTGGTCCGAGTAAAAAATAAAGCTCCAATGATTATTACGGACACACCAGCGCAACCCTTCGATAAAGTAGCCATCGACATTGTAGGTCCATTACGCGAAACAAAAAACGGGCATACGTACATACTAACTATGCTCGACCTATTCAGTAAATTCAGTATAGCAGTACCATTGAGACACCAAACGTCAATAGACGTAGCGAGAGCACTCTGTACAACCTTGATATCAACTTTCGGTGCGCCTCGCGCGATATTAACCGATCAAGGTACGAACTTTATGTCGGAAATGTTCAGAGATTTCGCGCAACTATTCCAGATAGAACAGCACAGAACCACTGCGTATCACCCACAATCGAACGGCGCAATCGAGCGCAGCCATCACGTTCTTATGGAATATCTAAAGCACTTCATCGACAGTAATCGAGACTGGGATGAACTGCTTACATTCGCGACACTTTCATACAATACCAGTATACACGAAAGTACAGGGTTCACCCCATACGAATTAGTATTCGGTAGGAGAGCTCGAACACCTTCAGAGTTCCCACCACCCGAAAAAATCATAACCTACGACGACTATATGACAGACCTAACGGGAAATCTTAGAAACATTCAGGAACTCGCTTTAGAAAAAGCGATCAAGTTCAAAGAACGAACCAAAAGATACTACGACAAAAGAACCGTCGAACCGGAATACCAAATAGGCCAACTCGTTCTCGCAAAAAACGAACGCAAAACAAGTAAATTCGATAAGAACCGGCTAGGCCCATACAAAATTGTAGAAATTCCAAATAAGCGCAACATTAAAATACAATTAGACGACAATACGACAAAAACTCTACACGTAGATAAAATAAAACTGGCATATGTTGCAGATGCCACGCCAATTACGTAAGGGCGTCCGCACTAGACGCCTTCAAAATTACACCACTGACGAAAAACCCTGGACTCTACTCAGAATCTTTGGGCACACTTCATTCATACCATACGACATGGACGCTAATAACATATATAGACACACATGGATTGTCGTCCAGACGACACCAAATACAAGAAAACCTTGACGCCGCCAACGCATTTTGCTTCACCTTAAGGGGACATTGCCTAACAAGAGGTCAACTACAAAACGTACAAGCCCGACTGAACAACATCGCGAACGCGGAAACGACATTAGAAGAATTAATACCATCAATCGAGCTCAACCCAGCAGAAAAGCGTAAAAAACGCGCACCACTAGAATTCGTAGGGAAAATCAGTAAAATACTTTTCGGAACAATGGACAGCGAAGACACAGACAGAATAGATTCACAAATAAACGCCCTAGCAAACACTACTGCCGAACTAGCAGAAATCATACAAAATCAAACACACATAATTAAATCAGGTTTCAATTTCACCCAAAGCCAAATCATCAAATTAGCGGATACAATACACGCGGAAATAAAAGACATCGAACTAAAACAAGCAACACTCCAATACGAATTGCACATAATCCAACAACTGATAACATACACCAGCCTAGTAGAGGAAACACTCATTCAGTACGAAATCGATTTAGAAACATTGACAAACGCAGTACTTTTCGCAAAAATGGGACAAATACACCCTGAAATACTCTCAGCAAAAAAGATACTGATTAGCGCAGAAGCGATCCGAAAATCAACACCAAACACAATATTTCCTATACCACTCAGCGCAGAATACGTACCAGAATTAACAAAAATAATCGAGCTCACAGCGTTCCATAACGGAGAACGACTTATTTACGTCATCAAAATTCCTCTTTTGGACTTAACACAATACAAACTATACCAACACCTATCAGTTCCGGTACGCCAACTCTCGGCAGCCAAAGGCGCGAGATTCGCGTACATCAAACCGGCAATCCAATATACCGCAGTCTCTGAAGACTTTAGCAGCTATTTTAACCTCGAAAGCGAAGACGAATGTAAATTCGCAGTTAATCGATACATCTGCAAACAAATCTACCCGATAGCACAGATCAACGACGAAACTGAGTGCGAGGTGCAACTTCTTGTCAACCCGCAATTCAGCGATCTGGAATCATGCGATATTAGGTTAAAAACACTAAAACAAACTTATTGGAAAAAAATTCAAAACACAAACGCATGGCTATTCGCAGCTCCAAAACCTGAAACCTTATACCTTCTTTGCGACAACCACGAATCAATTATCGAAACAATAGAAAACGCTGGGATAATACAAATCGAACCCACCTGTCGAGTAAAAACTCGCACAACAACACTAACTCCTTCAATAGAAATAAAATCGTCAATCGAAATAAAATTCGCACACACACCAATTCTGAATATTACGGCAATGATACAAAAATCAATGGAAAACATGGAAAACATAAATTACACGGAAATCATAACAGAAACAGAAACTCTTACAGGCCTATCAAATTCGAATTCGATACACGACGATCTAACAAAAAACGAAGTAGCATTAAAAGCCGTCATAGCAAAGGCAAGAGAAATTTCGAAAACCCATTACATGAGCCATAGACTCTCTACACTCGAAACCATACTAAAATACAGCGGAATTTCTTTGGGTTCCATCATCCTGCTACTAGCAGTAGGGTGGAAGTTCTCCCTATTCAGGAAAATATCAAGCGTATACAAAATTGTATCTTGCGTAACGAAAAAACAGAAAACGATAACACGACAAAATGCCGATGAGGCTCCCGAACCGACCGTCGTCTATAACAGACAACCGATAGAGTTGGTCCAGACTCAGCCACAACCGGCTACCGACTGTAGGGAGGTCGCAATCATTACCGACCATCCACCCCAACTAGCCCGTAGACCGATCTACGCGCTAACATACCACGATCGCAACGCGTTACCATAAAAAAAAAAAAAAAAAACGCGGTAAATTAACAAAAAAAAATAATAATCATAATAATAAATAATATTCTAATATATCCTTATCCACCTACATATACCTTTACTAAGAAAGGATTTATTACACACTACTCTCCTTACCACAGCACACAAATAAACTTAATCACACCATGCATGGCTTAAAACTATTATCTTCATTTACTTTTCATATCATTTAAACAAATACATACATACCCGACAGATAAAACAAAACAAAAAACAATAGCGACAATGGACGGTCAGCAGCGAACATCATCATCCAGAGTCGAATGCCTCCTTTGCCCAAAAAAAATAAAGGCGAATAAGCTGGCCGAACATACGGTCAGATGCTACGCCGAATTACAAAAGCGGACGGCAAATTTGGGATCACGACATACGGGATGCCCGATATGTTGCTGCGTGCTCCCAGCAAACCGACTGACGGCGCATATTGATAAATGCGTCGCCTATTTACTAAAACTACAACTGCATGATCAACAACAACAACAACAACAACAACAACAACAACCACCAACACTGGACTACGCACCGCACACACCCGAGGGATCACCACCACCGATAAAAGAAGACACAGAAGAAGACACCGAAGACGAAAACACAGAAGAAGACGCAGAAACCAAAGATACAAACAACATAGATACTCAGAACACAAACAATACAAACAAAAAAACCAACGACGCAACAACCCAAACAAACAGCGACGAAACGGACGACGAAAACAAAACAGACTTCGACCCGACAAAACTAACAATAGAGAACGGATTCAAGTGGATCGACACCCAAAATCTAGAAACCCTCCGAAAAATAAAAAACAGGGTAACATCAAACATTTTCCTCGCCGAACTAAAAACGGAATTAACAACAAACAAAAAACGACGATTGAACACAGACACACAATAAAACCTGACGGATAAACAAAACGCACTTACACACAACAATCACCTCCTCTTACACTAACAAATAATCATGAACACATTAATAATACACATAAACACGCGACACGCGTCGCGCAGGCCAAGGCCCAAAGCGAGAAAAAAAGGGGAAAAAATAATGAGGTTCTTCATTTAAAAAAAAAAAAAAAAAAAAAGGAAAGAAGGAAAAATCTTTTTTAGTTTATTTTTGATTTTGTTTTCATTTTACGTTTATTTTTACTTTGTTCTATTTTGTTTTGTTTTTCTATTATTTTGTACCTCATTTCCTTCTATATATCTTGCTTTGTTTTTTTTAATCAATATACGCTACCTTACTATATAATATCAATATTCGTGTTTATTATTTTAACCATTCTAGAAACAACTCCCATCTTCTGCCTGCAGAACCACTCCAAATAACACGCCCAACCCACTAACCACCACTAATTAGACATTTAGAATGTTACCGGTAATAAAGTATCCAAATTGGAAAAACTAACATAACAAAAGGATCGTAAAACAGAGGACAAAACGAATACAATGGACCACCAAAGGAAGTACAAAATTGGAACAACAAAGAGGAATATATACAAACAATTTGGAAAACAATAATCAAACCTACACCAACCGAATCAAACAGGACATTTTAATTTTTTCTTAACTGTTTTTTAACACCAAATTTAAACCCATCCAACTTAACCAAACCATTCCCACTAACACGAACAAATAACAGATTTTTTTTAGATTGTTACAGATCAGCATAGATGCCGATATTTACCATACAAATATATTCAGCAGCGAGAGAGTGCCGAGACAGATACCAAACAAAGGAAATTAAAAGAAAAAAAAAAAAGAAAAATAAAACCAAATTCGGACGACAACAAAAAAAAGAAGAACCATTCAACGACCAACGAAACAAAACCAAGAAAGAAAAATACAAAACATAACACATCTACACAAAAATGAAAATATAAAAAAAAAAAAAAAACAAAAACCCCCAAAAAAACTTTCAATTTATATAGAATCACACTTGACAAATGTAAATTCTGTTTAACATCCGATGCGGGGGCATCGTTTTCTCTGGAGGGGGAGTGTAACGGCTCCAGCCTCTTATTACCTTTCACCAACGCAGCGGTGTTACTTTTCCGCTGCGTTTAATACGCAGAAGCCCTCCCGGGTTATCTGCATCCGGCCGCACGGCTTAGAGCCGTGAGACGGGCCTTATCGCGGGCGTCGCGACACTCTGTCGCGACTTTGTCCCTTTGTGAAGCGCGCGTCAGGCCCTCGGCTTCACGCCCGCTTCACATCAGTCCAGCTCGAGCCTTCAACCGGTACACTCTCCGTAACTCTCGATAATTATCCGCTGCGACTAATAAACCAGCTACGAATATTTATATCACCTCTCATCAATCATTTATACCCGCATTGCCATTCTGTTACAGCGTTCACCAGTAAAAGTTCGGACCCAGGAATTAAACCCGAAATATTTTAGGAGTATTTTTGGTCGCCATGCTAAGGCGTTGTTCATTTCCATAAGACCTACTGAATACAGTGGATTCTGCACCACTGTATCGCAGAAAAAACGCCCACAGAAAATTCCGTAATTAGTACCAGCCGGGAATCGTACTCGAGTCCATTGCGTGTGAATAGTAGTCTGATTCCCCCAACCACGGGTCATCCTTCCAGTATCAGTATAAAAGTAAAAATGGTACGCCAAGTCCTTAAAATGGGTTTTCTCGTTCAGAAAGTATATTTATCAAAACAATCTTTAAAAAAAAAAATAATAAAAAAAAGTAAATGATATAAGTCAAGTAGTGTTACACATATCTTTAAAAAAGTAAAAACATTGCTCTTCCCAAATGTACATAAAAATAATAGCTTAAAACAAAAATCGGAAAAAAGTGAAATCATATGAGCCAAGCAGGCGTATACAGACATACAAAAAAATTCTTCAAAAAATATTCTTATCAAAACAATCTAAAAAAAAATACAAGATGCAAAAAATCTTGACAAAAAAAACTTGGCCTGCCAGTTTTTTTTTACAATAGCTGTCGCACATGGTTCATTCAAATAATAGAGAGAGAGGGAAAGTAACTGCAATAACTGCAGTAACTGTAATTGTAAAAAAAACTGGCACGCCAAGATTTTTTGCATCTTGTATTTTTTTTTAGGTTGTTTTGATAAACATATTTTTTGAAGCATTTTTTTGTATGTTCTGTATACCCCTACTTGGCTCATATGATTTCACTTTTTTCCGATTTTTGATTTAAGCTATTATTTTGATGAACATTTTTTGGGAAGAGCCATGTTTTTACTTTTTTAAAGATATGTATAACACTACTTGAGTTATATCATTTACTTTCTTTATTATTTTTTTTAACGATTGTTTTGATAAATATACTTTCTGAACGAGAAAACCCATTTTAAGGACTTGGCGTACCATTTTTACTTTTTTGAAAAAAAAGTATTTTGTTTTTAATTTCACCTATTTTTGAAACGCTGTAATTGTGATAGGGTTTCGCTTCAAATAATACTTCTTACAAAGTACTTGATTGTTCCTTTACCTAAATAATAATAGTGACCTAGTATGGTGTCAATCGGTTCATATTTGATAATGTATTGTTTAAACATCGTTTAAACAATATTTAGCAACCATTTTTTACCGACAATATCGTTCCTTTACGTAAAGAACAATATTGACCAAATTTGGTGCCAATCGGTTCATATTTAACAATTTATTGCTTAAACATTGTTTAAACAATATTTAGTAACAATTTTTAGCGATAATATTGTTCCTTTACTTAAAGAACAATATTGACCAAATTTGGTGTCAGACGGTTCATATTTAACAATTTATTGCTTAAACATTGTGTAAACAATATTTAGTAATAATTTCTACCGACAATATTGGTCCTTTACTTAAAGAACTAGACCAAATTTCGTGTCAATCGGTTCATATTTAATAATTTATTATTTAAACATTGTTTAAACAATATTTAGTATCAATTTTTACCGACAATATTGTTCCTTTACTTAAAGAACAATATTGACCAAATTTCGTGTCAATCCGTTCATATTTATCAATTTATTGCTTAAACATTGTTTAAACAATATTTAGTAACAATTTTTACCGACAATATTGTTCCTTTACTTCAAGAACAATATAGACCGAATTCGGTGTCAATCCGTTCATATTTAACAATTTATTGCTTAAACATTGTTTAAACTATGTTTAGCATCAATTTTTACCAACAATATTGTTCCTTTACTTAAAGAATTAAAGAATAATATTGACCAAATTTGGTTTCAATCGGTTCATATTTAACAATTTATTGCTTAAACATGGTTTAAACAATATTTAGTAACCATTTTTTACCGACAAAATTGTTTCTTTACTTAAAGAAGGATATGGACCAAATTTGGTTTCAATCGGTTCATATTTAACAATTTATTGCTTAAACATGGTTTAAACAATAATTAGTAACCATTTTTTACCGACAATATTGTTACTTTACTTAAATAACAATATTAATCAAATTTTGTGTCAATCGGTTTGTATTTAACAATTTATTGTTTAAACATCGCTTAAACAATATTTAGTAACCATTTTTTACCGACAATATTCTTTCTTTGCGTAAAAAAACAATATTGACCAATCTTGAGACTAAGAATCCCACGATTGCGGTAAAAAACAACACCGACGATGTCCGGCTGTTGGGTATCGCGAAACAGTTTTTTGTTTAATAAAATTGTAATTGATACGTCTCGCGAAACTTTTTAAATTCGAGGAAAGCTGTTGCGAACTAATGTGTAGCTGAGCGGTCACCCATCCGAGTACTGACCATGACCGGTCGATGTTTAGATATCTCGGCTTCCGCCGAACAGTTATGATCGAAACTGGGCGCATTGGAAAGCTTGGATCCGAATTATATGGTAAAAGTGTCCTTGAAATTTCGATGCGATGCTTCGTTACCGAGATCGAGACGACCAAAAATAATCGCGTTAACTCACGCACAATCGAAAAATTTTGGATCGATCGCTGATCACGATCATCATATCTCAGGATCCACCGAACGGTTTTGATCGTAACTAGGCACGTTGGAAAGCTTGGGCAGGCATTTTATATTAAAAATGTTAAGACCATTTCGATCCGATGCTTTGTTTCCGAGATAATTGAGTGCAAAGAATTACTTAATTCCGGCATATTGGAGTATAACTACTTGGTAGCGTCTTGATATCGCTCATCACTCACATTTTTCGCTTATAGCTTAAATTTTTTTAAAGTACTTGGCGTCGAAACGCTACCGCGTCTCTTGATTAACATAATTTTATACGTTAAAATGAAAATTCACATGTATTTGAAAATAACGAGGAAAAGTCAAAATTTATACAACATCAACGTCTTCTTTATTATGTTGTTTTTGCACAGATTTTTTAAAGAGAATTACGTCACTTTATCTCATTTAATGTATTTAACTAACGGTAGTAGGAAGGCCAATGTCCAGTTGCATACGTCTATGAATGATGCGATGAAAAGGTAATAAATCTTCGATCGGTCGATCGACATTCACTTTGTCGACGCACTTTCATGCCTACGTTTTAACATAATTCTGCATTATTGCCTATAGTAATGATCGATTTCAATAAATGAATACATTTTAATTACTTGAACCAACTGTCTTGACGTGAGGCGATGGAGATGTCTTTGCTATGGATTTTTTGAACATGACTAATGAAAACGTCTTTTTTACGATTTACAATGTTGCCAGCTGAATACAATAATGGGTCCATATTTTGTGCTCTTCATTGATGGAACAGCTCACTTGGCTTTGCCCTGAGCAGCTACTGCGGCTATTGCTGCTTTTACGGTTTCCTCGTCTCCAAGGAACTTCATCGAGACTACCGGCTTGAAATTTTCGTCCAATTCGTACACAAATGGGATCCCCGTGGGCAGATTAAGTCCCATAATCTGATCGTTGCTCAATTCTGAGAACAAAAAAATTGAACAAATTATTATAAACATTTGCAGTGTCTCCGAAACCAAATTTCTCACATGATCAATAAAGCAAAAAAAAACTTTAGTTTCTCTTTATTCGGAAATGAATTGCGAAAATTGAATGTTCTGAATTTTGCTGACGAAATATTTTTTTGTCCAGTTTTTTGTCCATTTCAAAAACATTCCAGAAAATTATTTAATAGCAAATTCAACCTCAATGCTGCAATTCATTACACTATAAATTTCAGTTTCAAAACCATTTCTTCGGCAGTGTATAACGAAAATGGATTGCAATTTTCGATCGGACTCCAAGTCCCATCGAAATGTGCGTGCGTGCGTGTGTATCGGACGCAACAAATTCAAACCGCTATAACACGAGAACGCCTCGGCCAATCAAGCTGAAATTTCACACATAGCAGGTGTGGTTAATGCAATTTTTCTGCAAAATTTCATCCAAAAATGTTCGGTTGTCTTTTTTGTACACCATTTTCAATTTCTTCGAAAATGTCTGTACGCACTCTAGCGCTCGCAATTTTTCAGCTGGCGGGCTAAACACATACACGTATGGAATATAATCACCCGATGATCCCATTAAAATTTCACGAAAATCGGTCGAGCCGTTTAAATTTTACGTCATTTAAAATTTTTTGAACGAAAAAGTTTATCGGGCATTTTTATAGCCAAAATTGTAAAAATGAGTGATTTTGGGTATTTTTAAACACCGATTTCTTGGCTTTCCGATGGCATCGCGGAAATACCCAGGTGCCAATCGTGATCTACAGCAAGACGTACACAAGACGATGCATATGACCGGGTTGACAGAACTAAATAAAGAGGTAGCACTTGGATTTTTTGAGTAAAAATCGAAAGTGCAAAAAAAAGTCAAGCGCTCATACTACCATGTATTTTTTCGTGCTAAGCGCAGATCCGACAAAGTGAAGTATAACGATGGAGTATTTTTACGCGCTGAACCTGAATCGGCCAGCCGTTTTGCATAAAAGTCGAACAAGACGTTGACTAAGGTGGTCCTCAAATTTAACATTTTAGAATTTTCTGGGAACCATGAATTGGGGGGATTAAATTTCGTCGCGGAAAGTACTCTCGTTTCAGCTGTTAAGAGAATCAGGTAAATAATATGATATTTTAGATTTTTTAACCATCGCTGTAATTTGTCGACTCCCTGTACCAGAATACAAATCTTCGTTTTAAAAAAATTAAATTTCCTTACAACAAACATATTTTTCAAATGAAACGTTCCGTTATTTTTCGGCGGCGGATTTTCACCTTCCACAAAATTTTTTAACTATTAGCTATAATTATCGAAAACGTTGTTTTTTTAACCCTCGGTACCCTGGCGAAAATGTTTCTATAACTTACTACACCAAAACTACGCTGTATCTACAACTTTGTACGTAGAAATCGTCGAAAAAATTACGCCGAAACTACAACTTCCTACGCAAAGCGTCGTCGAAATTACAACTTATAATGCTAAGCTACACCGAAGCTACTACTATCTATGAGAAAGTGCTAGAATTGGTACATGTTTCTAGATAGTTGTACAGTATCATAATAAGTTGTAAATTAACAACAACATGCTAATCACGTTAACTCGATAATTTTTGTCAATTACCGTTATTTGTAGAAACAAATACAAATTTCTACCGAAAACTATTGCTTAATAGGATCAAAAAATGACGACAAGCTACAACTTCTTACAAAAATTGACAACTACCTACAAACATGTTCCAAATCTCGTCTTTTTTTGAAGATAGTTATAAATCGTCAGCATTTCAATGCTAACGATCTACAACTATCGACAAATAAATGCCAGATTTGGAATATGATTGTAGGTAGTTGTCAAATTTCGTAAAAAATTGTAGATTTTGTTTTTTTAATTTGTTATTATTTAACGTCCCATCAACGGCTATGGTTATTAGCGACGGGACCTACTGTTTTTCCTTTAGTGGGAACCGTACCACTTCGGGGGTTACTCAATATGAGTGAACATTAACTGTACTTTTGGATGTCAGTAACAGTCGGTCTTCTAGGTTTACTTCACGGCGCCGGAGCTACGTCACGTCGATTACTGGCTGTAAACATTGGATGTCTACTGACATATATATCGGCTATCGCACGATAGATGCCAAGAGCTACGTCGCTTCGCAATATTTTTCTGCCAGCAAGACTACGGCATCGGGATTCGAACCCGAGACCTCCCGATACTTTGTTCTCAAGGCTAGTACTCTAATCATGAGACCAAAGTGATGGGTCAAGTTGTAGTTTGTCCGCATTATTTCGATTCCATCAAGCTCTAGTTTTCCGTAGAAAATTGTAGTTATTCCTACAATTAATTAAAATTGTCTACAAAAATCGACTATATACTATGGCCAAGATATTTCCACTTTCGGTTGAAGTCCGAAGCAGTTGTCGAAAGTTATAGTTACTAGTTAAAAGTCTTACTTTTTACGCAGAATTACAACTATGCATGCATCCGAATGAACATTTTTCACTAGAAGATGGTAGTTGTAGAAAATCATAAATTCACGTAGAAACTCGTACTTTTTACGAGAAGATACAAAAACCAAGTCCTAATAGATGTCTACTTCTCCGCACATTTCACCGAAGTTGTAAAATATTGTTGTGATTCGTAGAAAGTTGTAGTTTCTACGAAAAATTACGAGAAACTATGGCCAAGATACCTTTAACCTTCAGTTAAATTTCGGATTTACCTTTTCAGTTAAAGTCCGAAACAGTTTTCGAACGTTGTAGTTACTTGTTAAAAGTTGTACGTTTTACGCGGAATTACAACATGCATGCATCCGAATGAACATTTTTCATTGGAAGATGATAGTTACACAAAATCGTAATTTCACGTAGAACCCCGTACTTTCTACGAGGAAATACGAAAAATTACGTCATCCTACATTTTTACTTCTCCAGACAGTTCATCGAAGTTGTAAAATATCGTTGTGATTCGTAAAAAGTTGTAGTTTCTACTACAAATTACATGTAATCATGCTTTACTTATTTCTATTTTTGACCCAAGTCTATAATGGTGTAGAAAGTCGTACTTTGTTGTAGAAAGTTGTTATTGCTATGAAACGTTATAGAAGAATACGTCATCACGTTTTCGCCTTCCCTTCATGCCGGTGAAAGTAATAATTTGTCATACATATTTAGAATTTTCATGAAAAACTACAACTGACTATTTTGTGTTGTAGATGGTTGTAGCTTATTGTAGGAGTTTGTATAAATGTTCTATGCTAAAGTATACCTTTTTACGAATTAACCGAGTTGTAGATCTTGGATGCTTTATTAAGGCAGTAGTCTGCTTTACAGGCTTCAAAAAATCGATTTTTCGTTTTTGTCTTAAATCTATTCCAAAACTATCCAAGAATATGTGTTCAAAATTTTAGAGGCCAATTTGACATATTTTCGAAGCTAGATCAGTTTTAGTGGCCGAGCGTCGAGCAGGTGCGAATGCTCGGGCAGACCCGAGCGCGCGCGCTCCACCCCTTCGTGTATTCTATTGTTTGACTATACTCGTATATACCTGAAAGCATTGAACGGTCCTTTGAAATATTATTTGGAGGTGCTAGAAGGTCTGTGTTGAGTAGTTGTTGGGATAACGGTATACAATATAACGGTAAACTATAGCTCTCGGAATCGGCTTCTACACTGCTATTTGTAGCGTCAGCTTTCAGTTTCATTTTTGATTTTGCCGAGCGCACATCGAAATGTCAAGCTACCCGAAAGGTGATCGATGTAAAAGACAGCGTGCTGCGGAACCGCGAAAGCGAAAATTTCACGGCAATCGTTTTACCAGTGTATCATCGGACGACGGAGACTTACACACGAGTCGCAGTGAGCAAAAGTTGAAGGCAGCAAGCAGCGATGATATCATTATTCATTCATCGCACTGCTACCGCATTATTGAATTCATATCGGTGTTTCTCGCTCTTTCGGAAATCGCAATTTGCAGATCATGCAAACAAAAATTAACGTTTGCAGAAAGCGGTCATCGAGGCCTCGGATTTAAAATTGTTGTTCAGTGTAGGTGTGGTCGACGCGAAATCCAGTCAGGACCATTTATAAATACCGGCTACGAAATCAACAGACGGATTGTTTTTGTTATGAGGCTTCTTGGTATCGGACGAGAAGGGATAAACGTATTCTGCGGCCTTATGGATATTTCTGCAGGTTTTGCAAAATCTACTTATCAACAAATCGTTGAGCATTTGTACGCAGCGTCGAAGACACTGTTCGAGAGTACCTGCGAAAAAGCCGTCACGGAAGAGAAAGAAAAAAACGTTGAACATGGAAGACCTGCGAATCATTTGAAGGTTTCGGGCGATGGATCGTGGAAAAAGCGCGGTTATACTTCTTTGTACGGTGTAACAACGCTCATCGGATACTACAGTGGCAAAGTAATCGATCTGATTGTAAAAAGTGGTTATTGTCATTCGTGTACCATACATAAAAATAGTTTGGATGAAGATGCATTTGAGGAGTGGTATGAGGATCATAAAGACTCATGCTCCTCAAATCATACAGGTTCGTCTGGGAAGATGGAGGTAGATTCCATAACAGAGATGTTTTCGAGATCCGTCGAGAAATTCGGAGTTCTGTACAGTAATTATATCGGCGATGGCGACTCCAAAACTTTTACTGGAATCTTAAATAGCAATCCTTACGGGGACGAGTGCACAGTGACGAAAAATGAGTGTGTTGGACACGTGCAAAAGCGTATGGAATCGTTCAATTCGATTGTGTGGCGCCTAAATCCGAAACACGTAAATTCCGGCTATAAAATCGTCGAAATAGCAGCAAATATGGCTACAGGCATTTTCAACGAAGGTTATTCAGCTGTGCTTTCTACCATGCAGCTCCTCGATATTGTCATCGGGCAGCAATGCAAAAATTTTGCTGACACCGTCGATGCTGAGCGCATAACGCGGGAGAACCGGCGCGCATCACTTTCCAGCAAGGAGGCTCGTACAGCTCGAAGATCGGAAAGCCTCCGCCAAAACGAGTTTTTTGAAGAAGAGGAAGGATTATTGTATGGCCCGGGGATAGCCGATTAACATCTAATTAGTGTAAGTATCCAAAAACTTACATTTTTTTGGACCGAAAACTTTACAGCCCGTTTTCTGGAGTTTTCATTTTCACAAGTTTTGGAAAACGGTGCCGGCGATAGTAAAAACAATATATGTCCGATCGAAAAAAACCAAAGTGATCTAGCTTCAGTATTGAATTATCTTCTATTTGAACTAAAAAAGTTGGACAAAAGTACTATTTAAATTACTTGTTTTGCAACTTAAAGTGATTTTTTTTTTCAAACTTCGAAAAAATTTGGAATTTCGTCATTTCTTCGGTATTTTTTTAGTTCATATAGAAAAGGAACTTATAAAAACTAAAAAAAAATTTGGTTCCATTGTTTCAGATGCATCGCACGACCTCCATCACCGGCACCGATTTACGAGTGCACACTCCAGGCGCCCCAGAAAAATCGTTACAAC
>OY294021.1:4234067-4634803 GCA_958510785.1 Exephanes ischioxanthus
GCCACGGCTCACCCTTACTAACCGTTATATGCAATGGATGACATATTGGTTTGCGGTTCGTTTTTCATTTAAAAAAACCCTATTTCCGACTCTGAGTTGAGAACTATCCATGTTTTTGACATAGCGTCAAAAATTGGGTTGTTTTGGGAAAACCTAACCTTAAACCAACCTTCTATCAGGCACATATTATGACGATAAGTATTATAGCTTTGAAATATCGACCAAAAATCAATCTCTAGAAGGTTCGAATCAGAGTTGGTTTGGCACACCAATTGACCAGTTGAGTTGGAGTAAATCATTACAAAGCAATCGAAATCCAAGCCGAGGTTTTATAGTTGGTTGGTCGACCGCAGGCAGCAAAACGAAAGGTGTATCCCCCCCCCCCGGAGCAGAAGGACAGAGCTTAGGAAAGCTTTATTTTCAGCGCATAATTTCTGAACTGTCTCAAACTCAACTCATCTAGTCGTGATTTGTACACGGAAGGAAGGTTCCGATGAAAACCACCAGGTGACGTTTAGGTATCCGGAGGCAAAACTCAACTAACATACCACCTTACTATATCCGAAATCCCTAGGCTCGCCGTATCCTAAAATCCAAAAACACAATACAAAAAGTGAGGCAATAAAAATGCTATCAATTCCACTCCATCCTACACGGGCGCGTTATTTGAAGCAGCCGATAATTGTCATTCTTCACTCTCATTAGCTGCTTTAAATGACGCCGTTCGAGTGAGCCCCAGCAAACTCAGCGACCCTAAAAGCGACGGTCGTTTTGTGCCAAAAATTAACCACACTAACGATCGCCGAAACGTACACTCTAAAGTCATTCTTATGCCGCGTTTTAGCAGTGAAGTTGTTTGTTTGATTGCCGCCCGAACAAACGACCGCAAAAGCAACCGTCCAGACATAAGCTTTTTGACAACCGGGAGGGGCTTTTCTGGACGGTTGTTTTTACAATCGTTTGTTCGGTTCGCCCATCAAACAAACGACTATATGGTCGAAGCCCTGCAACAAAATGAGTCGCTTTGACGGTCATTAGTGTGGTTAATTTTTGGCATAAAACAACGGTCGCTTTTAGGCTCGCTGCTTCGGTTGCTCAATATGCCAGGGAAATGGAGTCGTATTAGCGAGATTTGCAGAAAATCCCATTTCATTCAACATATTATCGTTCGTGGATGTTAATGGGCCTGATGATGAATTTTACCAGTAAGCGATTGTTGAAACATTAGCATTACATTTGTGACGGTCCAGCATTACATATATGTAAACAACTCCAATGATGGGAAAATATGGGTGACGTTAGCATAGTGGGGTTAGCGTTTTCACTTAGTAAACAACTAACCGGGTTTCGAATCCCGGTGATCACCATACTTTTCTATCATTCCAATTTGGACGAGCCGTCAGATCATCAGCCATGATCAATCCTCCGAAGTTTCCGCCCAATCGTTACATACATTGTTGTCGGTGATCGTATTACTGTGTTTTTGGATTTTAGGATACGGCGAGACTGGGGACTTCGAATGCAGTGAGGTGGTGTGTTGAGTTTTGCCTCCAGATACCTCCACGCCCAAGTTTCCGTGTGAGTTCATAGTGTCCAAGTCGTACAAACTACCCATTGTATTGCAGGGATTTTGATTATTCTCTAGATATATATAACGAACATTGGCTAACGTCGATCGCCGAGCGCAAATCCTCGGCAATAACCAACCTAACACATTTCGGCTCTTAAATCGTTGGTGAAATAGGTTAAAATGTCACATAACCAATATTTTTAAAAGGAAAATGCTGATGAGGACCGCATCCAGTGGCGAACGAACTATATAAAGCAAGTGTCTCCGTGTAATCACGAACAATTCTTATTCAATTTTAAATCGCTATAAGACCGTTAGACCGCTTGGACAAAATAAGGAATATTTACAAAAACTCTACGATCGAAGCCACCTTATTGGAAGAAGTTTTCGACTTTTCAACTACCGCATGCAATCGCTTTGTACTAAGCCAAGTTCTATAGGTCAAAAATGCTTTCCTATTGGGAAGCATCTTGCATCGCAGAATCGTTGTGAATTTTCTTTATTTTGTCGAAGATGTCTTATGGGCTTAACGCGATTTTAGTTACAATACAATTATTGCTCGTGATTATACAGAGACAGTTGCTTTATATGATACGTTCGTCGTCAGATGCATCCCACTTCAACAATTTTCCTTTCAGAAACTTTGGTCACGTGAAATGTTGTCTGTTTTTCGCCGAACGCTTTGAGAGTCAAAGTGTGTTAGATTTTTTGTTTAGGTCTAAGTTCGTCATTGGGCAGGATTTGCTTTCGGTTACATATATATGTTACGCCAGATTTTTTTACCATATTTATAGCCATTTTTACCGTCAATACATTTGAAAATGTCTCGGTTTACAGTAGAAATTCTCATTAGTTCTCGTAGTCTATGACAGGTGGCGTTGCAGTTCTGGACCACCAGAAAATGATGGTAATTTTTCACAGATATAGGGTAGTGCCAATGAATGGAAGTTAAGCTAGTCCTTGCGAATGGTGTTGATTTCCCAGGTAGCATTAAGTTATCCTAAAGGCATCGAAACGATGACACATGATAGTTACGGACAACTTTTTTCTTGTGTAAAAAGATACCTTTGTGTAATACAAATAGTATCACTTATGTCC
The DNA here is from genome assembly GCA_958510785.1 of Exephanes ischioxanthus. Lineage (NCBI taxonomy): Eukaryota > Metazoa > Arthropoda > Insecta > Hymenoptera > Ichneumonidae > Exephanes > Exephanes ischioxanthus. The sequence continues at coordinate 4,236,736 of OY294021.1, forward strand.
ACCAGAATGGTAACATTCGCGTGGCAGAATGATAACTTTTTGGTAACGTTAAATTGTTGTCGATATGGTGCCATATTGCCAACTGATACTTGTAATCGAAATGACAACTTAATGCCGTCTTACAGGCACGCCTGAAAGACATCATTCGAAATGTCACGAAATCGTCATAAACCCAGGTAGCACAAAAAAATTAGTTATCCGAAAGTGATCTAAATGGGTTACATATGTCCGTCTAGATGGTATCCAAAAGTTACCTCTCATCCAAAAAGTTAACTTTTCGACGTAGGGTAGCTTATAGTTACCATCCGGACGGACATATGTAACCCATTTACATCACTTTTTGATACCTAATTTTTTTGGCTACCTGGGAAGTTTCAGAGAATTGAAAGGGAATTGTAAACACTTCTCGAAGCTATAAAAATCTGAAAAAAAATCAAGCATATCAAAGATGCCGAAAAGATAAATTTTGCATAATAATAATTCCTAAATGTTATTAACAAATTGATAAAAAATTTAATTGTTCAACAAATCTCCCGGAAACAACTTTTTTTTCAAATGAAAATTATTCGTTTGTTTTTTTAGATCGTATGAATTTTTTCAGATTTTTAAATTCACTTTGAATTTTCTGACTTTCTACACTTTTTCCCATACAAAAAAAAAATTCAAATTGAATTTAAAAATCTGAAAGAATTCATACGTATTCAGAAAAATAAACGAATAATTTTCATTAAACAAAAAAAGTTATGTTTCCAGGAGATTTCCTGAACAATTAAATTTTCATCAATTTGTTAATAACATTTTGGAATTATTATTATGCAAAATTCATCTTTTCGGTATCTTTAATACGCTTGATTTTTTTCAGATTTTTATACCATCAAGAAGTGTTTACAATTCCCTCTCAATTCTCTGAAACTTATGCGAAATCAACACCATTCGCAAGGACTACCTTAAGCAGACGAAAAAGCCAGTGAATAGATGATTTTTATGTACGTGCTTTTATCGAAAGTGTCCATTCACTGGTCCTATCCATTCATTGGTCCTGTCCATTCATTGGCTGATTTACTGTACGTAACCCTAGCAGACCCGGCCACCGACCGAACCACCTTCGAAACCATCACGGTGGTTTTGTGCAATAAGTTTACGAAGCATCTTGTCGAAATAATATGCAAAGCACCACTCCATGATACGCGTATTAAGAGGTGGTTTCGACGGTGCAAACGACGAAATGTACCCCACCAGTCACACCATTTTTTTTTATTTTTTTTGGCCCTTAGCATGTACCGAACAATAGGTTTGGTAATATTGGATAACATTGATTTGAATTATTACCATGAATTATACCAATTTCGCATACTATATTACACATTTCGGAGAAAGAAAAAAGTAACGACCTAAAATTGGGCTCGAACCCGGGACCCTACGCATGTTAGCGCTTAGAACCCTAACGCTGCACTACCGCCTATCATTGAACTTTTCTCATTCCTAGCACGACTTGATCGTAGCAAAAGTTTTCTTATCTGAAATTAACGGACAATGAATATTTTATTTATCTATCTACTGCAATGATTACTAAAAAGGAAAGGTATTTTACGTGAGTTCTATGCAAAGTTCCTTTTTGTTAGCATTTTTTTTTACATGTAATTTACAAAAATAAATATGCCCATAAAAAGAAACTTTAGATAGGACTCACGTAAAATACCTTTCCGTTTTAGTAATAATTTCAGTGAATAAATAAATAAAATATTCATTGTCCATTCACTTCAGATAAGAAAACTTTTGCCACTCTCAAATCTTACTAGGAATCAGAATAATTCAATGATAGGCGGCGGTGCAGCATCAAGGTTCTAGGCTAGCAAGCGAAAGATCCCGGGTTCTAGTCCAACTTTAGATCGTTAGGTTTATTTTTTTCCTCGAAATGCTTAATATAGTAATGTATTCTAAATTTATATAATTTATTACTATAATTCAAACCAATTTATTTCCAATATTACTAAACCTTTTTTTCGGTACGTATTAACCACCGTGAAAAGAAATTTGAGTGACCCGTGGGTTATTCCGTCGTCACCATCGTCGAAACCACCATTTAAAACGAATATCTTGGCGCGGTGGTTTGCGTAGTGGTTCCGACAAAATACTTTTTGCAAAAAACCACCGTGAAAACATGGTGATTTTCGCAGTGGTCGGGTCTGCTAGCCCTAGCAAGTTTCGCGACCGTCTGTTTTTCGGGAAAAACCGTAAATTGAACTTTTTTTTAACGAAATTCGATACAATGCGTTTTTCCCGAGTTTTTTTTTCAGAGCCAAAAAAGGCGTTTACAAAGAAACAAAAGAACTGACAAGTTTTTTTTTACGAATTTCTCGATCACAAAAAAGACCATTCGGCTCGTTCGGTCCGGTTTTGGTTCTCGCAACAGGAAACGGACCGAATGAAATTTTTGTTGGAAACGGTTCGGTCTTCTTACGGCTTTCGCGACCGAAAACCGAGGGAGCGCTAATCAAAAAAGTTACGGTCCGTTTTACGGTTTTTTAACGGTCCGTTTCTTTCCCCAACGTACGTGTCCGTTATTCGGTCCGTCAACTTGCTAAGGAGGGAAATTATGGAACTTGACCTCTGGCATAGATCCATAGCGAGAAGAAGAAGAAGAAGAAGAAGATATGGCAAAATCCAACAGATCTTTGTCTCCGTGTATGATGTAGAAAAATTATGATAAATCTGCGTATTACGATACACGCAATGCCAATCTATTTTTTATTCCACCTTTGTTATTCTGATGATTGTCACTCGACGATAGAATCACCGTGACGGCAGGCGGAGGTGGTGCGTTCTCTTTGGGGACGCTAAGGTGACGACTGTTTCTAATATGAGTGTTGGGTGGTGTTGGCGAGGGTGATGGTCGTCTCGGCGGCAAAGTCGGGACGATCCTCGGGACCTGCGGCGGTACCGGCGAGCTCGTGGGACTCGAGTCTTCCTCGTCGTCGGAATCGTCGCACATCAATCCACTATTGCCATTGCACAGTTCCATTATATCCTAAAACATTACACAAATAATTATCACTATCCGTGCCAACATATTTACAATCGTTCATTTAGAATTTATTTTTCTTTCGTCTTAATGTTTTTTATTTATCTATTTATTTATTTTATTGTAAACGATGTATAAAACACGTGTACAGGATAAATGAAATTCTGCGACGATGATTAAGAAAAAATAGATTAATTAAAAAAATAAAAATTGAATATATTACGTATATATTTCGCAATTTAAAACGATTTCACGATAATATTGGACCAAGCGTAACGGCGAAGAAGCGAAAAGCGAAGAACCATAATGCAGTCTGTATATCACTTACCTGCTCTCCAGTATAAGTGTCTCAACATCACATTATGTACATTACCGGGTTTTAATTTATTTTATTTTTTTCTTTTATTAGTCTTTCGTATCATGCAACGGGCAGAGCATTCGACCCAGTGGACAACATAATGAAAGAATGGTAAAAAAAAACGTTTCATGCGGGCAACACGAAGACACCACCTTTGCATATGATCATAAACATCCCCGATCGCCGGAGTCGCAAATCCGGTATGTAAGAAAAAAAAAAAAAAAAAAAAAATGAAAACTTAGTTTAATTAAAAAATCAAACGACACAAGTATATTCAGCGAGTAAAGAAAAATAAAACAAAAATAGGAGCGTGTAACAGAAGTGCACAAGTAACAGAACTAATAATGGATAAGATAATATAATTTTATTTAAAAAATTTTCTTCGAATACCTAATATTTTACAATGAGTAAAAAAAAAACAATGTACACTAGAATAATGTTTGCTAAATTCTATCTAAACCTCGTCGTTGCCGATGCGCGGCAAGGAAGGACCTAAGTTAAGCGGCACTACTTTTTTTTATTGGATAAATAACGTTCGTGCCGAACCCGGAGACGATATGAAGCATATTGATACGCCACTTGCTATCCCGAATGGATGACGGATAATTTATTTTTTTATTATTATTATTTTTATTTTTGTTTCTAATACTACGAGTTCGCACGCTCTTCGTCGAAAGCGGAAATCCTAGTAACACGCTGAACTGATCGGGTTTAGTACAATTATGCGCCGCATTATGAAAATATCGCTCAACAAGAAAAAATTCATCACAATTCCGACTTAAATCATTTTTTTTTTTTTCTTAACCTTGAGCTCTCGGTACCTCGAAATGTTATCTTAAAAGTACGCATTGATATGTGAACTGATACATCGGAACGCTGCGGCGCGATGCGTTTCTGGTCCGGTATTTCTGGCGCACACGGAAACGTATCACGAAGATTTCTATCAGCCACACTGTAAAAAAAAAAATTGTAAATTTAATGTACCGGACTGGAAGTTTTTATGCGAAGACTGGTACATTAAATTTAATGTACAATTGTGATGAAAAATTAATATACTTTTTCATTGAAGTTAAAGTAAATTATTGAAACTTGAAGTACTTTCATAGTAAAATTAAAGTAAATTATTTAAAATAATGTATCTTCAATGTTTTTACTACACAGAGCATTAATTTTCCATCACGATTGTCCTTGAAATTTAATATACCAGTTTTTGCAAAAAAACTTCCAGTCCGGTACATTAAATTTCAGACGATTTTTTTTTTTTTACAGTGCAATACATTAAATTTGATGCAACTGTTAGAACGGAACCCTTGCGGACAACCGCCTACAAGCGTTTGATGTATTCGTGGAACGTTAAAAAACAAAATGTTTTTTTTTTTTTTATTTTTACGTCATTATCTTTCAGATAATTTATGAGTAATCGCATACAGAATCACACTGGAACCAAATAATTTGGTTTGCAACGCAACGTCCTCTCTCTCTGTTTTACGGACTGTCTTATCGTTATCGGTTGAGACGATTCGCCCTCTGTTGGCGAAAGATCATTTGCAGCTTTATACTGGGATAAAATAACAACAATACTCTGCGGAGTTGGACTCCAAATATCGAACTCGCCTCTCTCTCTCCTATATTTTAGTAATACTTATGTAACAATATCTCATAAATTATTTGTCTATCCTCGTTGCCGCCTCGTTGTGCGTTATTTTGCGATAAATAAACGACGGTCCATCATTATGTGCACCCAATGCAAGGAATCGAATAATTTGGTTTTTTTTTTACCCAGCGCGCGGAGGTCTCAGAAGATTTTTCATTCGGGAACACGGTATTCTTTTTTGTTTATCAGGTAAGCAGCAGACCCACAGTATTCGAATTATTATGAATGTGAATTAAGAGTCTGTTGGGATCCCGATATTCTCCGGGTTAAGGGGAAGTGAAACAGATAGTTGCAATTTTCAAATTAACTTTATTCAATGGTGCCAATTTGCTTTTTCCTTAAAAAAAATTGGGACCCTTGAGAAAAGTTCATTACAGTTTTCATTACCGACCGCGATATTTCACTTCCCCTTAAGGCGACGAGACCCCTCCCGTTTCCTTTTTGTTACCGATTTGGACCCGGTCGGTAAGAAGAACTGTAATAATTCATTAATTTTTTTTCAACGTTGGTGACTATTTCCGGCCGGAAGGTAATATTTGCGTGAAACGGATATAAAATCAGATTCTTGTAAGCATTTTCTTTTAATAGCAAATGATTGGGAATATTTTTAAAAAAAATATGATTACAGTTTTTGTTACCGACCTCATTTCACATGCTCTTAAGGATTTGTCACGTCCACGTTCCCGGCCAAAAGTGAGCTACGGTTTGCTTTTGTGTGCTTCCCAACGGGATAAAAATCTGAACCAAAAATCAACCATTTTGTATAAAGCAATGATTGGTTAACAAAAAAAGGACAAGAAAAAAATGCCCTGTTAAATGGATTCGTTGGTTTTTCAGAATTTTCTCATCTTTGGGGAATTTCCACGTTCAACTTTTTTTTCAAGGTCTTATTTATGAATCCGTCAGTGCAATCCGGAGACATTCAGTTTCAGTCAAGCCCTGAAACTTTCGGTGTGTAATTATGGAACACTGCCACGCAAGCTATCCAAAATTCGTGACTTTAAATCGATTTCTCGATACTAGACATTAAAAAAAAAAAGAAAAAATTCACCACGATAAGAAAATTCTGAAAAAATTCATATCGATTATGGCATAATGCCATGAGCCATATGTACTATTTGTAAGTATTTCCCTCAAATTTGTTGAGAATTATTATTTTCTTTACCAATTTGTTAATAACTCTTCGACATCATTATTATTATTCAAAATTAATGTTCTTAACACTTTTGACATGGTTGATTTTATCTCAGATTTGGATCGTTTCAGAAGTTAATGCAATTTTGACCGAAACAAAATGTTGATTAAAAATTGGTATTCGCTCCGCACGATAGTGTACTATAGCGTGCCTATTGAACTGGCAGCGCCCACGGTGACAAAATGAATTTTATTTGTGTACAAAAATATTTTATTCGTAATAAATTAATATTCGCAACGAAATCAAAAACCTATCGGTACTAAGTCACTAAAAAATTGCCGTTTTATAGAAACGTTGTATTACACAATAATGTTCGATAACGTTGATATTTGATTTCAGTATTCTATTCATCCGACTATCGAAAATTTCGACTAATTCGACGCAAAGTCTATTAAAAATGAAAACTATTCGGAAAATTTCGAAATATTTGAAAACATTCGAAATATTTGAAAACATTCGAATTGTTCGGAAATATTCGAAAGTAATTGAACTATTCAAACTAATCGTAAATATTCGAAAAAGTTATTTATTCACGGGACAAGCCTTTTTGCAAAGTAAACAGAGATCAAAATATATTATGTCGTTCATGCACTGTATTGCGAAAATGAAACATCTAAAAAAAAAATCGAATATTCCATTGAATTTGATTCATGTAACATTAGCCCACCCCCACTTTAAGGAGGGTGTATTGTTACAGTCCTGGCCAACAGTAAAATTCACAGAGAATGTTGAATACTTCTCAATGGGATAATAATCTGAAAAATTTCAACCATATAAAAGGTATTAAGAACTTTGATTTTGTATAATAATAATTCCAAAATGTTGTAAACAAATTAGAAAAAATAATAGGTTAAGAAATCATCTGGCAACCTAACTTTTTCGGCAGACATTGATTTGTCAATTTTTCTGAATACATATAAATTTTTTTAAGAATTCTTTCTTATTTTCGAGAAATGCTAAATCGGTATTTGCGAATATTTTCGGTCAATTACCCGATAACTTTTTGAGTGTAATGTGTAGTATTTTTGTGAAAACATATCCAAAATTTGTAACAGTAAATAAAAAAAAAAAAAAAAAAAAAAAATCGAAGAAATTCTAAAAAAGTGTATATGTATTCAGAAAAATTAATGAACAATTTCCGCCAAAAGAAGTTACGTTGCCGAATGATTCGTTAAGTAATTTTGTTTTTTTATTTTTATTTTTAAATTATTTTTTGGCATTATTTTTTCTCATTGCGGAAGTATTCAAAATTCACTCGGGAACTCACGTTTAATTTGAAATGTAACGATCCACCCTCCTTCAAGTGAGATAAAGATCAACAACCTCAAAATATTTTGAAACCATTTTTCTCCAGAATGGTTTTTCATTGTGCATCATAGTTCGGAGAAAAATGTATTCCAAATTTTAACCTCTGTCTCTCTCTTGCACTCATAGGTGTTTAGCCATGCCTTAAGCAGTTATCTCCTTGCCTAAACCTAACCTAAAATCACATTCGACAGCGGGTAAAGCTCTGTCCCAACGATCCTGTAACCCACCGAAATAATTTTTCATCGGCGCGGTGCGGGTTCTACTACAAAAATTATCGTTCATTCTACCGTGTGAGCAATCGTTTGTTGCAAATCAAAAAATGTTGTACACAAATAAAATTCCGCGAGTTTATCAGCCAGTGCAAAATGCTTGAGAATAACGCAACATTTCACCGCGTGTGGCGTCACCGATGTTATCTACGCAGAGCGAATACCTCGTTTGGAATGGGTGAACCCCTGGCGGATTAAATGCGAACTATTTTGTCGTTGCTGCCGCTGCTCGGCGAGCGTCCCACATTATTCGCAACCATTAGGTCTGTTCGTTATCAGAGTAAACCTATACTCCGTGCAATTGTAAAGAACTTGCAGAGAGCTCGGAACCAAAAACGCCTCGCGAGACAAAAACGAACACCCGTTCAGTCTTTACACAACTCTAGTTGAATTGAGTTTCACATAATACGTCAGAGAGTGCGAATGTGTAAACGAACACGCGTTCGGGCTCGTCTCGACTCCAGTTTTAGGTAACCTAGAAAAAAATAGCAGAAACGCCAGTGAATTTAACTCCTCTGTCGAAACCCAGATCACTAGGCGCGGTATTACTTCCGGCTAAGCATCTCGCCACAATCGACAGCATTTCGGCAATAAATACAACCGGTCCGTTTGTGCCTGAAATCCACCGCAAAAAAATGGCAAATTCGACCGAATGCAGCGCCACCACTTCTAGCTGAACTACTGCAAGGTCTTCTGCGAGGAACTACTCAAGGTAGTTGTTTTACCCACATAACAATTAGACGACATATATACGCACATTTAAGAAGGAGTAAATGGACTTATTAAGATAGTCCTAGCGGACAGCCTGAGCCCACATGAGTTCAGAGAGAATTGAGAGAGAATTGCGAACACTTCTCGATGGGATAAAAATTCGAAAAAAATCAAGCATATGGAAGATGCTGAAAAGATTGATTTTACATAATAATAACTCCAAAATATTATTAACAAATGCATAAAAAAAAAATTGTTCAACAAATTCCCCGGCAACTTAACTTTTTGTTCATATAAAAACAATTTGTTAATCTTTTTGAATATGTATGAATTTTTTCAGAATTTTATCTAATTTTTGAAAATCGCGTTTTTTTATTAACTAAAAACGCAATTTTCAAAAATTAGACAAAATTCTGAAAAAATTCATACGTATTCAAAAAGATTAACTTATTGTTTTTATATGAACAAAAAGTTAAGTTGCCGGAAGATTTGTTGAACAATTTTTTTTTCATTCATTTGTTAATAACATTTTGGAATTATCATTATGCAAAATCAATCTTTTCAGTACCTTCCATATGGTTGATTTTTTTCAGATTTTTATCTCATCGCGAAGTATTCGCAATTCCACTCTCAATTCGCTCTGAACTCATGTGGGCTCAGGCTGTCCGCAAGGACTACCTTAAATGTGCTCTGAATTTATTCGGATATGAACTCTGAATGTCCTCTGCAAGATATCGAATGCGTCGATTTCGGACCACTTGTAGTCATCTCAAACACGTTAACTTAAGTAAGTCTTTTCGAGAACTCTTTATATACGTATTGCACCGTACAATAATATTCTGGATCAATATTGTATTAATATTTTAGATTAATATTATATGGGACAATACGTATACATAGAGTTCACAAAAAGACTTACTTAAGTTCAGATGTTTGAGAGTACTATCAGTGGTCCGAAATCGAAGCATTCCATATCTTTCAGAGGACATTCTGAGTTCATATAGAAATTAATTCAGAGTACATCTAAGAAGTCTGCCATTTTTGTTGTCTTCCAATTGCTACATGGGTACGGTCTGAACGGTCAAAGAAGACCTCTTTGCTACGCATGCAAGGTGTAACCAGCAGTTTACTTCGAAGTGGTGGCGCTACAGTCGGTCGGATGCGCAGTCATTTTGTGGTCGCTTTTAGGCACAATCAGACCAGTGGATTTGCGGTTGAACGACCGACGAAACAGCGATCGCAGGTACCGATAGGGAAACGAACCCAAAATGACCGCTCTGCTTGTGCACTCCACTCTCATCAACTCTGAGAACGAACAGACCTATTATTAAATAATAGTAAATGAACCCAGAAATCTTTGTTAGTCCGTCATCACGAACAACTCCCGGACGATGGTTGCCGGAAAAAAAGGCCGCAGAAAGTAAGGCCTGGAAAATTGGCCGATGAAAGAAAAGACCGGACGACTGCGTGTGATTGTTTTGGCAGACGGCAAAGTCCCCCGACAAAAAACCACTGGAAAAAACCCCTTGGTAGGAAAAATAATCGGAACAAAACCCGAACAGATGATAATCAGGTAAGTGAAAAAAAAAAAAAAACATCAGCGGAAAACCGACTTTACCCACCCATTCTGCGACACATTACAACGTGATAGCGCCACCAGGTGCGACCGACGGACGCCGCGTGACAACGGGAGTCAACCCATGGCCGTGGCATGGTGGCCGTTTTTCCCCCGGAAAAAATTCCCTGACTTTTCCCTGACTTTTCACTGAACAATAAAAAATGTTCCCTGACCAAACTTCTAAAGACTTCTAGTAAAAAAAAAAATCAATGATGCAAATGAAAATGGCTAATTATTGTATTAATGTTCAATTCTATTTTGTTCTTTTTTTCGAAATGTTCCATATTTTTTTTTTTAAGGTTCTTTTTATGTATTTCTTATTTATTTATACAAGATTCGGCGACAATTTACTTTTTCCCTGACCAATTTTGAAATACCCTGACTTTTCCCTGATTCCCTGACCAAGATTTTTCCCCTGAATTCTTCCCGATTTTTCCTGACCGCGGCCAACATGGTCAATTTATGACCGAAGTTTTTTTCGGGGGGTTTTTCTCGTTGGGAGTTAAAAAGCAGCCTTTTCTCGCGGGCTTTTTTTCTACTGCCCTTTTTCCATCGGCCATTAGTTTCAGGCTTTTTTCCACGCCCTTTTTTCAGTGCTTCCGGACGATGACTGATAAATACGATTAAAGATGGAAAATGCGGACACAATAGCTCATTACAAGTAGCCGATGCTAAAAATTAGCTTGGAATGCACAAGAGCGTAACCTACCTTGCGTCCGTCACGAGTCCGACCGGCACATCCGGATGATATTCGAGGGAACGTGGGGACGAGTTTGCCAAAATGCGAGAAAAATGAAAATAAAAGAAAAGAGCGTCGACGAAAAAAAGGCCATTATGAAGAATCTAAGTAAATAAATTCGAAATAAAAATTCTTTTGTACTGTAAATTATCGTTGGGTGAGAATAGCTATAACAACTCCAGATACTGACTGCCTGAGTGATGATGCGATGATGATGGCCATGACGATTATTGCGATTTGGCGGGGCCAATGATAATAAAATGGCAACGTGACGGGGAAATTGGCAATATCGAAAAAAAATAAGGCATATATATCTAGGAGTTACTATACATAGGGCACGGCTGTCTGATAATGGAGGGTAGATTCTACTCCTAATCGGATACCTCGGTGTCAGGGTCAAGGTCCCGCGTAGGGGTCGACGCGTTACTGGCGGATGCTGAAAGTGCCCCGGGTCGATGTGTTCTTCGCGGATCGAACGGGTCTACCACGATTTGTTCGGTACCCTTTATCTCAGCTCGGCAGAAGGGGCAACCTTGACCTTCCGAATCCTGCAAAACAATAGATTTGACGGTCAATATTATAGTTATATTATTATATTCATATCATATTTAATTTAAGGGAGTACGCCACAGTAAAGTTTCGCATTTTTTTTTCATTTTCTAATAGTTTATAGTGTCAAAAATATTCCGTTAAATTTTTATGTCGAATTTCAACGAATTACGAAAGTTAGATACCGTTATGTGGAAAGTGGTGGAGCGCTCGAGCAGCTGCGCGGAGTTCTCGAGCAACGGCGCGCAGCAACTTTGAACGCGTTTTTCTCGAAACATGATTTTCAAAATCGATGTCCCTAATATCTGATAGAAAAGGGCTTGATGGATTTTTATGAAAATTTTTAACGATATACTTCTACACATTCTTTAGTTCTTGACGTTTTCATATATTAAAAAACAATAAAAAAACATTTTAAAAAATTATTTAAAGTGTAAAAATCGATTCTTTTTCACCTGGTTTTTCACCAAACAATTAAAAAAAAAAATTCAGATTAAATGACAAGTCGAAATCAGGGCCACCGCAAATAACTTTCGAAAAAAAAAATGTTACGCCAACCTTTAAAAAGCCTACATAATAAGAATAAAATTGAATGAAAAAATGCCCAAATGTTCTTTAATATATTCTCCTTCTACCCTGAAAAAAGGTTAGCGTGCGTTTTTACGCATTTACTGTGGCGTAAACCCTTAATACTACCCTGGTGAACATGTTTCTGTGACAATTTGTCTGAAAAACTCTAACCGGAACGTGTCAGCGATTTTCCGACATTTTCTGAGTTTCTCCGCAATTTGCTAAATATCTCTACCATTTTCTCAGCCCAAGCTCACTAAAGTTTATTCGGATGATGATTTGTACGGTGATTTCAATGGTGGTTATTTTAAAACCCACCACATCGTAAGCTTCCTTCGGAACTTTTTGGACCCGCTGGGCCCGTGGTTTTCACAGTGGTTTGATCGGTTACATTTTGACAAGAAACTACTGTGATTTTTTCAGTGGTTTGGTCAGTGGCCGAGTCCGTTAGCCGTGGTGATGTGAGTCGGTTAATAATCGGTTTAATAGCCCGGTAAATAACCGGTTTAATAGCCCGGTAAATAACCGGTTTAATAGCCCGGTAAATAACCGGTTTAATAGCCCGGTAAATAACCGGTTAATTAACCGCGGCCACCAAGCTATTTTACCAACGCTAACTAATTCTGTGGTTGGCACTACCAAACCCGGCGCAAATCGCATATGCAAGATTCTGTCATACCCGCTTCAATGACGCGTCTTTACTCTATACCCTATAAATGTATCTTGATTTAACCCGTTCGTTCCCCATATAGTCGTTATTGTAAACAGTGCAAACGTTATGTTTAACGTTTGAACATATTACCATTCTTTTTGGTGAATAATAAATTAACCGATCCTATTAAGTATCCTATTAAACAATCCTTATTCCTTGGATGCCATTAAGCATCCAAGGAATAAGGATTGTTTAATAGTCACCAGAAACCGTTTACTGAAGACATTAAACATTGATGAAATGATCGCCAATACCGTAGACAGTTTACCAAATTTAAATTGAAAGTTCGACTGCGCTTCTTGGTAGCACTGGGACTACTTACATAACCGGTTGTTTTACCGATAACTTGACCGGTAAAAATGGTTACGAACGTTATTAACTGGTAAATGTACAACACTAGTTAGGGGTACGGCCCAAAGGTGAGTCTCATCGAATGCTGACATGAAATGCGCTTTCGATAAGACTTTTTTTTTAATCCCCTATTTTAAGGCCTTAGCTTCTGTATGCCATCTAGCCAGTACTCTCGTATAAATTTTTGTCGACTTTCAATCATTTGTAAAGTTCACGGCCGCAGCCGCTGTTACTCCCCATACTGTATCGCATTTGCACGAGGGCGCAAGGAAACTGCGGAAAACCTCCGCCGATACAGCCGGTCATTCCAACTGTGTCTTGATGTTTGTATTCGATACTTCGAGTACGAACACCAATCCTCAGAATTCGACCTCCCGCTCAACGGTTCCAATGCGCCAGTCAATGCACGACTAGGCGGTCACCCATCCAAGTACTGACCGCGAACTATTCAGCTTGATCGATGAGACTTCTCACTTGATCGTACATGCCGCCACCTGTGAAAAAAGTCGATTACAGTTTGCAGTACCGACCGCGGTATGTCAACGACGCTCAACCGCTCAACAACCTTCGACACGGAGAAAAATTGTTGTTTCTCTAACTAAATGTAGATCGTTATTAATTTATTGTTATGGCAGAAAAAATATTTGTTGCCACAGCAAAATACTTGCTGCCACAGCAAAATATTTGCTGCCGCAGCAAAATATTTGTTGCCACTGCAAAATATTTGTTGCCACAGCAAAATATTTGTTGCCACAGCAAAATATTTGTTGCCACTGCAAAATATTTGCTGCCGCGGCAAAATATTTGTTGCCACAGCAAAATATTTGCTGCCACAGCAAAATATTTGCTGCCGCAGCAAAATATTTGTTGCCACAGCAAAATATTTGTTGCCACAGCAAAATATTTGCTGCAACAGCAAAATATTTGCTGCCACAGCAAAATATTTGTTGCCACAGCAAAATATTTGCTGCCGCAGCAAAATATTTGTTGCCACAGCAAAATATTTGCTGCCGCAGCAAAATATTTGCTGCCACAGCAAAATATTTGCTGCAACAGCAAAATATTTGCTGCCACAGCAAAATATTTGCTGCAACAGCAAAATATTTGCTGCCACAGCAAAATATTTGTTGCCACAGCAAAATATTTGCTGCCGGAGCAAAATATTTGTTGCCACAGCAAAATATTTGCTGCCGGAGCAAAATATTTGTTGCCACAGCAAAATATTTGCTGCTACAGCAAATAGTACATTTCGATACGAGTGCGAAAAAACTTTTTCTGACGAGTGTGGCTTTGCAGCACGAGCCGAAGGCGAGTGTTGCAATCACACGAGTTCGGAAAACGTTTTTCGCACGAGTATCCGATAAAATTTCATTTCACAAGGTGTAAGAATGGGGGTTTTCGCAGGCGAAGCGTGCGAAAAAACCGCCATTTTCCCACCGAGTGAAATAAATATTTTATTGTCCCTATGTTAACCAGGTAAATCAGCTATGGTTAATAATTTTTTTTTTCTCCGTGGACGACGAGCTGCCGCCTCTAGATTCGTTTTTATTTACTTTCCCTCGATCTTTTTTATTCCCTCGGTCTTTTTTATTTACTTTCCCTCGAAGAAGTAAACGTTCAAACTACCTCCGCTGCTATCAGCGAAGGTAGTTTCAACCACTGTGTCGCGTCTGTACGCAACACAGTGTATACCTAAGTCGTAGTGGTACGTGTTGGTAGCGACACTACTGATGCCTATAGTTGAGTCTCTAGTTGTTCAAACTTTATTGACGGCATAATCAATCTACATTTACCCTACAATGTACAGGACGGGGTATAATAATACTGTTGGCCTCCTTCATGAAGCTACGCTATTCTCTGTGCCATCCTTCGTAGTTTTATATTTGTCTTTAGCGAGCGCAGGCATTATCGATTATTTGCACTCTCGCCTCGCCTTGCCACTTCAAGGGTGACTCTCATCGATTTCAACCAAAACCGAAGCCGAAGGTGTTGTATTTTCTTATCACATGCAAACATCTTTTTTTTTTTTATTGAATGTGTAATTTTAAATATTTCATTTTTGTTAAATTCGATTTCGATTTTTTTTTCTATTTGATTTAAAAAATTGCCGGCCGTTGAATGGGAAAACAAATTCCCAGATACGGGCATAAAAAAATGTTGAGGTTTCTTTTATCAAGAGTAGAGAATTAAAAAAATGATCTCGAACAAAATAGAAACTTATTTTTCGTTGTTGTGATTGGGAATTGCAACAACGAAAGATCCATTTTTGCCCTTTGGCAAAAATCGAACTTTTCAATTTTTTGATAATTAAACGAGCTGTCATTTTTCAAATTTAAAAAATGTCAAGCAAGTATCTGGTCACTCGATACTTTTATTATGATCTTATAAGTAAATGTGTATAAATTTATTTAAACACAGATCAGCATATTTGCGGGAACCGATTATACCGTCTGAAAATACAGCGAGCGCAGCGCTTTACTAAATTACCAATTACTCCCTTAGGTATAAATATATATTTTTTAAAAATCAATCTCGTAAAGACCACGTCTAAACTGTGTGTGGAATTCGAACCTTGCCCCAATACGCTCGCAATAACAAAAAAATAATGAAGGTCAACGTGTTTCTGTGGAGACCAAGCTTATACATGACCATTAAGGTGAAGTGAAACGGCTGTGATTACGAGAAACATAGGTTTAAATTTTTCTAATTTTTCTACTTTTCTAATTTTCTGATTATCTAGAATAATTTTAAAAGCTGCAACGAGTTTTGGGAATAGCCGAGTTTTTTTTTGAAAATTTCACACCATAAAAAAAAGTTCATTACAGTTTTTGATACCGATCGGGACTGTTTCATATTGACTCAAGGAAAAAAAAATTTTGAGAATATTGTGTTTACCGACCGAATATTCGAGATATTTTCTTCTAATCTTTGCATGCAAGTTTTCCCCCTGTGTGTTTCCCACATAACAATTGGACGACATATATGCGTCATAAATGGATCGTAAAAAAACGGCGGGCTTCTTAAATGTGCTCTGAATTTATTTCGATATGAACCCTAAATGTCCTCTGAAAGATATCGAATGCGTCCATTTCGGACCACGGGTAGTCATCTCAAACATGTGAAGTTATGTAAGTCTTTTCGAGAACTGTTTATATACGTATTGCACCGTACAATAATATTCTGGATCAATATTATATCAATATTTTGGATTAATATTGTATTAACATTCTAGAATAATATTGTATTAACATTATAGAGTAATATTGTATTAACATTCTAGATTAATATTGTAATAAACAGAGTCCGCAAAAATACTTACTTAAGGTAGTCCTAGCGGACAGCCTGAGCCCACATGAGTTCAGAGAGAATTGAGAGAGAATTGCGAACACTTCTCAATGGGATAAAAATTCGAAAAAAATCAAGCATATGGAAGGTGCTGAAAAGATTGATTTTACGTAATAATAACTCCAAAATATTATTAACAAATGCATAAAAAAAAAAATTGTTTAACAAATTTCCCGGCAACTTCACTTTTTGTTCATATAAAAACAATTTGTTAATCTTTTTGAATACGTATGAGTTTTTTCAGAATTTTATCTAATTTTTGAAAATCACGTTTTTTTATTAACTAAAAACGCAATTTTCAAAAATTAGACAAAATTCTGAAAAAATTCATACGTATTCAAAAAAATTAACTTATTGTTTTTATATGAACAAAAAGTTAAGTTGCCGGAAGATTTGTTGAACAATTTTTTTTTCATTCATTTTTTAATAACATTTTGGAATTATTATTATGCAAAATCAATCTTTTCAGTACCTTCCATATGGTTGATTTTTTTCAGATTTCTATCTCATCGCGAAGTATCCGCAATTTCACTCTCAATTCGCTCTGAACTCACGTGGGCTCAGGCTGTCCGCAAGGACTACCTTAAGGCCATGCGAAGGATGTACCACGTGACATATGATTGCGAGAGAGATAGATGCATTTTTCGAATCAATGCCATTTAAAATCGTTTAACCCTTCGGATAAAACAGAAGCATCATCGGACGCAGTATTAAATTGTACATCCGCTGATGCTTTGCTTTTTCCCGAAAAGTCCACGGTCTCTGAATCGCATTCATTACAGATTGTGGTTACCGACTGAGTCGCTTCACATGTCCTTAAGACCATATGAAGCACCCCTTCCCCGTCGATCCCGGGCTCAGTCGGTATCAAAAACTGTAATAAACTTTTCTTTTGACTGTACATGCCAGAATTCGTGAGAAAAGTTTATTACAGTTTTTATTACCTGTTTTTATAGCTCTTAATTGATTTATTTCTGAACAATGCGGTGATTTTTCTCTGAATAAAACTATCGTATATTCTCGTAATCGCGCAGTGGAATTTATTCACGACTGCCTAGCTGCAACAAAAAAATTATTGAAACAAAAGATCGAAGTAAATACTGCTACCTGCCAAGCTGTGAGACACGGTGTACAAAGAAGATGACCGCAGGGTTCTATTCTGACATCCTTGTCGTGTTCGGCGCATATTTTGCACAATTGAAACGTGCTACCCATTTCGCAGTAAAGCTCGTACTGCTCGGCGGTTACTTTGATGTGCTCCTCGGGAGTCGGTTGAACTGCCCACGTCAAGTCGGGATTTATGTTGCGTCCATCCGGATAAAGATAGCTGCAATGCGACAATGTATGGTTACTTTATCTTGATGTGAAATACTACCGTCGGTAACAAAATCTGTAATGCGTGTCGTTTCGTGACCACAGACATTTGAGGAAAAAGGAAATTTTCGGTCGTCGCGGGATCGATAGAGGCAGTGAACGTCAGTTTCTCTTTTATCAAAATTCGAAAACGAACATTTACACAAGAAATTTCCGAAAAAATGCATACGTGCTCAGAAAAATCGACGAATCGCTTCTGCCCAAGTATTTTTGTTTCTGATTGCTTGTTTGACAATTATAATAATAATAATTTGTAATAATAATAACATTTGTTAATAATAATATTTGTTAATAATAATAACATTTGTTAATAATAATCAGATTTGTTAATAATAATAACAATTGTTAATAATAATAATAATGTTTCGGCATTTGTATTGTGCAAAATCCATGGTCACACTTCCCATGGTGTTGATTGGTTTCAGATTTTTATTCCATTGGAAAGTGTCATAACATCGACACTCATTACGAATTGCCAAAAGGGCGCGGACCGGATGGCCGAAAGGGTGTGCTATATCACCTTACAGCTATCCGACACCTTATCCGCTTGATCCGACCCCATACCCTGTCGATAAGGAGAACTTCAAATTTTTTTTTTTACTGGCGCTGACCATCTTCGGTTAAGTGCAAATCCGAACAAGACACGGATATTGACCCGGCTTCACCATTTAAGATTTTTTTTTTTCCAACCATGGATTGTCAGCATCATTGGAAAGAAAAAATTGATTACAGTTTTTATTACTGACCGAGCTATTTGACATTGCTCTTAAGGGAACACACTTGTTCTCGACAGAAAGTAACAACGATTTCACTGCCTCTATCAATTTGAAAGGTGGATTCTATTTCGTTTGAACGCCAAAGTCTTAGCACCCTAAAAAAAAAAAGCGTTACAGTTTTCATTACCGATCACGGTATTTCGCTTCAGGCGATATTCCGTTTACTTCCCACCGAACTGGAGCTCGGTCGGTAAAAAAAACTGTAATTAATTCTTTTTTGAATGGTCGTTAACTATTTCCGATCGGAAGCAAATTTTTACACGAAGCGGATATCGATATCCGCTTCATCTAACAATTTAGTTTCGACCGTGTACGATCGACATTGTTGAAAAAAAAGTTGTTATTACAGTTTTCCTTACCGACCGAGGGATTTCACATGCTCTTTAACGTAGCAGATCCATCACACACACACACACGCACGCACGAAATTTTAAGCTAAACATTATTCCATGTCCTCATAGATTGTTAAATTCGTAAAAAAAAAATTAATTGAAATAAAATTCTTCTTCTTTTTGAACAGGGAATAAAACTAAGGAATTTAAAAAAATCATTGATTTGGCTTAAATCATTTAAAATAACTAATTTAAACTGAATATGATCGTAGGTTTTTATCCGTTATATAAATTTGTTGAAAATTTATTATAAAATTAAAAGTATTTTTTTTATCAGAGAATAAGATTGAATTAATATGACAATAATGACAATAAGATTGAAAATAATAGATTCCATATAACTTGAGCAAAATATCTAACCTGAGTTAACATTTTTTTGATAGTTCTTATATTTTCTTTAATTTATCAGAAAATTTACATTGACATTTTCTTTAATCACTCACACAGACGTACATTTTCGCACTTCGGCTGAAAATCGAATTTATTGTCGTTTTAGACTGTTTGAGGAACTCGGACAGGATTTTTTTTTACAAAAATAGATTTCCCGCGAGTAAAAAATACTCACAATCCTTCCCGATATCCGTCCAGCAGTGCCTGGCAAAGACTCTTGTTGTGCGGTATAGTCTGAAGAATATCGCCGTCCGACGTGACATAGCCGATAGCCCACTGTCCCAATCTCGTGCAGCTTAATCGAAATACGTAGCTACCCGGTTTCGTGATGCAGTACTTTTGCAGACGGGCTTTAACCTCGTCGTACGTTAGGAAGGCCACGTAGCCGGGATGTGTGACGGCGAGAATTTTCCAGTTTCGTAGTAACGTCGACCATGGTTGAAAGAGCCTGGAAACGACAATTTAACCAATGAGAATTTGGAACTTTCGATTAAAATGGGAAATTCGATGATTTAAGACACCAATTATTTGATTAAAAAATTATTTTATTAAAAAAAAATCGCAATAAAATGAAGTGTAGCGACCATGGATAAAAATGACGACGTCCGAATATAGACAATTATGGGATGAGAGTTATTTTTTATAGAAAATAAAATAAAAACGTATTGAAAAAAGTTATCAAAAGTCAAGCGCAAGAAATTCTTAATTTGATTTTTGTATTAATCTTATCTACCAAAAAATTTAAAAATTTAAAAATTTAAAAATTTAAAAATTTAAAAATTTAAAAATTTAAAAATTTAAAAATTTAAAAATTTAAAAATTTAAAAATTTAAAAATTTAAAAATTTAAAAATTTAAAAATTTAAAAATTTAAAAATTTAAAAATTTAAAAATTTAAAAATTTAAAAATTTAAAAATTTAAAAATTTAAAAATTTAAAAATTTAAAAATTTAAAAATTTAAAAATTTAAAAATTTAAAAATTTAAAAATTTAAAAATTTAACCTTCTTAAGCATAAAAAAACGTCGAATCCGGGAAATTTTACCTCGTGAATACGTCGAATTCGAAGTTGGAGATGTAATCGTTGCAAGTGAGGTCTATCGTCGATTTGAGTGCCATCGCTTGAAGTCCCGAGCTTATCGGATGCACCTGATTGAGTTCGTGTCTAAATATCTTCCATGGAACCAGCGTGCTGAAAGCAAAGAGAAAAAAAAAATTGAAATCTTCATATGGCTTCCTCGTGTAATTTATTTTCGTGTACAAAGCATCTGTGAAAAAAAGAGGAAGCTCAGCCGGTAAAAGAAAACAATCCTGTTTAGATTTCACACGCACGCCCGGACACTGTTGCAATTTTTCGACGTTTTGAAATATTCCAAACACGATGAAATAAAAATCTCTACATTACATGGATTTTAATAGGGATCATCGGTCGATGACATTATATCTGTGTGCACGTTTTTAGCCAGATAGATTAAAAAAAAATTGGAAGGGCTCACGCGCGAAACGACATTTTTGTAAATAATTAGAAACCCCAATTAGAATTCTAATTATGTAAATAATTAGAAATTTTTCGATGAAACTTGTGAAGAAATATCAGCAATTGACCATACACAACATACCATATGTGTACAATTTCACCTCGATCGCTTAAGGCATTCTCGAGTTAGGTGAATTTTTCGGGCCTATTTAGAACATCCACACACAGAAAAAAAAATTATTTCACGGCCACCGTTTATTTGATTTAAATAAATGTTTATTTAAATCAATTAAATAGTTCTTTAAATCAAATAAATATTTATTTAAATCAAATAAATATTTATTTAAATCAAATAAATATTTATTTAAATTAAATAAATATTTATTTAAATCAAATAAATATTCATTGAAATCAAATAAATATTCATTGAAATCAAATAAATAGTTCCTTAAATCAAATAAATATTTTACTTAAACCAAATAAACGGTGGCCGTTAAATGAATTTTTTTTCTGGGCGCACAGCGACACGTCCGGGCATTTTTTCTAAGTGTGATTTTCCGATGTTTCGGAACATTTGGAACACTTGAACGCAAAAATATAGTATTTTCTCTTTTTGAAGAAAAAAAAAAACTTCCTCCACGAGGAAGCAAAAAGAAAAAAAACAGAATCGTTAGATCGCACGTTTTATTATTCAACGATTCGTCAGCATAAAATCAACGGCTCTCAGGCGACGCGCGTTTGTCCAGTGTGGAAGAATTTTTTTACTCGATAGGTTCGAATCGGTCTTCGGATAAGCTAAATATAGATTTGCTCGGAGCTTCGAATATATTCAGCCGAGAGTACGACTTGGGAGTAAAAAAAAAACTCCGGCGATAATAATTCATGGGCAAGATGACATATCAACAATACAAGTTGTTATACTCTGTGAAATTAATTATCATTCAGTTATCTGCACGTTAATTGACACATACGACGCGCATGTCGAGTCATATTGAATGTAAGTCGTACGATACAATGTCGTTGCTTGGCGAACCGGGTCATAGCGGATATTTGAATAATAAATATAATATGCGACTCATACGGCAAGGTCAATGTATATTTTCAACGTGGCTTTGTCTACAATGATTCGTTCCAATGGAGTCTACTTACGGCTCTGTTAGGCATTTTTATACATCTTACAATTTTTTTTATTTTTTTTAATACGATTATTTTAAATTTTATGATTTATATAATTATGCAACTTAACAATATATCATTTATGCAATTATGCTGAACTATTGGGATTCTATTTTTATACATTTAATACGGTTGTATACATCTTAAATTTTTTATTTTTTTATACGATTATTTTATATTTTATGATTTATATAATTATGCAACTTAACGATATATTTTTTATACAATTACGCTGAACTATCGGGATTCTATTTGCAATAACGAATGATTATTAACACTTCAGCTGCCAGCGTATCATGTTCGTCACGTTGGCGAAACATCTACTAAAAAAAGTCATAATAGATTTTAATTGAAAAAAATTCTTTAAAAAATTGACGCATATTAAAGGAGCGAATTTTTTTTCGGTATTCCTTACATTATTATTTTGTATTTAGCAGGTCGTTGCTTAGCGAACCGGGGCACAGCCGGTACTTGAATAATATAATATGCGCCTTAAACTGCGAGGTTGATATATATTTCTAACATGACCGTAGTCGATAATATCGCAGTTCCAGCAAAGACCACTCTACAGGCCTATTATGTATTTTTTATATATAATTTTTAAATACTTTTTTCTTTATTTTCATGCTATTTTTATTTTTTTATTTTTTGTGAACGATATAATTACGATACATATATGATTTATATAATTACCCCGCATAATAATATATCATTTGTTTGGTTGTGCTGATCGATCGGTATGCTATTTGCGGTAGCGCATGATTATTATGGTAGTCCGAGCGCTTCCGTCAAACGTGAGTTTTAGTGAAAATTTCGAACACTTCTTAATGAGATAAAAATCTGAAAAAATCCAGTATATGGGAAGATTGTTTTCGTGAAAAAATAATTCCAATTTGTTATCAACAAATTGAAGATAAAAATCATAATTTAACAAATTACCAGGCAACTTAACTATTTTCCTTCATAAAAATGATTCGTTTATGTTTCTGAAAACGCACGAATTTTTTCAGA
This sequence comes from Exephanes ischioxanthus, assembly GCA_958510785.1. Lineage (NCBI taxonomy): Eukaryota > Metazoa > Arthropoda > Insecta > Hymenoptera > Ichneumonidae > Exephanes > Exephanes ischioxanthus. The sequence goes on from OY294021.1 coordinate 4,259,731, forward strand.
ATTTTTTGTAATCTTTGAAAATTGCGTTTTTTCACAGATTGAACACAGAAAAAACGCGATTTTTAAAGATTGCAAAAAAATTCTGAAAAAATTCATACGTATTCAGAAAAATAAACGAATAATTTTTATGAAGGAAAATAGTTGAGTTGCCGGGTAATTTGTTGAATAATGATTTTTATCTTCAATTTGTTCGTAACAAATTGGAATTATTATTTCACAGAAACAATCTTCCCATATATTTTATCTTTTTCAGATTTTTATACCATCCAGAAGTGTTCGAAATTTTCTCTGAAACTCACGCTTGACGGAATTGTACCGCTCGGACTACTTTAAACCTCCAGCTGCGCGTGTAGCGTGTTTGCCATTTTAAAAAAATGTCATCAACAATTTTAATCGAAAAAAAAATGTCGACAGATTTTACGATTATTAAATCATTTATTTGTAACTTATTTGGTTTAAAAAATGTATAAGTGAATTTTTTGCAAAACCACATCATTAACATGTTTTGATGCGACAAAAGATTCGAGCACCTCAGAAAAACGGTTATTTATGACTATTCTTTTTTTTCAACGTGTAAGAGCACGGAGAAAAAAAAATTGTTGGGACAACAAGAATTTTGTTACCATAACTGAGTAACCTGGTTAACATAGGGACAACAAAATATTTTGCTGTGGCAGCAAATATTTTGCTGTAGCAGCCAAATATTTTTGCGGCCACAACAATAAATTATTAACGATCTACATTTTGTTAGAGAAACAGAACTATTTTTCTCCGTGAGATTAATACAAAAATTCTTATTTACATTTTTTTTTTTTGTTTTTATGCAAAAATTAGAAAATTGAATTTTTCAAAAGCTACATTTTTCACATATATTCCGAAGATATTTTTTTTTCCAACATCCGTCTTAAAAAAAAAAATGTTAAACTCTATTTTCCAAAAGTACCATTTTCCATATATACACATTTTGAGAATCTCGTTATTTCAAGGTGACAATTTGTTTTGTTTTGATTTTTCGGCTGTTTAAAGGTAAAACGCGAGCGTCGTAATTGAAATGATAGTGGCCGACAAGAAATTGCGTCGTCACGACGATGCGATTGAAGTATAATAGTCCGAGGCGAAGTGAGACCCGTTCTCTGTTGCTCTCTCTATCTGCCTCGCTCCGCCGTGAGAGCAATGGCGTTATCTCTCTCACACGCCTGACCGAGTCACGTGACTTTCACCTTGCCGCAACGCCGTGAGAAACACCCTCTCGTGCTTCCTCTCTCGCTTCACCGCGAAGACCAATAACAGTATCTCTCTCGCTCTCGTGACGCGGTCACGTGACTTTCACATGGCTTTGAGAGTAACACCCGTTACAGCGTTGCGCCGCTCAAGACTTTATTCCCGGCGGCCCCGAAGATTTTCAGTGCCAGTCAGTCCGCGAGTGGGTAAGGTTCGCGTTGCTTCTGGCTACGAGTTTGTCGCGTTCATCGTTCGCCGAGACATTTAGACCCTTGAAATAATCGTTGGGTAAGTTCAATCGGACAGATCGGATACACGATAGGACGGATCAATTATTTTTAGACGATTGTTCGAGTTTTTGGTGAATGGGAGATGAAATTTTGTCGACGGGTAGCCGGGCAGAAGCCGAGGGAGTAACGGGTATTATCCGTCTCGGCGCAATATCAATGGCGCATCGGGATTCTCCGCCGCGACGCTAGATGGCGCGCCGGCTGCGGCGCACATCGTACGCCGATGGTCGGCATCGACAGCTTGCAAACGTCATGCTATACAGTTGTCTACTACGCGGCCTCCGAATATATTTCGCTGAACGTGTTTCGCCGAAAATATTTTACCGAAAATATTTGCCTGAAAATATTTTACAGAAAACATTTCACTGAAAATATTCCACTGAAAATGATACAGACATTCAGAAAATCCAGTGAAATTCAGTGAAATTAATACAAAAAAAAATGTCTGACAATCACTGAAACAACCCGGTTTCGAAAACAATAAATTTTTCAGACAAATTTCAAAGACATTCGGGGAAACATTTTCATCAGTGCCATGTAAAGTCGATGATCATTGTTCCAAGATAAAACAATCGAATCTATGAAATTTTTCCTCCACAAACATAATATTTTCAGGATTCTCGCAATATCGCCTTCACGAAAAAAAAAAACAAAAAAAAAAACAGGAATGCGCATTTTGAGATATACGATAATACCTGGTGGACTGCAAATTGTTCGAAATTTCGCAGGCACGTACATGGACATTTTTTTTCTTTTTTTTTTCTTAGTACGATTACTCGTTTACTGTTAATACCTTTCTTGATAATACTATAGATAATGGAAAGGCAGTTTGGAGTGATAACCCGCATGGTTATGTTGTTTGAATAACATATTTTATGAAACACGAGTATAATCGAATACAGTAGAAATAACGATTTTTTTTTTTTTTTTTTTTTCATTCATGAGAATTCGGAAATTTTTCAATAAAAAAGAGTCAACTGCGTTGTGCATAAATTAATTACAGACTGACATGTATTTTTTCTGTTTTTTAGTCATGAGCGGAAATCAGGATTACAAAGCCGCCACGTCGGTTCACGACTTTGAGGCGACGTCGATAAAGGGCGATGTTGTACCGCTATCAAAGTGAGCGAAATTATGGATTATTACATGGCGACGAATAAAAACAGCGAAAAAATAAATTCCCTCAATTTCTCTGAACAAAAATGATCGTTTTTCAGAATAAAATTCAAACAGATAGTATCAATACCCTTAACTAAATACAGGTCATATGACCATTTATGTATATATGATCGGTCATATGACCGGTGTTAATTAATTTACCGGTAAATTATACCAGTTGCTATTTTACCGGTAGTGTAATCGGTTATTTCAGTAAATTACATGCTGTAGAAAAAAAAATTAATTAAATTTTTGGGTGAAATTCACCCGATCGAACTTCATAATTATTATACCATTGGTATAATAACTTCTTCTTCTAGCACAGTCATTAAGCGATTCATCAATCGCTTATTGACTGTGCTGTTTGAACGGTTATTTACCCATTGGCTTTGTACAATAATTTTCCATTATCAATTTAAATAAAACCCCTGATTCTTTCGCCTCGACACTTTCAAATTCCCTGAAATATTCAAAAATGATTATGTTAAATTTTGTTCGTATAAAGCTAAACGATTAAAGGTCTTTGCGTTTTTAATTATTTCAGGTACAAAGGACACGTTTGTTTGATCGTCAATGTAGCGTCCAAGTGCGGTCTCACAGCGACGAATTACAAGGAGCTCAACGAACTGTACGACAAATATGCCGAGACTAAAGGTAAAGATATCAACGACAAATTAATTATCAAAAATTGAGACTGAAAAAAAAATTCTTTGTACACGTTCCAATACAGAACTAGCTCGAATTGAGTTGGATCTTGTTTAAAGAGCTCCAACTTGACGGAGAAAGAAATGTATAACAATGAATTTACAGAAAAAAATAACTTAACGCCAATTTATCGACGGACGGCATTTTTTTAGAAGTACAAATTTTAAGTTCGGTTCCGACGTGGATTGCTCATTTTGTTTATAAAAAAAAAAAAAAAAATGCACGCACTCACCAAGTAATTTGCCTCGTTTTATTTCTCAATGAGAGAAAAAGTTAATTTAATTTGTTCATTTATTTTTTTTATTGTAAATTATTAAAGTAATGAAATAATCTTACTGTTTTTTTCATTTGGCAAATGTGTAATTTGTAAGTATCAGAATACGAAATAATATAATAATCAAGACAATATTGACCGATATATTCAGAGTACAATGAGCTCTCTCACTCGTCAAATATCAAAATAAAATGATCACTTTGGCTTTTACAAAAACCGCGTAAAGATATGTCCGTACATTTATCGGCGTGAGCTGATTGATTTTTCCCAACATTTTTAATGGCGCCAATTTTGTTTTGGGACAAAAGGAGAATTTGTTATCGGCACGAATGTAGTTTCGAAAATTCGGCACGAATTTATTTTCCTCCCGAAACAGTAAGAATCCTGCAAAAAAAAACTTCATTCGCGTTTTTATTACCGACCGCGGTATCGAACTGGGTAATACGTCTGCTCCTATCGAGTCATTGACGAGCTAAACTAGCCATATTAGAAAATTGTATTTATAGGCTGACTAGTATCACTATAATGATTAAAGGTATTATTTTTAAAAAACCTTTCTTTCGCCAAATCGTCAGTATATTATATAAATCCATTAAGGCCTTAGGCCACCCTAGAATTTTCGAAAAATCGATTTTTTTTCTTTGTTTTAAAGGGTCCCTTAAGGCCTCAAAAATGATGTCCCAAAAGGTTATGGCCGAGAAAAATCTTGCTGATTTAACGCATACGTTCCTGGCGCAAACTGTTGAAATGAAATATCAAAGATATTGACCGAATAAAAACATGCATGTTCGAAGCGGTCTTAAACACTGCATCGAGCATAAAATATCCCTAAGAGGTTTGAAAGTCGTGACAATCGATATCGAAGTAATCTTTTGTGAAAAAAAAAAGATAAAGAAAAGATCGTTCATAATGTCACAATACATTAATAATATATATGTATTACCCGATTTTTTTTCGCGTTTAATCCCCACACTAAATGACTCAAACTCATGCGCTTGTATCTTAGAGACAATGAGGGTAAAGAATCATTGAAAAAATCTTTACAAAATGGGCCCATTTATTATTTTACGACGAGAAAATAAATCATACATTTTTTTCATAAATTTTCGATTTTCAAACTTTTTTTTTTCTCTCTATAGGTCTCAGAATTCTGGCGTTTCCTTGCAACCAGTTCAACGGCCAGGAACCCGGCACACCCGAGGACATATGCAGTTTCGCCGATCGTCAAAAAAGTAAATTCGATCTTTTCGAAAAGATCGAGGTTAACGGGGAAAACACCCATCCGCTGTGGAAGTATCTGAAGAAGGAACAGGGCGGAACTCTCGGAAGCTTCATAAAGTGGAATTTCACAAAATTCATCGTCGACAAAGACGGCAAGGTCGTCGAGCGTCACGGACCGAACGTCGATCCCAATAAGCTGGAAACTCATCTCGAGAAATACTTTTGAGGTCGAACCGACTTTCATCCCGAAGGCGCGCTTGTAACGACATAATATTACTAGTTGTATTACCAAAATTACGCATCACGTTGTAACAACATACCGTGTATCAAAATCATACCGAATATGTTTTCCTGTATGACTTAGCATGACGGATGATATATATATATATATATATTTTTTTTTTTCGGAGAAACAATTTTCCAAGAATTTCTACCTTATCAATGATATGCTTAGTTGAAAAAAAAATCACCAGTTGTTGTACTTCAGTTGCGAATATTATTCCTATCATTTTCTAGTTATTCACACGCACATGCTCGTCGGGATTCTGTATTCTTGTTAAATACACCTATAATAAACTGATTAAGTCTACTGCAGTTTTTTGTACGTGATATTGCTATTACCATCCGCCAACACCGCCTACACGCGTCGAGCCTTCCCCCGATCTGGTAGGAGACGAATTCCTGAAATAATGTCGTGACCGTTCGACGCCTACGGTCCGAGATGACTAAGTCCTAAGATACGATAAGGTACTCGCGTGGTGTGTAATAAAATATTTTACGGAGAAACCGGAAGTGCGTATCAGGACAGATAAGAGATCGGCGACTGGACGAGAACCCGCGACGGAAATCCTAATGCCGCTTCCGAAGTATCGTACGGATACATAATGAAATACCGAGGGCGAGAATGCGACGAGGCAATTGATGCATCAATCTTTATTTCGCGCAAGCGACATTAATGCACAATCACTGGAACAACGTGAGGCCCTGCGTTACGCATTAGCGCGGGTTTCGTACGTGCGCTCTTAAATTTTTCGGCCTCGTGTGTCTAGTTTTCGAAACAACCTTTCGAAAACTAACCGTGGAAATAGTACATTATTCCACGAGGGCGAAAAACGTTTTTCTAACGAGGGATGTACGAAATTTTTCATCACCAGGTGCAAAAATGGCGGTTTTACGCACGCGAAGCGGGTGGAAAAGTGGCCATTTCCGCACCGAGTGATGAAAACATTTTTTTTAATTTGTTCTTATTTAACGTCGCATCAACTGCAATGGTTATTAGCGATGGGACCTACTATTATTCCTTTAGTGGGAACCGTACGACTTTGGGGGTTACTCAATAAGAGTGAACGTTAACTGTACTTTTGGATATCAGTAACAGTCGGTCTTCTACCCTGATAGACAAGCGGTACGAAAAGTAGCAGGTGGCGCAATTGCGACATGTGCCGCACATGTCGCCAATATCGCGCCAATATTGCTACTTTTCGTGGTGCTTGTCTATCAGAGTAGGTTTGCTTCACGGCGCCGGAGCCGTAGCTCCGGCGCCGTGAAGCAAACCTTCATAAAATTCATAAAATTCATAAAATTCATAAAATTCATAAAATTCATAAAATTCATAAAATTCATAAAATTCATAAAATTCATAAAATTCATAAAATTCATAAAATTCATAAAATTCATAAAATTCATAAAATTCATAATGGCTGTGTCTATGCTGCAGACTGGAAAACATTGCGGAAAAATGTGCAGATTCAATGTATAGCTTGCCTTTTCATTAGTATTGGCAAAAAGTTAGGTATTAATTTAGGTCCTGAATTTACACGTATTGAAGTCAATCGACAATACAATCTCAACATTCCTCTGTTCAACATTTTGAAGTTGAAACCGTTGGGACAAATTACTCTTAGCAATTAAGTGTACGCAGTCAAGATCACACTCAAATTACACTCCTACAGTAAAAAAATGAATACACCGTTTTAAAAGTTTTAATGAATAAACCGATTAAATTTAATATATAAATGTGAGTGAAAATGAATGCTCGTTATAACAAATTCGAACTTTTTAAACGTGTTTGTTGTACCGATGAATTTAATGATATCTCTATTTTGTAATTTAAATTTAATATACAGGTTTATGCACAAAAAATTCACAATTTTGGTTGCCCATAGAGGTGGCTTCGTTTTAGTGAAAAGAATTTCAAAATTGTAATGAAAACTTGTGCAAAATGTTCCAAAACATCGGGAAATTATACTTCGACAAAATGTTCGTGTGTGTGTGTATGAATCAGGCGCGAAAAACACTGTATGTGTGGTTAATAGTCAATGTTTCTTTAAAATGTCATTTAAAAATGTGCAGTTGTTTTTTTTGTAAGCGCTTTTTAATTTCATAAAAAACGTCTGTTCGCGCTCCAGATCTTACAATATTTTAGCTATCTCGATAAAAATTATCGGTCAATGATCCATATTAAATTTTGCGATGAATGGCCGTTTCAATTTTATGTTATTTTGAATTTTTCGAATTTCATGAAAAATTTGACTGTGACCTTAGACTCAATTATTTCCGTATTAAATATTCATCTATAAATAAAATGAATGGCAGATTCGTGACGAGCGTGAAAAGATGATTAAATATAGTCCCAGAACGACGATTAACGAAAGAGGTTTATTGGGCACTTTTATAGCCAATATAGCAAAAAATTCGAGATTTTGCGTATTTTCACATAGCGATATCTTTGCTTCTCGATGGCATCGTGGAAAAACCCAGGTGACTATCTTGTTCTACGGCAAGAAAAACACAAGATAATGGACATGACGGGGTTAAAAAAGCTAGATAAAGCGTTATCATTTGGATTTTTTGTGTAAACAAATCGAGGAATTTAAAAAAAAACAATAGCAAATTCAATATATTTTTTTCGCGCTCAACCTGAATCGGACAGCCGTTTTACCCAAAAGTCAAGCACGACGTTGACCTCGAAAAAGTTGAAAGTTAACATTTTCACATCGCTTACTCATAATATTCTATTATTTGCCAAAGCTTCCTCCATCAGGAAGCCGAAAATACATAAATTGTGGGGATGTGCGAAAATTCAAAAATTTGAATATCTCTTCATGAATTGAACATAAACAATTCGTATTTGAATTTTCAAAAAATTCGAATAAATTTAATAATTCAAAATACTTGAATAATTCGAATAATTTGAATACTTCAATATATTCAAGTAATTAATAATGATTTTAATAGTCTAAATATTCGAAATTAGGTAAGCGAATTATTTCAATAATTAGAAATATTAATTTGAGGGCAGAACTGGGCAGAATTTTTAATACTTGATATATTTCAGGTATTTTAAATACGTATTACAGGTACTCAAATACTTTTCTGGTATTTTAAGTACATTTCGGGCTCTTTAAGGACAAAATACAAAATACTTTTGCGTCTTCTCCATATTAGGGCTGTAGGTGTAGGCCGAACGGGATGGATGGATGGAATTCAATTCAATCAATTCGCGATAAACAATGCGAATTGATTTATAACAGAATTTGTTGTACACGCACAATCTTTGAAAAAGGGAATAACTTGCAACCGAGCGTAAGTTCTTCAGCTTCGTAATAATAAAAATTCTTCATTCAGTGAATGCAATTTATGTGCTCAGTTTCATTGTGATCGGAATTTCATCATTCGAATATTTAATTCATTAAAATTATTCAAAATATTCGAATTTGTTTGAATTATTCATGAATATTCAAATTTTTTGAATATTCAATTCAAATTTTGAATCGAATATCAATATTCGATCCGATTTAATTCAAACACTATTCGCACACCCCTGGTAAATTGCTTTCTCACAGAAGAAGCTTTACGAATAAAGGAATATTATGAGGAAGCGATATGAAAATTTCAATTTTCAACCTTTTTTTATGTGTCGATGGTGCTTGCATTATAGACTAAATATTTTGTCATATTGGGAGAGCTCCCTACCCAGCCATTTCCCACACAATCGGCCGAATGATTTTATATATATATCCGTTCTCACTCTACGTCTTTCTATGTGAGCGACTATCGTGATTATCTTCACACCACGGTCTAGCGCCGTATGGACGAGCAGCGATGTGTAACGTCGCGATAAGCGTGTACGCCCTCGTTGCCGAGCCTGTAAAGTGGATCGAGCTGTACCCAGGGCCGATCTAAATAAAATTGCAAATCACGTACACCGTAGACAGCGATGATTCTCCTATAGAAGAAAATCATCGGGACACGCGGCGGAGCATTTACGTCGAATTTTTCGTTCTTTCGATGTGTTCCAAGAAAATCCGATGATATTGGTACGAGACATTCTCCATCAACTCTGCCACTTTCGTTTTGATCGCGCATCCATTCCATAATTGACCAAATTGTAGTACTGTTCAAAGGTACTATCTGTGATTTTTTTCAGATTTTTTAATTCACTCGTTCAAGATTTCTTTTTTTTTTTTTCTTTTAAAAATTGTATTTCTTGGATGAAAGAGGTCAGGCAAAAAAAATGTTTTGTTTTTTTATGAACAATTTGATGTGTTTGATGCAATATATATTTTAATATTTATAGGAAACTGTATCTTCAGGAAATAGAAAAAAATTGTAATTGTTTTTTTTTGTTTGTCTAATGTGACACTTTTAATACCGCGATAAATTTTTGCAGGATATTCGTCAATGCGTTGAGAACCTACGAAAAAATTGGCGTCGTGGAACTCGACGTTGTCGTCCAGTGAAAAAATGTTTTATCTAGATACTAAATATTTTTGTTTTTACATACATGTAACCATTTTTTTTGCCCGATCTTCGGTCGGGCAAACCGAATTATTCGTGGCTAAGTGTAAATGACTTTACAATTGTACAGCTTTGCAACTGTACAACGTTACAAATCTGTAGATTCACGGATCCACAAATTCACGGATCCACAAATTCACGGATCCACAAATTCACGGATCCACAAATTCACGGATCCACAAATTCACGGATCCACAAATTCACGGATCCACAAATTCACGGATCCACAAATTCACGGATCCACAAATTCACGGATCCACAAATTCACGGATCCACAAATTCACGGATCCACAAATTCACGGATCCACAAATTCACGGATCCACAAATTCACGGATCCACAAATTCACGGATCCACAAATTCACGGATCCACAAATTCACGGATCCACAAATTCACGGATCCACAAATTCACGGATCCACAAATTCACGGATCCACAAATTCACGGATCCACAAATTCACGGATCCACAAATTCACGGATCCACAAATTCACGGATCCACAAATTCACGGATCCACAAATTCACGGATCCACAAATTCACGGATCCACAAATTCACAAATTCACAGATCCACAAATTCACAGATCCACAAATTCACAGATCCACAAATTCACAGATCCACAAATTCACAGATCCACAAATTCACAGATCCACAAATTCACAGATCCACAAATTCACAGATCCACAAATTCACAGATCCACAAATTCACAGATCCACAAATTCACAGATCCACAAATTCACAGATCCACAAATTCACAGATCCACAAATTCACAGATCCACAAATTCACAGATCCACAAATTCACAGATCCACAAATTCACAGATCCACAAATTCACAGATCCACAAATTCACAGATCCACAAATTCACAGATCCACAAATTCACAGATCCACAAATTCACAGATCCACAAATTCACAGATCCACAAATTCACAGATCCACAAATTCACAGATCCACAAATTCACAGATCCACAAATTCACAGATCCACAAATTCACAGATCCACAAATTCACAGATCCACAAATTCACAGATCCACAAATTCACAGATCCACAAATTCACATATCCACAAATTCACAGATCCACAAATTCACAGATCCACAAATTCACAGATCCACAAATTCACAGATCCACAAATTCACAGATCCACAAATTCACAGATCCACAAATTCACAGATCCACAAATTCACAGATCCACAAATTCACAGATCCACAAATTCACAGATCCACAAATTCACAGATCCACAAATTCACAGATCCACAAATTCACAGATCCACAAATTCACAGATCCACAAATTCACAGATCCACAAATTCACAGATCCACAAATTCACAGATCCACAAATTCACAGATCCACAAATTCACAGATCCACAAATTCACAGATCCACAAATTCACAGATCCACAAATTCACAGATCCACAAATTTACAAATTTACAAATTTCCGCCATAAGTGTAGATCATTTTTAAACTATATATTTCGATTTTATAATTATTTCTTGAATTTTACTTCGTCGTGAAAGAAGCTCTTGTTTCTTTTCTCGCTCGTTAAGTCACCCCATTTCTTGACGCATTGACAACGTCCAAGACCTTTCACTGATTTCTCTGACAATTTTTTTATTCACTGACATTTGCAGGTTTTCCGGTTCTTCTTTCACCGGTAGCCACGTTAATCAACAACGAGTAAACATGCTCTCGCGACAGTACAGAACGCATAGAATGCCACAAAAAAGTAACGTTGTCGCTTTAATAAGTGACTCTGTTTCCATCGCCCTCCGGAAACGTGTATTTTTAGCCCAGGTACCATCAACGATGCTGCGGCAGAGAATCGGTGTTCCGGAGATGAGTGTTTTTTTTTTTCGTGCAGGAAGGAGGATGAAAACGGGCGAGAAACGTCCGAGTCCAGCCCGAAACTTAACGAGTGTTGCGTATATATAGATGTCGTTGATGCCCGCGCGGATACGTAAGAGATACCGTGGCTATAATTAGTCGTCCTCGCTTGCCGGTTGATCCGAGCGCTCGGGCCCGCCTCCATTCATAGAATGTCAGCAGCATTGGCACACGCACGTACGAAACCAATACCCCTGCCGCCGTTGTAACCGCGTATCTACGTAGGTACATACGTAAACAACGACGTCTGTTATTCGTTCTGTTAACCACGCCAGCATCTCGGGACTTTGCTGATCTCGTCCGATGATTCAGTCGTTGCATATTCTAGTGCAAAAGATATTAACAAGAACGAAAAAATATATATATGTATGTATCGCCTAAAATTTTGAATGGCAAAAGAGAATATGTACGTTTTTTTTTACATTCATCAATTATCGGACTTTCGGAGTTTTACTTTTTGTCGTTCTACATTTTTCGGTTTTCACGTTTCGGAGATTCAAGTTCCCGATTTTCTGACATCTTGTACTTTCAGATTGTTGATTAAAAGATCTCTCGTATTTTTACTCTTTCTGATGATAATTTATTTCGAGATAGTTACATATCGGTTACTCTCTGTTCGGAGTATTGAATCTTCGAACAATTGGCTTTTCACGGTGCTGCAACGTGTTCGGAATTGTAAGGTTTCTGGTAATGGAAATTTGATTTTTGTTGCCGTTGCTATTATTTATTGTCGGTTAACTTTTCAATCGGTTTGTCGGACTTTCTTGAATGTATTCTTTCATGTTTTTTTTATCCGGGACATTGACTTTTCTGTTTTTAAAATATCGGTAATCAGGATTTTCCGGTTATTTGAAGTAGTATAAAAAAATCGAGAATGAGGCCCGTCTAAATATTCAGGATTCGGGACTTCTATTGCGCCCCACAAACCCAATGGAAAATATGCTTATATAGTGTCCGGCTCGTACGTACAAAATTTCAGACCGACAGCTTCAAAACTGCGCAAATAAGAGCATGTCGACATTTTTATTTTAACTTAAAATATAAAAATAATGATAATATTTTGTTCTCTGCTGATTTTGGTCAAATCCAATACTGAAAAACCTCGCTGTTCAAACCACTCGTGTACAATACTTCAGCTCGATGGCCTAAAACTTTTGGACACGTTAACATGAAAATCCCGAAATTATTGTTTCATCGAAAACAACGCTCCAATGAAAAAGGAATAACTTGCAACGTAATTATATTAATTACAATTGTGAGTAATTTTTGTTTGTTTGCAATCATTCATTCATTGCTCTTATAACAAACGGCATACGTGTCCGTTCACCTAAAACAAAGCATACGTTGAATGTAAAGTTCCGGAAGGGGCGATATGGACCAACTTTGTGATAACATGGACCACCTTCGGGGTGATATGGATAACCTTTGGGATGAAATGAGCTACCTCCGGGGCTATATGGACCACCACTAGTATGAGATGGACCACGCCGTGGTTGAGATGATCCACCCCTGGGTTGAGATAATCCACCCCTGGGTTGAGATGTTCCACCCCTGGGATGAGATGGGCCATCTCGGGGTTAAGATGGACCACACTTGGGTTGATATGAACCACCCATGGATCGAGATTTATGACACCTGAAGTGACATAGACCTCCAGTGGAGGAAATATAGACGATCCTTGAGGTGATATGGACACCTTAAGTGACATAAACCACCTTGGGTTGAGATGGACCAACCTCAGGATAACATCGACCACTGCTATGAGCGGCACATTTACATCTCTACCACTCACAACTCTACCGTATTGGAACTCTACCAAAATATCTACCAGAAAGAAAAGAAGCTCTTCCGGACTAGAAATACAACTCTACCAGAAGCAAAATAAAACTCTACCGGAATTATAATAAAACTCTACCGGAATTACAATAAATCTTTACCAGAATACAAGGCTACGGTCTAGCCTTGTATTCTGGTAGACTTTTATTTTAATTCCAAGAGAGTTTTATTTCAAATCGGGTAGCGTTTTTTTACTTTGTGGTAGAGATTTCGGTAGAGTTCTAATACGGTAGAGTTGTTAGAGCTGTCTTATTTGGTAGAGTTATTATCCGGTAGAGATGTAAATGTGTCGTATGAGCTAGCTAAGCCCTGGACGAATCACTTTTCGGGCAAGGGGCTTTATCTCCACGATTGCAGACCTCTCCCAACAATTGAGCATTTTGTCAACACATAATTGCTTTAAACAAAGGTAATAACCAACAGAATCGGGAAATAGCGGTAAGACAATGTCAGTTGTTTCGACGAGCATTGGATAGAATGAAAACACAGTCCTGAGTTCGCGGTGATACGAATAACTCTCGTTGATAATTAATCTAAAAGAGAGCGAAAGCCCTCTCGGCTTTTTTACCATTATCAATGGTAAAAAAGCCGAGACGCCGTTCGCTAGATTGTCTTAATTTTTCTTTTCCAATTAAGAAGAGTAGAGAAAAGAAGGTAAAAAAAACCAGCAGCAACGCAGCCTCGCAATATATGCAGCGGTGAATCTGAGAGATGCTTTCTGGTCCGGTGTACTTGGATCTGTACAACCTACCCCGTAGCTCGACCTGGTTGCTTTAATACTTTTTTCCCCCTTTACCAACCTCGGCGACTATGTGGCGCACCGTCGACCTCGCCTATTTTTCTCATTAACTTAAAAGGCCGACATCGCTATGCTTTTTCGAGATACGATGACATCTTTGTTGTCGCATGCCTCAAGCTCATACAAACTCTGTCCAATAATAAGCAATGCAAACCCGCTAGAAAATGACATCGACACTCACAGATCATTACACACCCAGACAGGGGAAAGCGGGGCAAAACGGGCTCACGTGCGCCGTTTAAAAAAACTTTCTATGTTCGGGGAAAAATTGGCAAAGACGGTCCATTTCGCCCCGATGTTCCGTTTTACCTTGCTCTCGTGGGACTAAGAGCTGAATCGTTAGAACGTATCGGCATGAAATTTTTGCCCGAACATTCGTATCAGTTGGAGGATTTGTTTGTTTAATTTGTTGTTATTTAACGTCGCATCAACTGCTATGGTTATTAGCGACGGGACCTACGGTTTTTCCTTTAGTGGAAACCGTACCACTTTGGGGTTACTCAATATGAGTGAACGTTAACTGTACTTTTGGATGTCAGTAAAAGTCGCCTTTCTAGGTTTGCTTCACGACGCCGGAGCTACGTCACGTCGATTACTGGCTGTAAACATTGGACGTCTACTGACATATATATCGGCTATCGCTCGATAGATGCCAGGAGCTGCGTCGCGTCACAATATTTTTAACTCCCGACCGCTAGGGCAATAAAAAAAGACGGGACCCTGGCAGATCCTGCGACAAACAAAACCGCCGAGAAAACGACCGGTCGTTTTCGGACAAAAATACGTCCGGTAAAACGACTATTACAACGACTTTATCAGCGTCAGAGAGCTTTCAGTCAGGTCGTTTTACATTTCAAGACTGGATGAACAACCGCGGAAACGACCGTTCAAAAGACCTTTCGGTCCGGTTGTCGTTATGCGGTCGTTTCTTCGGTTGAAAATAAAAAACGACCGGACTGAAAGGTGTTTTGAACAGTCGTTTTCGCGGTAGTTCATTCGTTTATTAATTGTAAAACCACCTGACTGAAAGCCCTCCCTGAAAGCTGCTCGTATGCGGGTGGTACGGACACGGATAAAGTCGTTTTGACAGTCGTTTTCGAGGACGTATTTTTGTCCGAAAACGACCGGTCGTTTACTCGGTCGCTTCGAAGGTAGTTTGGTGGTGGTTTTTCAAGTCGCAGAACTTGCCAGGGGAGTTATGCGTTTCACTGAGGCCCCCCGATTTTGCTGTTTTCGTTGTCTCCAGTGTTTGTCGGAACGGCGCAATGTCTCTTGACAGAATTTGGCACACTAGTTCTGTGTATGCGGAAGTGTGTTCGTAGCAAGGGAATAGGAAAATAAATGTGAAATGGCAGAGATAATTAACTTCGAAAAAACGGGCCAAAACCCTATTCAGATATATCGACAGGCGCCCGCCATTATCTACTATTGCCTTTGCGATTATTTGTCGTCTGCTATAAAAATACTTTAGCTGTGTGCTGTTCTACAGTGCATTGAATTCACTCAACGTGTAGTATAACCTCCAATACGTGTCGAGTTGCGTCTATGCTAATTTGTTATATATATATAAGTTGTTTATGCGTGCTTTTAAAAATTATTATTAGTTTTTATTTATTTATTTATAATTCTGCCAGCAAGACTACGGCACCGGAATTCGAACGCGAGAACTCATGATACTTTGTTCTCGAGGCTAGTACTCTAATCACGAAACCAAAGTGATCGGTAGTTGGAGGATTCTTAGGATTGAATTTGGTAAAAATCTGTCTGTATGTGTAAGAATTTAATGGCATTTCGAATTTATCAGAAACATTTAGTGAAGCGATTTTCTTAATGAACTAGAATTGACTAGAATTGAATAACTTTAGAATTAAAATCGCCCTTGGACTCCCAACAATTTTCATTTGCTCAACAACGCTATGTGAGTGGGGAAGCAGAATACATCGGAGTTTTGTCACCCCAATGTGTATACATGATCGTTAATTTGCAGACGGATTGGCTTCCTTCGTGGCATTGACTCAGCCGCTTATGGGCCGGCTCCGCTCTCAGCCGATGGAACGTAGGCTGTAAATGGGAGACGCGTCATGGATCAGAGGATGGACGCGACTCGAGCGAGTGAGTCTTTCGAGCGAACGAACGCGCTTCGACTAGCTTTTAATTCGCCTCAATCCTGACGTTGCGTCCCCTTCCTTCCGCTACAGCTGCGCGCACGTCCGGATATGAGTCTCTAACTGGTCGTCATCGTCCTCATAGTTGGTGTCTGACCGCCTACATGGACTCCGCTTTTTTCTGCAAAATAATTTGGGCCTACACGTAACAACAGAAAACTGGCAACTGAAACACTAATGACTAGGGCTGTACAATTGAGCCGTCTTGGCCGGCTAAAAAATCTTATCCGGCTAATGGACATTATTGTTTAGCCGGCTAAGATGGTGTGTCTGGCTAAAAATTCGCCGGCCGAAAAGTAGTCGCACTTTAGTCAGCTTTTATTGATTAATTTCTGTACTATTATTTGCTTAGATACGACTACCTTTAAGATCTTCAAAATCTTATTCCAACGAACTAATTATGTCTCTGGCTACGTCTCAATTCTGGTATAAGTAAGTTATCATGTTCTGATTTCCCGTGAAATAATAGAGGTACAAAAATAAAACATATAAATTGTCTCATTAATTTCATCAGTGTCTTTGTAATTCACAATAAAAATGAATAGCCGGTTAAACCGCCGATGATTTTTAGCCGCCCAAACGACCTTAGCCGGCTAAGCCACGCATAATTTTTAGTCGGTCAAACCATCTTAGCCGACTAAGACGGCTTAGCCGGCCAATCTATAATGTCCATTAGCCAGATAAGATTTTTTAGCCAACCAAGACGGCTCAACTGTAGTGCCCTACTAATGACGTTGTTTGCAAATTTTTAATCCTTGCTGTTGTTTATCTATGAGACGCTGAGTGTGCTGAATTGCCCACATGCACAAAAGCTCACCGGAATGAGATTCGAGATATAGGGACTAGAGATGAGGGTAATTTTTACCATGACGTACGTCAATGCGTACTTCAATGCGCACTTGGGTATGTACTTTAAGGTAGTCCTTGCGAATGGTGTTTACTTCGCATAAGTTTCAGAGAAATGATCGGGAATTCCAAACACTCCTCGATGGTATAAAAATCTGAAAAAAATGAAGCATATTAAAGGTGATGAAAAGATTAATTTTTCATAATAATTATTCCAAAGTGTTATTAACAAATTGATGAAAAATAGAATTGTTCGATAAATTTCCCGAAAACCTTACTTTTTTTTTAATGATAATGATTCGTTCATTTTTCTGAATACGTATGAATTTTTTCAGATTTTTATATTCACTTTGAATTTTTTTCTTTTTATATGGGAAAAATGTGTAGAAAGTCACAAAATTTAGAGTGAATTCAAAAATCTGAAAAAATGCATACGTATTTAGAAAAATGAACGAATCATTATCATTAAAAAAAAGTAAGGTTTTCGGGAAATTTGTTGAACAATTATATTTTGCATCAATTTTTTTATAACATTTTGGAATTATTATTATGACCAATTAACCTTTTCAGTTCCTTTAATATGCTTGATTTTTTCAGATTTTAATACCATCGAGAAGTGTTTAGAATTCTCTCTCATTTCTCTGAAACTTATGCGAAGTGAACATTTCCATTCGCAATGACTACCTTAAGCGACAACAATACATATCGAAAATGCAAGTTATTTTGGCCACTGATTTTTTTTTTGAAGAGGGGTCCAATAATACTTCAATGTGTTCTTCGATTGGGCTTGGACAGTACTTGAAGAACAGCTAAAGAATAGTTGCTCCAACTCAAAATACATATTCTACAATCATGTTTGTGTACACGCACAAACATTGTGTTTTTAGCATTCGCTACGAAAAACAATATTCACGACAACGCCAAAAGTACTGGCACGAAAGTTCCGTGCACTCGTATGAAGACAAAACCTGAGATTGAAGATTACTTCATGCAATCTGCAGTGTTCATCTGTCTGGACGTAACTCTTTAACCTATCCGGGGACGAGAAGTGTATCTTAGCCCTTTTACTTCTTTGCTCTCACTCTTGAATGAAACCTTGACGGATAATAGGTGCGCCGATGTATGCAGCGACAGCGCGTCGACGCATCACGCCCTTTCAAAGCTTTGAAATATATGATTCCATTGAAGTTCAACAACGTCATAGCTGTGGTCGTCAAGAGTCGAGCGAGAAGAATCGCGATCTTGCATCTTCCCTTAGTATATTTTCCGTTTTCTCTTTTGTCGTGAATTATTTATATTTATACCCGGAGCTCCGGCGCGCGCCTGTTCGTTCGTGCAGAAAGCAGACGAAGATTCCCCGCCATTAATAAACGTTGGGAACTCAGCATTTTTTTAATAGTCAATGGTTGCGGATTTAAATAAAAAGTAGAAAAAAGATAATGATTTTACATTGAACGAGAGAAACTCACAGGCAGTGCGTTCAATGACACCTTTTCTTTTTGGGTGAACGCAGTTCACTTCCATAACACCTTTTACTGAAGGGACACGGTATATCAAAGAAAAAAACACCCCTCAGATTTAGCCTCGCGGGGGTTGTGAAACAACAAAAAAAAAATCGTGGTAGGCAATTTTCTAATGACAAATTAATACTGCAACGAATATAGAATGAGGTAGGAAGAGCGCCATGGGACGTGGTGGCGTGTGGACGTGTTTTGGGTGGTGGCGGAAAAAAAAAAAACAGTGAGCTTAGAGAAAATAGTGGAAGCAAAATAAGGGAAAGATAGCGCAGAGTGAAGGGGAAGAAGAGAAGAACGGGTAGAGATAATAAGTTCGGAAGAAAAGGTGGAGAAAATGACGAAATAGAACGGAATCAGGAACAGTGGTGAAAGTGAGGAAATTATTATTAAAAAGTGAGGAAAGTAATTATTATGAATTACAGGGAATAGGAATAATCACTAAGGTGGCACATTTGTATGGGAAGGGGATACATGTAAAAACCCGCCAGGATGTACATGGAAATAAATCTACTACTACCTACTACTATAGGATGAGGTAGGACCGAGACACACGATAATATTACATAGGTGACCGCAATGGCTCGGTATGACAAATGACAAACAGACAGATTATCGATTGACCAGATGACAACAGTCTTGATCGGACTTTCAGAGAGAAGCTATGGTTGCCACGAAATTTTCCAACTGGAATTCTCTGACTTTTCCCGGTTTTCCGGAGCAAGAATATAATTTTTTTCATTCAATCGATCAGGGTAGGAAAGAATAATTTAAAATAACGTAAAATGTAAAATATAATGATTATTAATATATAAAGCTCACTTCACAATATTAAAAGTTGCCAATGAAATTAATAACACAACACAGTCATATATGTGTTGTATATAGTCGACAAGTTTGCTGAAACGAAAAATGTAGACATCGTGCAGCACGGAATTAATAAAAAAACATTAGATTAAAAAAATGTCCAGGGTTAAAAAAAAATTTCTTTTCCCTGACTTTTCCAGGTCCCAACAAATTCTCTGACTTTTCCCGGTTTTCTAGGTCTGTGGCAATCATGAGAACGGACGTTTGACAGTTCGTGCTCGAGATATTTAGCTGCGATTGTACTTAATAATATCCACCCCAAACCCAAATACGCGCGTTATTTATTCCACGAGAACGCAAGAACACTTTCAAAATGTATAGAAATGTATAGAGTCGACTGGTGAATTCTGGTGAATTCTGAAACTGGAAAAATACGGGTATCCATTAGTCTGCGTGATGCACTATAATAACGAACAACAAGAGAAGCTTCCAAAACCGTTGTGACCGGAGTTTAGCCAGCACTGGGCGAAGAGGTTTGACCTTCTTTTTGCCCACTCACCACGACCTCACCGTCAACACGACGAGGGAAGGATCATAGCCGCGCCCCAGCAACCCACGAGCATCCATCCATAGATTAACGCCATGTGATACACTGTCACGTGGTGTCTTTCTCAATCCATTGCGAGCACCAATAACGGTATCTCTATCGCTCTCGTGTCGCGGTCACGTGACTTTCACCCCTCTTAACACCACTGATGGACATCACAGACCACACCATCAGTATCAATGTATAAATTGAAAAAATAAATTGCAGAGATAATTAATGATACCTATTTTCAAACATCTATGTAAAGTAAGGACTATTTGGAAATCACATAAAGCAACACCTGGTGGTATTTTAACTAGTGTATCCTAGTCGAGATGAGGTACAGGAAGTTAGCCCCTCTTATTTGGGTATTGTTGGGTATTGGGTATTCTGTGGTTACACCGATCCCCTAAGGGTTACTTCTTTTTTCCTCCTCCGTCCTTATCCGTTGTCGCCAGTTCGATTCTTGGGCCCGGAGCTTCGTCGCGCCCCGTCAGGTGTCAGTAGTCCCGGACATACGGATATAGTCGTAGGTCGTACGTCCTATCTCCGGAGCTACGTCCCCGTCCGTTTTCCTTTCACCTACGGGACTTCAGTCTCGGCAATCGAACCCGTGACACTTTCCAGTCTTTCGGTTTCCCATACCGAGACGCTGGACCTTTCTTCTGGACCTACTATGATAGTGGGTTCCGAACCACTTTTTCGCAGATAAAAAAACCACAGAAAATTCTTGGTGCTCGCCGGGAATCGAACCCGCGCCTACTGCGTGTGAAGCGCGCGCCGATCCGCTCGGAAACGCTCACCCTAGCCCTTCTTATTTAGAAATTCCAAATTGTCAAGGTTGTTCTGAATTGTTCTAGGGTTGTTCTACAATTATTCAAAAGGGTAGGTTTCTAAGATAAAATCATGTTCAAATCGGAACAAGTATTTTCGTAAAAACAATGAAAACTAATAAATAATTACGATTTGTTTTTCTTCTTCATAGAGGGAGTTTTGCTTTTTTCGTGCTGTACCGGCACTCATTTTCTCCTGATCAATTAAATAATTTCAAATACATACTGTTACTATTATCGTACATGTATCGATGATCAGACCATGCAATACATTGCCAATAAATACAATTACTGCTACTACTACACTGAGAAAAAGGATGGTATTTCGTACTATAACGAAAAGTTTCCAGGGGGGACGTCTATATAGATAGTTTGTGATAGTATATACTCAATTGATTAAACTATAATTATAGTTACAACTATAATTTTTGGTCATTGTCGTAAATATAAAATGTAGACGTCCCCCCTGGGAACTATTTACGATCTAAGTTTTTCTCAGTGTACTAATTTCTCGACCTTTTCGCTATTTCTTTATTTTTATTAAGCTGTGACGTTTCTAGGTTTTCTCCAAGCAGTGGCCGCCATGTAATGTCACAGGGATGATGTAGGATGATTTTTTTTAAATCCAGACACTTTATCAGTATCGCCCACTACTGCTCCGATGCTGTCTCTGGTTTTTTCCCCTGCTTCGGATATTACTGTTTCACGAACGAACGGCGCTGAGAGGGTCGATTTTAGTTTGCGGGATGTATGGCAAGTATCTCGAGTTTACGAGTTTTCGGACTTTGGGCGTGTACTCCATATTGCATCTATGCGTACACGTATGTAAAGGGGTATCGAGGCAAAATGGGGTGGCTAAGAAGCAAAGGCCGTTTGCGCAAGTCAGGGATATGAATTGTTTGATTACAAAAAAAAATCATAACAATTATTCCCAGCATCCAAGAAAAATTATTCTTCTCATCCAACTCAACTGTGTTCGTTGAGGTGGATGAGAGAGCACAGTTGCGTTGGATGACGCATTAAGTTCACAGTTCCCATTTTATCCCAATCTCTCGGATTGTTTCAATTAGTCCCTCACGTGACAACCACATTTGGGTTGGTTTCCAATCCAACTGGTCGATTGGTGCGCCAAATTGCTTCGTGTCCTTAAAACCAAATTCCTACCCAAAAGTCCACCAAACGTTCTATGTACGAGATACAAGCTTGGATGTAGTCGGTTTTCTTGAATCGACCGGATTTCCGACTCTGAGCTGATAGCTATCGGTGTTCTTCTTGGCATACAACAGACATCGGGATGTTCTGGGAAAATCCCACCGTAAATCAACCTACTGTTTAAAAGATAAAAATAGGGAGCGTTGAGAGGGTATTCTTCATCATGAACAACCTCTCCGGGCCTGCGACCCCTCAGAAGTCTGGTAGTCGAAGCAATTACTCTAATAAAATTTGGTTGGCAATCGTGCGACACTGGACCAATAATCCTTAACAAGCCATATTACCAAAAATGCGTTACGGTGCATCCGCATTTGTCGTCCAAGTTCCGAAAACACATTACGGCCTCCACTTTAAAAAAAAAGTAATATAATTGGCGAAAATAACTCAGCAACGGTTGTTTTCTTAGTACATTATAATAGAAAAATGATCTTCTCTAGACATTTTTCTATAGTTTTTCGACAACTGCTGCCCTTAATTCAGGACGTACTCTATTATCGCAATTTTGCCGAAAAATGCGGACGCATCTTGGCGCAAAGTTTGCTAAATGGCTTACAAGCTTCTGAATCTTTCGTCAGTAGGTCTACTAACCCGATTTCGGCTGTGGCCGACTTAAGATTGGGATAGAAACACTCGGAATCTCCGAAGACGTAGAGGGACCACAGAAAACCTACACTGAGAGAAAAAACGGGGATGGAGCGAACATACATGAGCGCTTGACCCAACCGAATATGGTTTGCTCAATGACGATTTCGGTGGCTCAACCACCGAGAGGTTAAGACATAAGCTTGACTCAATCTCTCGGTCAGGTTAAATACGGCGAAACTGATGGTGAATTTGACCAACCGAATTTGAGTCAACCGAAATTTGAATCAATGAACCTATCTGACGTTGACTCAGTCTCGATGAGATCTATCGATTTTAGTTCACCATGAGTTTCGCCGTATTTAACCTCACCGAGAGGTTGAGCCAACCTTATGTTGTAAAGTCAACCTCTCGGTGGTTAAGCGACTTAAATCGTCTTTGAGCCAACCATATTTGTTTGGGTCAACCTTTCATGTGTGTTCGCTCCATCCCCGATTTTTCTATCAGTGTACGCCGAGTGTAGCTGGCTAGGCTATTCCCTAAAGTCCAATATTCACTGGTGGTATTACAGTTATGAAATATCGACTAAAAATCAACCCCCAAAAGGTGTTGGGCTAATAGTCAGATTGCGGCACGAATCGACCGGTCGGTTTTCAGGGTTGTGTCAGGTTGGTCGGAACGTGAGGGATTTTTAAATACGTTCTAGTAGCCCATTTTGCTCCGGTCTACCCTACATTCAGAGTACAGCAGAAAACGAGCGGTGAAGTTTCTGTAAAATACAGTACGTCAGCCCGGGCGAACGGCTCTCTGCTAGGCAATCGAGGCGACCTACACCCGCGAAATATAGCTAGCGCGTTGTGCAAGTGCTGCTTGACACAAGTATCGCCAGCGGCACAAGTAGCACAGCGGCACAAGGGGGCGAGGCGGGAGAGAAGGGGAGGGGGCAGGGCGGATGTCCGCGGATCATTTGACCGGAAACGTCGGAAACTGAAGGTTCCCCAAGCATCGGGCCTAATGGAGCTATACGCATCGAGCGCGAAACCGTTCAACGTACTTGTATATAATGTCCTCTACTGTTTATGCTTGCCACAGCTAATCGGTCGCTTGGCTTCTACCACATCCGATTATACATTCTACACTGTCCATGCACCGGGACAAGAATCTCAGAAAAACTACCAAGTCATATAAATTTTGACCAGGCAACATTACATCTGCGCCACTATTAGCGATATGTGAAATTTTCGCAGGGACCATAGCGTTTTTTACTTAACCCTTATGGTATTTTTTTCCAGACGGCGGGTTGGCATCATTTTGCGTGTCTGGCTGCTTCTACAAACTTAACTTAAATTTTAACATAAAACCGAAATTCAATAATATACTGAGAATAATAATTAATATACTGAGAATACCGTGTTTGAAAACTGAGAATTTCGTCAGCCAAATTTTGTTATGTACGTACGTTGTTATATGTTTTTAATGTTTTTTTATGTATACATAAAAACAAATTTGACATATTCTAGTATAACCTACAAACGGTTCACTATCGCAACGCTACCGATTACTATATTTTCTAGTAAGAATAACTTATATTCTAGCATAATTTATGGGATATTCGGGTAATATCTGCGATAGTGCAAAGTACGATATTTTCTAGCAAAATGTTTTAAGTTTAATATGAATGTGTGCCAAGATGTCGCTGCAGTTTCCATATACCTGAAAGTTCTGTCGTCTTTTGCCAGATTTATGGTAATATCTATCAGATCCGTCTCTCAGTATACTCTGTAAGAAATATGCGGGGAAAACTGCGATGGTGTGAGTGATAAAAAAACCGGTGTTAATATTAACACCATTTCGCGGTGAGATTACACCCAACATATACGAAACCTTTAACGCGGTGTACTCTAACGAATCCCAACACCGAATTGGGTGATGAACCACAATGTCACTAAGTGGTGCTATTTTTTTAGACATCAACACAATTCTGTGTTCACTGATAACATCTCTAAGAAGTTGTGCATTTAACTACAACTTTAAGTTTGAAATATGCATTTAATTATGTCAAATACGATCTGTACGGTGTCTTTAACCCCTAAACGGTATTTTTAGGCAGCAGCGTCAGCTTCCACCATTTTAGATTATGGATTTAAAGAATTTTAAACTCCTCTTCGAAATCGGTGACCTCAAAGGCGCCCAAATATTACATTTAAAGTAAATCGTACTTAAGGAAAAACGGATACTTTAAAGAAGTGATAATTGTTATCTAATTGAGTGTCAATTGTTGATTTTAAGAAAAAAAAATTATGATGATCCCTTTTAACACTTTGCGTCACGGTGGGACATAGGGTTTCCTACCTTCATTCGCTCAGTTTTCAATATTTAACTTGTAAGGCCCAGGCAACCCGACTTTACACGAACAGTGCACTTTCTCAATCTCCGCTTTTTGGTTTTCGATTTTGAAGAAGCCTTCTATTGTGTGAGCAAACAATCCCAGCGCACTGGTTTGCAGAACGAGTCTGCAGATGTTTTTCGACTTTCGTCGATTTTGCGCAGCCAACTGTCACAATCTGGCCAGATTTCAACACTTCTTCTCCTTCACTGATGTTTCTACTATTTATATCTCAATTCACAAATAAGTGTAGTATTTGAGATAATCTCAGAAAAATTGCGTAGATCGGGACGAAAGGGCGTAAACACCATATAATCACATATGCTGACAGCGAGACAAGCCTTCGGTCGTGAGAGCACCGTGAATAGGTTCAGCAACGTGTAGCAGTATTAAGCTGCTCGCACACAAAACTATGCGTACGGAACACAGACAGGCCGTGCCGTATGCACACACAGCCGTGACTGGCCAATGCTCGCGTATCGGTGTCCGATCTGATCCGATAGACTCGTCTGTGTGACGGCAAACGACAAGCTGTGTGAACTTAGCACCCGACTTTAAAAAATCAATTTTTTTTTTGGTGATTCTTAAAGAGTTTTGTATGTAGTTGATTGTAGTAACACATTTTTCGTTTGTAGTAGCCCAAAAAAAAATTTATGGGTCTTTGAAAATAACCCATCCACCTCATTTTGAAATTTTTTAAATCTGGAGGTCGATTTCGATGGAGAATCGTTTATAGTTAATCGTAGCAGCCTGTATTTCGTATGCAATTCCTCGAAAAGTTACGGGGAGGAATTTTGGTCCAAGTTCTAGCTGCAGGTACGTTTTTAATTGTGTGTAGTACGGTTAATTACGTTTGTAGTAACTCGAAAACTGATGCTGCATCGATATACTCGACGATCTGATTCTAACATCGTTTGCAGTACCGTTTATATCGTTTGCAGTACCTCGACGACTCACGAGGAGTCATTGTGTCCCAAGCTCTAGCTCCAAAGTCGTAAAAAAATACGTAATACGTAATAAAAAAAAATTTACAATAATTTTAAATCTCCATTTTTTTTTTTTAGTCATTCGATGCACTGCCAGCACTACACTGTAAGAAATCTGCGGTGTAAACTGCGATGGTGTGAGTGGTAAAAAAAACCGGTGTTAAAATTAACACCATTTCGCAGTGAAAAGTACACCGGACATGTGGTAAACCGGTAACGCGGTGTACTCTAATAAATCCTAACACAAAATTGTGTGATGAATCACGATATCACTTAATGCCGTTATTTTCGTAGACATCAACACAATTCCGTGTTAACTGATAACATTTCTAAGAAGTGGTGCATTTAACCACGACTTTAAGTTTCAAATATGCATTTAACGATGTAAAATGCGCACTAAACGGTGTCTTCAACCCCTAAACGGTATTTTTAATCGAGTCGTCCATTTTGGATTTTGGATTTTTTGAACGGTGAACTCGAAATCTTCCAAATACTAAATGTAAAGTACATCCGTACCTAAGGAAAAACATATACTTCAAAAAGGTGATAATTATCATTTAATTGATTACCAATTGTTAATTTGAAGACAAAAAAAATGATGATGTTTCTTTTTAATAGTACAATAAAAGAATATACAAGTACATAATCATGCGTTGTAATCATCTGAATGACAAATGTATGACCATTAATAACCGAAGTAGCTTAAACAGAATTTGAATAAGTGACATTCACAAGTTAGCAATAGCGTAGTCGGTAGCGTGTTAGGTAGTAGGCATAGGTAGGTATGAATAAGCATTAGGTAGGTAGTTCGAATCCCATTTCAAGCCATTCGCCATCGTAGATATTCGTGATCGTAGCCTTTTTTTAATTAATATTATTTTTTATTTATAATTATCACGATGTACAACGTAATTACTTTGTTGGGCAATTATTACTTACGATTCATTATATTAAAACTTTTACTTCTGCTTCTAGCGCTTAAACCCTTTTTACTCAATTGGGAGTAAGGTTCGGTGTTACCGTACACCGTTACATTGTTCGAATGTACGTTCTGAAAGTACTACTAATTTTACACCGCATGTTTTACACCATATTTTAACACTGCTTTTAACACCAAAGTGATGGACCTATATGGACCACATGATGGTGTTAAAGCGGTGTTGAATTTAACACCGTTTTTTTTACAGTGTACCTCGAAAATCGTTTATAGTTATTTGTAGCTACCTTTATTTCGTTTGTAGTACCTCGAAAACGAAATTATCGGTACTACAAACAACTACAAACGATTTTGGAGCTAGTGCTCGGGACATAAAGGCCTCCTCGTTCGTTTTCGACGTACTACAAACGAAATTATCGGTACTACAAGCAACTACAAACGATTTTGGAGCTAGCACTCGGGACATAAAGGCCTCCTCGTTCGTTTTCGAGGTACTACAAACGAAATTATCGGTACTACAAACGATGTTAGAATCAGATCTTCGAGTATATTGACTTCATGTTAGTTTTCGAGATACTACAAATGAAATTATCGGTACTACAAACAACTACAAACGATTTTGGAGCTAGGGCTTGGGACATAAAGGCCTCCTCTTTCGTTTTCGACGTACTACAAACAAAATTATTGGTACTACAAACAACTACAAACGATTTTGGAGCTAGCGCTCGGGACATAAAGGCCTCCTCGAAAGTTTTCGAGGTACTACAAACGAAATGAACGGTACTACAAACGATGCTAGAATCAGATCTTCGGGTATATTGACTTCATGTTAGTTTTCGAGGTACTACAAACGAAATTATCGGTACTATAAACAACTACAAACGATTTTGGAGCTAGCACTCGGGACATAAAGGCCTCCTCGTTCGTTTTCGACGTACTACAAACGAAATGTACGTACGATTATGGCATTACCACATAAGTTGTTACACTGTTGTTCTAAGAGTGCGATATTTCGGAAAGAAAAAAATAGGAAAAATAATCGAAATTCGAAAAATAATCGAAATTCGAAAAATATCGTAATGATTCGAAAAATTAAAAAATGTTTAAATTGTTTGAGAATTATCAGCTTTTTATGGACCATTCAAATGCCTGAAGATGAAAAATCACCTCACTCCCGTTAAGAGTATGTGAAACACGTTCTCAGCCTGTCTCTCTCGCTCCGCCGAGAGCGACACTGATGCTATTGCTTTCGCACTCCACAGTGTTTCACATACTCCATAAGAGAAAATCGAAGTTGAAAAGTGGAGGTGTCAGCTTAATCAGCGCAGACTTAAATAAAATAGTACTGTATTTCACTCGGTGGGAAAATGGCGGTTTTTTCGCACGCTTCGCGTGCGAAAACGCCCATTTGCACGCCTTGTGAAATAAAATTTTATCGGATACTCGTGCGAAAAACGTTTTCTGAACTCGTGTGATTGGAACACTCGCCTTCGGCTCGTGCTGCAAAGTCACACTCGTCAGAAAAAGTTTTTTCGCACTCGTATCGAAATGTACTATTTTGTGACAAGTGCACGAAAATTTCCGCTTTTCGTGCCTGTAAAGTGCGTTTGGAAAAATAACTACAGTGCCAGATAAGTGTGCGCAAAAGTAGCTAGAGTGTAAAAAAAAGTGTGCGAAAAGGAACTAGCGTGTGAAAACAGTGTGCGGGCAACAAACTAGCGTGTAAAATTAGTATCTACAGCATTTTTCGCGCATCCTCTTCTAGAAAGCGAAACTTTCGCCACACTTTACAGGCACGAAAAGCGGGACTTTTCGTGCACGTGTTACAAAAAATACTTAGAAGTATCTCTTTAGATTCGTAATTTTTTTTTTTTTGGCTCTTCCGATAGCCAACCCTCGGCGTCTCCCCATCATCCCCAATGAAAGCAACGACCCTTAAACATTTTTGACCTGACTATACGTGGACACATATGTGTTCTGTAACGTTTCGATATTCCGTGGGAGCGGAATATCGAACTCACGATGTTTTAGATCGTCTTCTTCCCAAATGGAAGGTAAAGAGTTCGGTACTGGACCGGCTGGATATTGTGTGGGGGAAGGTAATTAGGCAATTCCTTCAGCCTTGCAATTCGGGGACCAGAGATCAACCCGACGTTCAAGACCGAGTACTATCCTGGATAGGGTTTCAAAAATAGTTTTATCCTCGCAGACCCTCCTCTTGCGAGAGAGTCTGGTAGAGTGTCTCAATGCCTACAGACGCAGTAGAGAACTTATGGGAAATGGTTCAGTATCGGAAGATAGAATAAGGAACCTAGAGGATCGGACAGGTAGAGCTTATATAGCGGCCAGGCACTGATTCGCTTGCGCAAATCGTCCGCCAGCTCGCCATCTCGCGGCCAAACGCGAGACTCTACCCCGGGGTAAGGGCGTCCTGTGACAGTTCATATCTGATCGTATATGATCATATATAATCCGATCAGATTCATATCTGATACAGATATGGACATATGAGATCAGATATGATCTTTTTTCCCGGGATGAACACGCTTTTGCAGGTGCAAGATACACTTTTCATCCGGCACAGTTTCTCCAAGCACGAAGATAATCTAGCTTGTACGCACAAACACTTGATTGGAACTTTAATTAGTATCGCAGAAGTCATAGAAGTTAAAGAATTGAATGATTTATTGAAAGCATTGGGAATAATAAGAACGGCGTTTCGAAGTAAAAAAAAATTACAATCTTAGTTGACACTCTTTTCCGAAGTATTATCGCAGATTATATCAACCGGGAAGAAAGTGACATCTAGACATTCTGAAAATTCTTTTCGTTAACATTTTTCATAAACTACGGTGATGATATGTGATAATTTGTGGTAAATAACATTTTGGAATTATTATTATGCAAAATTAATCTTTTCATCACCTTTAATATACTTAATTTTTCCAGATTTTTTATACCATCCAGAAGTGTTTGCAATTCCCTCTCACTTCTCTGAAACTTTCGCGAAGTCAACACTATTCGCAAGGACTACCTTAAGCTCCGTAAGAACACCGTGCACCAACATAAATAATAGAACGCAATAATCGTAGCAAACAGCGCAGAGAATGAACGCAAACCTAAAGTAACAACACGTTACTTCTACAGCATGTGATAATATATGTTGAGTACACTGAGAGAAGGATCTAGTAAAAATGACCGATCATCTAAGAAAAATTACGATAGCACATAGTAGTAGGGCGCCAAGATTTCCAAGAATTTTTAACATAATATCTAAGAAAAATTCTTATGAATCCAGTACTACCTACCATAGGTGGCGCCCTAGCGGCCTACTACTATGTGCTATGGTAATATCTCCCAAGCGATATTGTCATTTTTACTAGATCCTTCTCTCAGTGTAGATGCTAAGTAACGCGTTACTACGAGAAATCTCTTTTTTACAAGTAGTAATCCAAGAGTAAATAATATCAATCAAAGAAGTCACGGCGCGTTACGTATTCAATTGAGAATATACTACTTCCGCTTGTCTCGGAAAAGCTTATGAATCACTGATAAAGTGATAAACAATATATGAAGAAAAATAACAAGCCTCTCGGCCGGGAGGAGAGGGTAGGGGGCTTCTGGTTGGGCATATGACGCCCCCCTATCGAGCCTTCCGATAGATCTGCGGTATCTTGCAGATAGGCTGATGGACCGACGGCAGAGTGGGAGGGGCTTGACACACGTGCGTCGAATCAAGAGCTTTAGAGCGGCGGTTCGCTGAAATGTAGCCCTGTACTAATTCCTGTTACTCGTGCCTCGGCTCGGCGCGCCCTCATGCGCGGCGAAGGAGAGAGCCATTCATGAATCGCGCTCGGGGGAGGTCTCGATGTTTATTTATACATCGAAATATTTTCCCGCCACGCTTTAACCACTCGCTGGGGAAACGACTTGAGAGTTTGCCGATATGGCGGTACGCTCCTGCAAATACATCACGATCCTTGACTCGATCATGCGAAATATATATGGTGGAGTGATTTATAGGGTAAGGAGAACACGAAACGAAATAAGGAACACCGATATTTAAGGTATCCTTGCGAATGGTGTTCACTTCGCATAAGTGTCAGAGAAACGTGAGGGAGTTGCAAACCCTTCTTGGCGTAAAAATCAGAAAAAAATAAAGCATATTAAAGATGCTGAAAAGATTGATTTTCCATAACAATGATTTCAAAATGGTATTAACAAATTGATGAAAAATAAAATTGTTCAACAAATCTCCCGGAAACCTAACTTTAAAAAAATGAAAATCATTCGTTCACTTTTTGAATACGTACGAATTTTTTCAGATTTTTTAATTCACTTTGTATTGTTTTTATATGGGAAAAATGTGTAGACAGTCATAAAATTCAAAGTGAATTAAAAAATTAGAAAAAATTCATGCGTATTCAGAAAAATGAACCAATTATTTTCATTAAAAAAACTTAGGTTTCCGGGAGATTTGTTGACGAATTTTATTTTTCATCAATTTGTTAATAATATTTTAGAATTATTATTATGGAAAATTAATCTTTTAAACAACTTTAATATGCTTGATTCCTTTCAAATTGTTATACCATCGAAAAGTGTTTGCAATTCCCTCTCAGTTCTCTGAAACGTATGCGAAGTGAACTATTCGCAGGGACTACCTTATGTCTGTTTCGGATTGTCCTTATTTCATGATTTCGCGCTGCTGGAAAAAATCACGACCAAACAATACAAGCGGTGTTTACGGAATTTTATCAGGTACCGTACGAAAGTAGCCTTAATACATGTATGTTCAATTACTAGTACTTTTTGCCCTTTATGTGTTCGCATTCGCTACCAGTGTGGTAAGGCTTAGATGTACCGAAATGACCCTCATCTACCTAAGTAGTAGAAAACAGGAGAAGAGAACCATTAAAGATGGTTTACTTATATCGAATGGCCGATCTGATTACCAGTTCTGCTTACTCGAACATCGAGGACTCTTTCCATCCTTTGATCCATAACCCAGAAGTACTCAAGCCGTCCTTTCTTTGGGAGGTAAATGCGCCATGATCTTGTGCATCACAGAGACTTTAATGTTCCAAAAGTTAGATTGGGGTTAGCGGATAAATTTATAATCAAACCAAAATGTAGTTTTATGCACTTTGATTTTTTATTTATCTAAGGAAAAAAAAATTGCCGCCTAGTTTGTTCTGCTAAATCGAACACAAACGCACCAGGTTCATGTAAATGGAATTTGTTTGACAATCTTCGCCGTTCCTTGAATATAGGCTGATTCACTACGCTGGAGATGTCGATGAAGTGCTACCATATAATATGAGTCTGTCCCTGCTCGGGGCTGGATCAACGGCGACAACACTCTCACACCGAAGTCCCGGGGTTCAATGAACTTATTCGGCGGAGCCGAACAAGTGAGAGTCCCCCATGGGCGGAAGAGAAACATGGGGGGTATCTCTTATTTCCAAACTAGCGAGTTGTGATGGCTCGTGCGCTTTGGGCGCTCGCATACGTTTTGTAACATAGGGCAGGTCTGCCTACGACCTTTCCATTGCCCACACCCTTAGTATCTGCATGGTTGCCACGAATCTGGAGAACCGGGAAACCTCAGGGAATTTTTTCGGAACTGGAGAAGTCAGGGAAAAGTCATTAAAATTTTTTTTAAACGCTGGAAATTCTTTGAATCTGATATTTTTCGTTCAATTTCGTGCTGCACGACGTCAACATTTTGCGTTTCACCAAACTTGTCGACTATGTACAGAATATATATGACTGTGTCGTGATATTAATTTCGTTGGGAACTTTTAATATTGTGAATTCAGTTCAATATATTAATCATCATTATATATTACATTTTACGTTATTTTTAATTGTTCTTTCCTACCCTCCCTAGCAAGTTGACGGACCGAAAAACGGACAAGTACGTTCGGGAAAGAAACGGACTGTAAAAAAACGTGAAACGGACCGTAACGTTTTTGATTAGAGCTTCCTCGGTTTTCGGTCGCGAAAGCCGTAAGAGGACCGAACCGTTTCCAACCAACATTTCATTCGGGCCTCTTCCGGTTGGGAGAACCGAAACCGGACCGAACGAGCCGAATGGTCTTTTTTGTAACCGAGAAATATTGAATTTCGTAAAAAAACAAAAACTTTTCAGTTCTTTTGTTTCTCCGTAAAGAACGTTTGGTTGGGAGTGTACGTGTAATACATCTTTAATACAAGGAACCAGAGGGGAAGCATAATGTCGCAATTTCAATTGATGTCTTTTTGGCTCTGAAAAAAACGGTCCGCATCGAATTTCGTTTAAAAAAGTTGAATTTTCGTTAAAATTAGTTCGGTCCTTTTGCGGTTTTTGCAACAGAAAAGAGCGATAAACCAAAAACCAAAAAGATACAGTCCGTTTATCCATTTTATGCGGTCCGTTTCGTTCCCCAACGAACGGGACCGTTTTCGGTCCGTTTTACGGTTTTTCCCGAAGAACAGACGGTCGCACAACTGGCTAGGGCTGATTGATTGACTGGAAACATTAAATTTTTTTCTCTGTAAAACCGGGAGAAGTCAGGTAATTTCAGTTGGAGAATCTAGGACTAGTCGTGAGTTCTGTGAGTACAGCGTGAGGGTCTGAATCTATGCGAGTCGCTGTGAGGACTACGACAGTTTGTGAGCTAGTATCTGTGCGATTGTCTGTGAGGCCTGTGAGTGCTGTGACAATTTTTGTGCGAGCATCTGTGAGTAACATATAAATGTATACATTTACGAATTTATAAATTTACGAATTTATGAATTTATGAATTTATGAATTTACGAATTTACGAATTTACGAATTTATAAATTTACGAATTTATGAATTTATGAATTTATGAATTTATGAATTTATGAATTTATGAATTTATGAATTTATGAATTTATGAATTTATGAATTTATGAATTTATGA
Organism: Exephanes ischioxanthus; assembly: GCA_958510785.1. Lineage (NCBI taxonomy): Eukaryota > Metazoa > Arthropoda > Insecta > Hymenoptera > Ichneumonidae > Exephanes > Exephanes ischioxanthus. Next base: position 4,293,709 of record OY294021.1, read on the forward strand.
ATTTATGAATTTATGAATTTACAAAAATTCCCACCGTAAGTGTAGTGTAACTGTGAGTGGTCCGATGGACAGGAACGTTATTATTATGTAGAGTCTATGGAAGGATACAGTTACTGGCTACCGATCACGACGCCCCAGAAACGGTTCGATTCGCCTGTGCGATCTGTATTATGCGTATGAATGTTGTATGACGAACGGAACAATGGTTCTTTGACAGATTAAAAACCCAGTTCAACGAGCATTTGGTGTTTTGTGATAAAGGTAAATGAATTTCCCAGTGCAGGCGACCGAAACACATTTATGGTGTTACGAGCTTAGTTTTCCAACGGGTGTTCTGGGTTCGGTTCTAGGTTTTGTTAGTAATAGGTTTTCATATTATCCCACTTTTCTTCCTGCTTTCATTTGGCTTTGTAATGTAATTCATCACCGATTATACGTGACCCGAGAATTGATTCTATTCACCAATCACTGTGTGATCTATAATATGCGTATCGAATGTTGTGTCACGTACGCGTAGTGGCCACTATAAACAGTGGAAAGATTCCTTGACGTTTCGCCAAATAAAAATATGATTTTTCCTGCTAAAGAAAAACATTGTAAATTTAATGTACCGGTCTGAAAGTTTTTACGCATCAACTGGTACATTACATTTAATGTACAATTGTGATAAAAATTGAATATACTTTTTCATTAAAATTAAAGTAGATTGTTAAAAATAAAGTATTCCCAATGCTTTTAATCCACTGAACATTAATTTTTCATGACGATTTTACATGAAATTTTATATACCAGTTTTTGCATAAAATCTTCCAGACCGGTACATTAAATTTCATAGTAATTTTGTTTTTACTGTGTATTAAAAAAATAAATTCGCTAATTTCTTTGAGTGCATATGATTTTTTTCTGAATTCTGATTAAAGGTGTGACATTTCTTTTTAAATGAAAAAATTCATTGAAAAAATAATCATTTTTGGCTATGTCCTCGTAGCTCGCACTCATCAAGACCGAACTAACATTAAAAACTTTACTTTTAAAAACTGACTAAAAAAATACCCATGGATTTGTCGGCGTAAGCCGTGTTATTTTTCTGTAACTTCATTGTTATCCTTTTTTTTATACTATGTAAAACTTCTACCAGAAGAATCTACAGCCAGGAATCCAGATCTACCTAGTTCGTAATAAAGACTGTTATTAATTTTTTCGATAAATTCTTACATAAAGCGGACATCAATTGAGCTTCATTCAGGAATTTGCTCTTTGGTCGTCAGCACTATAAAAACATCAATTACAGTTTTGTTACCAACCGCGATATTTCGCATGCTCTTAAGACGAGTGCGCAACCATTTTTTGAATTCCGAGTACTCGATTGAGTGGACTTGTACATCAATCATCCCGGAACCACCGATATCATCCGATAGAAAATTCCGCGACCTTAATGCTTTACTAAATAAACAATTATTTCGCTATGGATAAATATTTTTCAATGAAAAAAACAAATATTGTAACTCGTACAGATCATGTGTAAATGGTTTGCAAAATTTCAACATCGTCATGCCAATACCCGCGCAAAAATATATATGTTTCGAAAACCGACCTGTTTTTTAGGCGCCAAGCTTATGCTCGAACCTTAACAATTTACTAAATCTTATTACTACATCATAGTGGCCACTGAAAACAGTGGAAAAAGACCTCTGTCATTACCCTAACAAAATTGTAATTCTGAATTAACGAATTTATAAAGTAAACAACTTATAAATTTACGAATTTACGAATTTACGAATTTACAAATTTACGAATGTACAAATTTACGAATTTACGAATTTACAAATTTACGAATTTACAAATTTACGAATTTACGAATTTACGAATTTACGAATTTACGAATTTACGAATTTACGAATTTACGAATTTACAGATTTACGAATTTACGAATTTACAAATTTACAAATTTACAAATTTACAAATTTACAGATTTACAGATTTACAAATATACAAATATACAAATTTACAAATTTACAAATTTACAAATTTACAAATTTACAAATTTACAAATTTACAAATTTATAAATTTATAAATTTATAAATTTACAAATTTATAAATTTACAAATTTACAAATTTACAAATTTACAAATTTACAAATTTATAAATTTGCGAATTTACAAATTTACGAATTTATAAATGTGCGAATTTACGAATTTATGGATTTACAAATTGACAAAAATTCCAACCGTAACTGTAGGTTAACGATTCACTTGAATTTACTAAGAATTTCGAGCAGGTGAAAAAAAAAATAACAGTAAATTTCATCGCGTATAGGCAGCTTTGTTTATCCTTCTCGTTCCCTCTCACAAACGTTCTCCAGCAAATAAAAAAATTCTCCGACTCCTTCCCGATCTCCCTCACAATTTTTCAATTCCCCAAAAGTTCTCAGTATTTCCAGGTTTTCCCTGACCAATCGCCACCATACAAGGACCTAACCTCGGTTGCAAAACAACCGCGAGGCCCGACAACCGACTGACCATCGAACGTCTTCATACGTCATTTGAGGTTATGTTCCTTGTCTCCGGCAATGGCTCACACACATATATATATAGCGAGGAGACTGAGCCACGCTCAGTCTCCTCGCCCGCCGTTTTTCGTCCTACGAAAAAAAAGAAAAATGTTCGCCCCACCTAACCTACAACCCGACTCGACCAGCCCGACTCGACCAGCGTCTCTCCAAGCCCACGATAATTCAACGACGAACCCGTTAGAGAATATGCAGTCCGTATACAATACCTGTTACCGAAGCGCTCCTTCCAGAATTCCGCGGCGTCGGACTTGGTGATGCGAAACTGATCTCCGGCAAAGTCGCCGTTTGGAAAGATGGCCTTTAGCTCGGACAGCATGTGGCTAAACACGAGACTGAGCTTCGTAAGGTTACGCCTGTAGTGCGATGTCTCGTCGAACATCTTCTCCTTTCCCTCTTTGAACAATTTAATCGCCTGCTTGCACTTTCTCATAAGATTGTTTATGAAAACGCAAAAGTGCTCGTTGCTGTGCAAAACCTGCATGCGATCCTCGTACTTGCTGTATATAAGACGCAGCCGCTGATAAGTGTCCGGCAGTATGTCCAGTATGAAAGGCGGTGAATTTTTCAAATTCATACGCTGATGCTGGCATAGCTTGACGACTTTGTCCATGAGCTTCCATGTCTTGTCGAGCATGCGTTTGTCGGTAGAGAGCTTGGGTGGCGTCATAGCGTCGGCGAAACGGCCCTGGAGCTTTTGAAATATCGAACTTATGTGCACCGCACGGCTCCGACTGCTGTGACCGCCCGACGACATCTTGACGTACCTTCTGCGTGGCCCCGAGAGATTAATCCGAGACCCCCTCCCCCCACCCCCGCCCCCTCCTCCCCACCCCCGCCCCGACGCCCCGCCAAAACCCTCGTCGAGTTGTCCTACCTTACGTTCCGTCTATCCCGGGCGCGAGTCTCCGCTGAAAACTAAAACCCGTCTTTTTTTTTCTATTTTTTTTTTTTTCGACCCTAAGGTCTCGTTTGTTTCTCCGAGACTCTGAACTCTCCCTCTCTCTCTCTCGCTGGAGAAAGAGCGGATCGACACTTGTTCGGCGCGACAACTTGGCTATTGCCCACAACGACGCTCCACTTGCACCGACCGCTTTGTATTATCTTGGATAAGTCACATCGCCACTTTTTACGAAACACATTATTAATATTTTTGTTACGATTATTTTTTATTTTATTTTTTTCTTGTTTTTCTCAACACGAGATCGAGCAGTTTTCGGGAAACGCACGCCGAGGGGACTGCGGTGCGAGATACGTTGACGTTCTCTCACGAGGTCCCGCACGAACGAGACGCGAGCCAAGATCACGCATTACCGCATCCTGTTCCTAACTGACGAGAGAGAGAGGATCTCTTGCGGGGCGACCATCGCGACACTGGGGCAACCGTGAAGTGAGCCGCAGTTGGGCGTTCGAGATTTTTCGATAATCGATCGTCGATATTTGAAAGAGCTCTCGCAGCTTCGATTATCGACGACTTCAGGGCGAGGGATGTTGTTATTGCTTGGTGTAGGGTGGTGCCTTTTCGTTCTGGCATTTTTCGATGGGATTTCGAGACTGCGCTTCATATTTAACTGAACGGTTGCATTGTTTTTAAATTTTTGTAGAAACGGAAACAGAGCGATGGTCGTTCCGAGCTGCGAGACCACGTGGACGTGATACATTGTCGTTAATCCTGTTACCTGCGTATCTGCGGGTTTCGGCAGCCTCGACGAAAATTGTATCACAGTCTTCATTACCGACCGCGGTATGAGACTTAACCCTAAGGGGAAGTGAAGTATCGCGGTCGGTAATGAAAACTGTAATTAACTTTTCTCATGGATGCTAATTTTTTTTGAGGAAAACGCAAATTCGAGTTGGACGCGCACGGTAAATTCGCATCGGAACCGAATTCATTTTTTTCTCAAAAAAATTCGCACCATCCTTGGTGAAAATATTTTTCTATATCTGAAAGTCTCGGAAAATTTCTCTGAAAAATCCTCTGAATTTCTCTCACTTTTCGCACTTTACACAGAAAATTAAAGATTTTACTGAATTTAAATATTTTTAATTGTTCTGAAAATCTTTGATTTTCCCTGCAAACTTCTCTGAAAAACTATGAACTTTATTGATATTCTAAGCCTGTTTCTCTTCTATATTCTGAAACTATTTTCTGAAAAAGTCAAGTTTTCGCTCAATTTCTCATACAAAGTAAACATAAATTATTGTTTACTGTTTACTATTCGTACGAGCGAGGACACGAAAGGTTACTGTTCGTACGAATACCAGAAATAGCAGATCTTAGAGTAAACTCGTAGGTTCGTTAAAATTCTCTAAAGATACATTACCCGAGAAAATCACAGTTTTTCAGAAAATAAATAATATTTTCTCTGAAAAAGTCTATTGTTCATTCGCGTAACAGAATGAGTAGATCTTAGAGAAAACTCGTAAGTTGTCTGAAATTTTCAAAACACACATTATCCAAGAAAATCGGAGTTTTTCAAAAAATAAATTGGATTTTCTCTGAATAAGTCTGCTGTTCGTCCGAGTAACAGAATGAGTAAATCTTAGAGACAACTCGTATTTTCTCTTAACGTACTTTATCAGAAAAAATCAGAGTTATTCATAATTTTTCGGAGAATACTCTGAATTTCTCTGATATATTGTTTCTGCTGGAGGTTCTTCGGAGAAAATGGCAGAGATATTTAACACATAGCAGAGAAAATCAGAGAAAAATTTCGGAAAATCTATGAAAATCACTGAAACGGTCCGTTTAGAGTTTTTCAGACAAATTGTCAGAGAAATATTTTCACCAGGGATTGAATAAATTTAACTTGAAAATTGCAACTATCTCTTTCGCACGCACAGCTGTTTCACTTCCCCTTAAGACCAAATGAAACATCTCCCTCCCCGTCCATCCCGGGCTGAGTCGGTATCAAATACTGTAATCAATTTTTCTCAGGGGTTCTCGCGTTTACGATCAAAAGAAAAGTCTCTTCGGAAGCGGATATGATCTCGGCATTCGATGAGATTTTATTCTGACCGCACATGCCAGAATCAGTGAGAAAAGTTGATTGACTTTTTATTGAGACAAAGTGTATAAAAAGTATAATTAATGTAAAATAATGAATTATAATAAATTTTTATAAATTATATACTGTTACACATGTTACAAGCTATATCTTTGAAAGTTTATCTGAACTGTAAAAAAATTAAAAAGTAAGACGGTTCGTCCCGTAAATAAATAAATAAATAAATAAATAAATAAATAAATAAATAAATAAATAAATAAATAAATAACTAAATAAATAAATAAATGAATAAATAAATAAATAAATAAATAAATAAATAAATTACCGACCGTGATATGATATACCCCCATCACGCCCACCTGCCCCGCGCGCAGTTGATAACAAAAACTGTACAACTGTACTGTCCGAGAAAAAGCTGAGGACGCTGCTTTCGCTGCGTCAGCCGTGCTGTATGGAGCAGGAATACCAGGATTTTAAGATCGAAGGTAACGCTACGAACTATTTCCGTGTCACGTGTACCAGTCATATATTTTTTTCACTGTTTTGTCTCGAAATTACATTTTTAAAGGTATTGTATCGAAAAGACTCGAAAACTATTTGGCCGCTTTACTGAAAATTTGGTACACATATTTTTAATGACGTTATCTGGAGCGAGACGTTTTTTCTATACGATAACTCATTTGTTTGGAGTACATTTTTTTTTAACTATATTGTTTCAGGAAAAAAGTGCACGGCATTTTTCCTGAATGCCTGAATTCCTATTCCCTATGCTATGTTTTAGATATTTTTATCAATGAACAAGAAAGTCATGGGCTCTTTTTGTTTCCGACAAACCTTGGCGTCACAATTCGATACACCGTTCGCGCGTTTACCGACGGAGGAGCTTCGGATAACGCATAAATCGACAATTTTTAAATATTTTTTTACAATATTTATCCATATAATAAATAAAGAAAAAGATTTGGCAAAAAAAAAAGAATCAGCACATTTGTGTATTGCTTCGACCGTCTCAGGATGGCGTAACGCCTTATTGATGTTGAAAATAAAGTCGCACGATATTCGACATATCAAATCCGAAATCCACGGAAAAATTATTGCGCCATCGGCACAAAAAATTAGTTTGATCTTATAAGTATAAAAAAATGCTCGAATTTTTAACGATGTAGCAGCTTTTAACAAACTCTATTGAAAAAAAAAACATGCGCTTCTCCTGTTATTTTCACAAAGTAAAAAAAAGTACTTTGACAACATAAATTTGATACTTGATTTTTATGTATTCGCAAATAATAATATCGCGTTTGTCGTTGCGAATAATTGTCGAGTAACGTTTATTATTTATAATAAGAGGTCGTTACAATATATTACAAACTTTCTTTCGATCACTATATCATCGTGTTTTACTATCGAGCAGATTCGTTTTCGTTTGTTTTCCCGCAATAAGTTCCATGCCGGTCCGCGTGATGGCGGTGCGGTATCGATATGCCGCAGAAAATTCAAATTCTCTAAGACTACAGGCACGATAGTAAGAGTGCCCAATCAAATAACCACGGAAAATTCGTGGTTAATTCGTGTGTGCTAAGACACTCGTGGTTCAAAGATCTTACAGTGCAAGTGTTCTTCGTCTCACTGGGGACTTCAAGCCCTGCGGACACGCGAGATATTAATACTATATACATGTGTCTTGCGAGAGGCACGGAACGAGCAAAGTACCGCGACATGAAAATTTACGCGATTAACTGTTACTCTTAGGCGAATTAACCGTTACTCCGAGTACACATTTGTCGGTCGTATATTTACAAACTTTCGGACACGCTAAAATATCCCCAACTTGTCGCGAAGAGGGAAGCATCTTTTTACGCTTGGAGATCGACGATTAACATTCTGGAGATTAAGGACCATGCATAAGTTGAACGTCCAACGAACAATTTCAGTTTCATTTCTTCGTTTTTTTTTTTTTTTTTACGCGTTTATCGGGATGTCGGAATTTCACACACAGTTTATACAACGTCTATGCAAGTTTCTTTTTTTTTCATTGAAAAATTCGTATCCGCAACGGAGTAATTTTTAATTGAAGATTGTAAAAAACTACAGCCTCTAGATATTTTCTTTTTTACACTCGAAAATAAAACTTTTTTCTGACAGGCTGCAATATCTGCGATTTTTAAAATTTCGTAACAATATCCGGTCTTCAACCGGATATTGTTAACGGTTGAATAACGGTTAATCCGGTTTCGTAAGAATATTCGTTTCTTTGTTAATCTTGAAGAATTTTTTTTTTTCTGCAGATTACCACAGTTGCCGGAACCGTGTACATCGATTGACCAACGTAGTAGCTACCGCACTTTACTAAATAAAATGACTACGTTATGTACAAAAAGTTGCCAATAAAAAAAATCAATCTTGTAAAGATCATGTGTAAGCTATGCGTTAAATTCTGACCTTGTCATCCCAATACCTCATTTAAAGAGACAAAAACAAAACAAAAAACGGATAATCGACGTTTTTTTTTGGACGCCAAGCTTATACGTAGCTCACCGTAAAAAGTATATCGTCTTACAGACGGCATAGACCAAAGTTCGTGGTAATTATACGTATCGATGACGGACGTTTTTTTCTACGCTCTTTTTCAATAAATATCGAAAACATTAATGAAATTGATGACAAATATTAATAATTTTAGATGGAGACTTCGACGATTTCAGGCCAAAGCACATGTCTATTTCTTTACTTATCGGTAAAAAAAATTGCCTCACAGAACCCCTCGCGTTTGATTATTCTTAACGGTCTTTCGATCCTACAAAAAAAAATCCTCAGATTCGAATATAACAAATCGTGGAGGTTCAATTTTTTCCCCGGTATTATTCGTCTCATATCGCATATTTTTCACCAAAAAAATTCGACTTCCACAAGTCTGTATATTCCGACCTGGGACAGTTTTTTACGGGATCGCAATACCGTTACGTACAATCGATAGCATGGGATTATCGAAACATTTTTTTTTACCACCCAAAAAATATATAACAGCATTTACTAGGAAATTCGCGAAAAATCGAATTTACGGTAAATAAGAAATGATCGTGTGCGCTTTGACTCGTTATTATTTTTTCTTTTTAAATAAATAATACACGTCGTTTGAGTGCGTCGAATCTATGAGCGTCGCACGGTCGCGGTTTTCACAATTATTGCTAATTCGATACTGACAAAAAAAGGTTGAGGCTCTTACATACTGGACCGACAGAATCGCGGTCGTTTCGAGGGCTCGGAGAAAAACGAAATTCATACATGCGGAAATTCGACTGGAGTTTGGAGCTCTCATTTCTAATATCATTAAAATGTCGTCGAACATTTGCTAGCTATTATCCGTGATAATATAATCGTAGTCGTTGTACACGCAACGTCACTGATTTTCTAAGTAGTAGCTTAATCGTAGAAGAATGAAGCTCGTCATGAGGAACCAGCTGGCCGGTATTGAAGCCAGAATACGATATCTTTCATCTGAAAAATAACAAAAATTTACAATTGTTAATATGCTGATAATGGCATTCATCATGCATTGACGACAATTCGTTGGAATATTTCGCAATATAATACTTTGATATAATTATTTAACATTATAATATTTTTAGTATTAATATTAATTGATATTACAGTAGAACCCCGATGAACCAAGGTCGGATTAACCGTGCGTCTTCCGAGGTTTTTTTTTTATGCTCGGAGCAAGCAGTCACGAACACTTCCAAAAAAATACTAGTTACGTAATTAATTAAATGAATCTTTTACAGATTTTGGAAAACTGTGGGTTTGTTTTTTTGTATGCTTGTTCCACCCCGGCCTCGTCTTCCTCGGGAACTAAGTTAGGTCGGGTCTAAGTTATACAAATATTCCTAGACAATATATATATAGATCTTTGTCTAGGAATTTTTTTTACAGGTAATTATAAAAAAGGCTTTGCAAATCGATTCCCAAAATTTCCTTTTTTTTCACCGTTCACAACCATTGGCCCTGCGACGAAGTACTTAAGAAGCAACTCGGAAATTTAATACGAAAGAAATCGTGTTTTATTTTCTTCTCGGTAATAAAAAATGGAGTTAGAAATCCACCACGATTGATTTCCCGTAGCGGTGTTCCGATACGAAAAAAAAAACCCTAGGTCCGAATATAACGAAATTGTAGGAGTTCTATTTTTTTTTTTTTTTAAGTCGGAAAATATATTTATAGAACGTAATATTGAAAAGATGAAACTCCAACTATTTTTTTTTTTGCATCTCGGACCTTTTTCCCACGATCAGAAACTCCTTACGAACAATGAATCGTGGCGGATTTCCGATCTAATTTTTTATAGCCAAGAAAAAAAATTAAACACATTTTTTTTTGTCGTATAAAATCGATGGGTATCGATTTAATTTTACCTGTCATGTGATCGGACATCTTCACCGCTGCCCATCCCAGACTCCTCTGCACGGCCATTTTCCATTTCTTGTACCTCGCGTCTCTTCCTGAAAAAAAAAAAATGCCGGTCGAATGAGCATGTGGGCCTGCATGTAGGAAACGTGTGTGAAATAACGAAGAGACGAACCTTCTGGGGTTGTAGTTGGAAGAAAGGTGTCGCTTGGCACAGTCTCAACTTCCTCGCCTTCCAATTCCCAGACTTCGATTCCTTCGGCCCGACCAGCGGCGATCGCGGCCCCCAACGTCGTGATGTCCGGCATCGCTGCCCTGACTGTAGATAAGAAAAATTTACCATTTAAGGAGGTTTGAGGCCTTTTAAAAAAAATTCCTGAAAAGCGTTTTTCAGGAATTTTTGTTATAAAAAAAAAAAAAAAAAAAAAATTAGGCCGGTGAATTCAGAGGTGTATTTTAATGCATATTTGAACTCTATGAAAAAATGTGTTTTAACACAAAACTAAAAAGTACTGCATAATAATTGGCTCCCTGCACAGTTATTGGTTATTAATTTCTAAATTGGCAGGAGTGATAATAAAGAAACTAAACGACCTCTCGACTCAAACCGAATCTCATTTTTATCAGTACTAAATTCTCTTCTATGTGAACCTAAAACGTTGTTAAAAAAGTTTTTAAAAATAATTTTTATAGGACGTTGAAGTTGTTTTTTTTTCTCAAAAACACATATTTTTCAATACTGAATAAAATTATGGTATTTCGATTTTTTTTTTTTGCTTTTTCGAGCTTCAGACAAAATAAAAATATGTAACAATTGAAAATACATTTGATTTTTTCGTTTCGGTCAAGAATTACGAGCTGCATCTGTCCTGCCAAATGAAAACTACAGAGCAGTAAATCGGCCAATAACTATGCAGTAATTTATTGATTTGTGTTAAAAAAAATCGTTCACTTGTTTTTTTCCTTCCTAAAAAAAATGCCTGAAGAAACTGTTTTTTTAGGCCTTTTTAAGCTGTCGGCAACAAAAACTATAATAAATGCCGTTTTGAGATCGCAGTCACGGTATTTCTAGCAGCCCCGATCACTGCGAAAATCACCATGTTTTCACGGTGGTTTTGTGCGCAAAGTTTACAAAGTATTTTCTCGGAACCACTACGTAAACCACAGCTCCACGATATTCGTTTTAAGGCACTAGCATAAGAATTTGGTCCAAAAAATACGTCGATTTTCAAAAAAATTTTCTAACGCGTATATTATATAAGAAGGACAACGTCAAAAAATAACGAGAAAAAAGAAATTATTCGTACACGTGCAACGATCAGATGAGAATGCAAATAATTCGCGTCCCTAGCAGACCCGACCACCGACCGAACCACCTTCGAAACCACCGTAGTGGTTTTGTGCAAAAAGTTTACGAAGTATTTTGTCGAAACCACTACCCAAACCACCGCCCCATGATACGTGTATTAAAAGGTGGTTTCGATGGTGGAACGACGGAGAATACCACCAGTCACACCATTTTTTTAAGGTTGTTAACACGTATCGAAAAAAGGTTTGGTAATATTGGAGAAAATTGGTTTCAATTATTATCATGAATTATACCAATTTAGGACATTATATTACGCATTTTGGAGAAAGAAAAACCTAACGACCTAAAATTGGGCTTGAACCCGGGACCTTACGCATGTTAGCCTAGAACCCTAACGCTGTGCTAGCGCCTATCATCTGAATTTTTCGCAGATCTAGCAAGCTTTGACCGTCGCAAAAGTTCTGTTATTTGAAGTGCATGGACAATGAATATTTTATTTATTTATTTAGTTACTGAAATTATTACTCAAAAGAAAAGTTATTATATGCGTCCTAAGCAAAGCTTCTTTTTATTAGCATTTATTTCTATATGTAATTTTGCATAAATAAACACTAATATAAGTAAACTTCACATAGAACTCATATAAATTACCTTTCTTTTCAGTGATAATTTCAGTAAATAAATAAATGAAATATTCATTGTCCATTCACTTCAGATAAGAAAACTTTTGCTACGTTCAAATCTTACTAGGGATGAAAATAATTCAATGATAGGCGGTAGCGTAGCGTTAAGGTTTGAGGCTAGCATGCGAAAAGTCCCGGGTTCGAGCCCAACTTTAGGTCGTTAGGTTTATTTCTTTGTCCGAAATGCGTAATATAGTAATGTATCCTAAAATTGATATAATTCACGATTATAATTGAAACGAATTTTTTCCAATATTACTAAACTCTTTTTTCGGTACGTAGTGAACACCGGGAAAAGAAATTTGAGTGACTGGTGGATTATTCCGTCGTCACCACCATCGAAACCACCATTTAAAACGAATATCGTAAAGCGGTGGTTTGCGTAGTGGTTCCGACAAAAAATTTCGTAAACTTTTTGCATAAAACCACCGTGGTGAAAACCACCGTGAAAACATGGTGATTTTCGCAGTGGTCGGGTCTGCTAGGGGTTCAGTCCAAAATGTTGAAGATCTTAAAAAAAAAAAAACAAAAAAATGGAACACAGCTTTTTGTTACCGACTGAGCTCTATTTCAGTTGAACCGTATCGAATAAAAAAGTTATATTTTTTCATGTACTTACATACTGGTATACCGACGAGATCAGCTTGCAATTGCATGAGAAGATTGTTGGTCGACATTTTGCCGTCGGTGTGCAATTTCGTTAATGGATAACCGCAGTCTTGGTACATGGCTTCGAGAATGTCCCGTGTTTGAAAACACACGGCTTCCAGAGACGCCCGTATTATGTGTTGCTTGGTAGTGAAGGCAGTGAGACCGCAGATTATCCTACGAAAGCAGAATACACGTGTATTAGATCGGCCGAACTAATTGTATCGTCACTTTTAATGTTCACGAATCCCGCGAGCGTTCGGACGTTTTTATCGGCTGATCACGCAGTCTGAAAGAATGCTTCTCTTTTATGCTCCTATATTTCGCTATTATATTTATTACCGACCGCGGCGGCTTTCAAGTTTCCACCGAACCCAACCTTGCAACAGTGATCTAAAATTTACATTTCTCGAAGTAACGTTTATTATATCGATTATCATACACTAGAACTCCGATTAACCGAGAAGCGGATTAACCGTGCGTCTTCCGAGTTTTTTTTTTTTTTTTTTTAATGCTCGGAGCAAACCAAAGTCACTGAGTACAGTGGAACCCCGATTAAGGGGAAGTGAAACAGCTGTGCATGCGAGAGAGATAGTTGCAATTTTTTAATTAAATTTATTAAACGGTGTTAGTTTTTTTTTAGAAAAAAATACATTCGGCCCGGATGCGAAATTACCGTGCGCATCGGGCTCGAATTTGCTTTTTCCTCAAAAAAATTAGCACCCTTGAGAAAAGTTCATTACAGTTTCCATTATCGACCGCGATATTTCACTTTCCCTTCCGAGGTTTTTTTTTTTTACAAAAAATTGTAAATTTAACTTATCGATTGTAAATTGTAAATTGTAAATTTAATTTATCGAACTGGAAGTTTTTATGCAAAAACTGGTACATTAAATTTAATGTACAATTGTGATGAAAAATTAATATACTTTTTCATTGAAATTAAAGTAACTTATTATAATTCAAGTACTTTGATAGTTAAATTAAGAAAAGTTATGAAAAATAAAGTATTCCCGATGTTTTTAATACACTGAATATTAATTTTTCATTCTACATGAAATTTAATATACCAGATTTTGGATAAAAACTTCCAGTCCGGTGCATTAAATTTCATAAGATTTTTTTTTTTTACAGTGAATACTTTATTTTTAACAATTTACTTAAATTTTAATGAAAAAGTATATCAAATTTTCATCCCAAGTGTACATTAAATTTAATGTGCCAGTTTACGCTTAAAAACTTCCAGTCCAGTACATTAAATTTACGGCGTTAAAAAACTTTCTTCGTTCTTTTCGCCTGACAGTGAAAGGGGCACGAACAATAACGTACCACGACTAGTCGGTATTGCGACTAAGAACGAGCATTGCAAAGATGTCGATATTACAGAACATCGTTATGTTTAGAAAAAATATCGAAAAATTATGTAACCGTTACAGGCTGTAAATCAAACTTTGTGCGTGACAAAATTTTCTTTGAAGGCTTTCAAAATGCGCTACTGGTGAAAACATTTCTCTGACAATTTTTCTGAAAAGCTCTAAACAGATCATTTCAGTGATTTTCATCGATTTTCCGAGATGTTTCTCTGATTTTCTCTGCTGTATGTTAAATATCTCTGCCGTTTTCTCCGCGCAACCTCCAGCAGTCACAATATATCACAGAAATTCGGAGTATTTTCCGGAAAATTCTCTATACCTCTAATTTTTTCTGATAAAGTATGTTCAGAGAAAATACGAGTTGTCTGTAAGATTTACCCATTCTGTTATTCGGACGAACACCGGACTTATTCAGAGAAAATACAATTTTATTTTCTAAAAAACTGCTATTTTCTCGGGTAATGTATGTTTAGAGAATTTCAGAGAACTTATGATGTATTTTCTGAAAAACTCTCGTTTTTTAGAATTGGTGGGTTTAAAGAATTTCAGAGAACTTACGAGTTCACTCTAAGATCTGCTCTTTCTGGTATTCATACGAACAGTAAACTTTCGTGTTCGTGTTTGTACGAACGGTGAACAGTAAACAACCATTTACGTCGACTTTGTATGAGAAATTCCGCGAATATGTAGCTTTTTCAGAAACTAGTTTCTGAATATAGAAGAGAAACAGGCATAGAATATCAATAAAGTTCACAGTTTTTCAGAGAAGTTGGCAGGGCAAATCAGAGATTTTCAGAACAATTAGAAATATTTAGATTCAGACAATTTTTTGACTTTCCCTGAAAAGTGCGGAAAGTGAGAGAAATTCAGAGGACTTTACAGATAAATTTTCCGAGACTTTCAGATATATTTTCAGAGATATTCAGAGAAATATTTTCACCAGGGTAGGTGGCGTATCGTTCTGCGAGCATTGCGAATAAAGCGCGCAAAGTGTTTCCTACCCTCTCGCGTCTTTTCTCCAATATGGAGCATAAAGCCCGGTGAATGCAGGCACGAAATATACGTCCCCGGTACTGAAGACACTCTGAGCGAGATGCTCGCTCTCGTGAACGTCCTCGATTAGTTTCACATTGTCGCGGAGCCATTTTATAGCCGCACCGGCGACGGCCACCGATCCTTCGAGCGCGTACACCGCCGGGCTGTTCGGACCTAGTTGATAAGCCACTGTCGTTACGAGACCGTGAGACGAATAAACTCTCTGAAATAAAAATAAAAACAATTTTTCAAAAATGTATTAATTTGTTCTAGGACCAAAATGGTTTCCGTCTGTATCATCGAGCCCGACGATAATATTTATCTGAAAAATCTGTAATCGAACCGATTTATCGATTTTTCGACATTTTCAGAAAAATAATTTCGCGAGGGAATCGAACACACAAAATTTATGTACAATATAAATAACCAATTCTTACCGTCGTGCCTGTGTTGCACAGCAAAAAACAACCGCTCCTGTACGTGTTCTTGGCTTGCCCTTTGTGCAAACAATTTTGTCCTACAAGAGCAGCTTGCTGATTGCCCAGTATCTAATGATATTTTAATAAACGAATAAACGGAGTGTTTCGGATACTTCTTCCGGAACAACATTTTCCATAATTTTCTCCGCCGATAGTTTTGGCTCGAGGAACTATATATACTTACACCCGATATCGATATGCCTTTTAGCGGACCGACAGTGATTTTTCCATATATCTCAGAGCTGCTCTTTATGTCTGCCAGTAGTTTCATTGGAATGTCAAAATATCTGCACAAGGTTGGGTCCCAATTGAGCGTCTCTATGTTCATCAGCATCGTTCTGGAAGCGTTCGTGACGTCGGTTATGTAAAGTCCGTCTTCTCTCCCGCCAGTCAAGTTCTGGAATGATTGGAGTAATTATCATTTGTTTCTACATAAGAATCTGCCTATCTTTGAGAGGAGGTGAAAGTCAGGTGACCGCGCGACGGGAGTGAGAGATACCGTTATGGGCGTTCCGTAAAAGTAGATCCGCTCAAAAAGAAGGTAGGATTTGCAAATGGGTCGCTTTATAGACCAGGAAAATGGCAGATTGAATTTAACATCGAGTTACCCGAGTTACTCGAGTCATCCGAGTTATCCGAGTTATCCGAGTTACTCGAGTCACCCGAGTTATCCGAGTTATCCGAGTTACTCGAGTCACCCGAATTATTAGAGTTATCAGAGTTGTCAGAGTCATCAGAGTCATCAGAGTCATCAGAGTCATCAGAGTCATCAGAGTCATCAGAGTCATCAGAGTCATCAGAGTCATCAGAGTCATCAGAGTCATCAGAGTCATCAGAGTCATCAGAGTCATCAGAGTCATCAGAGTCATCAGAGTCATCAGAGTCATCAGAGTCATCAGAGTCATCAGAGTCATCAGAGTCATCAGAGTCATCAGAGTCATCAGAGTCATCAGAGTCATCAGAGTCATCAGAGTCATCAGAGTCATCAGAGTCATCAGAGTCATCAGAGTCATCAGAGTCATCAGAGTCATCAGAGTCATCAGAGTCATCAGAGTCATCAGAGTCATCAGAGTCATCAGAGTCATCAGAGTCATCAGAGTCATCAGAGTCATCAGAGTCATCAGAGTCATCAGAGTCATCAGAGTCATCAGAGTCATCAGAGTCATCAGAGTCATCAGAGTCCTCAGAGTCATCAGAGTCATCAGAGTCATCAGAGTCATCAGAGTCATCAGAGTCATCAGAGTCATCAGAGTCATCAGAGTCATCAGAGTCATCAGAGTCATCAGAGTCATCAGAGTCATCAGAGTCATCAGAGTCATCAGAGTCATCAGAGTCATCAGAGTCATCAGAGTCATCAGAGTCATCAGAGTCATCAGAGTCATCAGAGTCATCAGAGTCATCAGAGTCATCAGAGTCATCAGAGTCATCAGAGTCATCAGAGTCATCAGAGTCATCAGAGTCATCAGAGTCATCAGAGTTATCAGAGTTATCAGAGTTATCAGAGTTATCAGAGTCATCAGAGTTATCAGAGTTATCAGAGTTATCAGAGTTTTAAGAGGTAACTCAGAGTTTTAAGAGTTATCAGAGTTATCAGAGTAATCAGAGTAATCAGAGTAATCAGAGTAATCAGAGTAATCAGAGTAATCAGAGTAATCAGAGTAATCAGAGTTATCAGAGTTATCAGAGATATCAGAGTTATCAGAGTTATCAGAGTTATCAGAGTTATCAGAGTTTTAAGAGTTATCAGAGTCAGCAGAGTTATCAGAGTTATCAGAGTTATGAGAGATATCAGAGTTATCAGAGTTATCAGAGTTATCAGAGTTATCAGAGTTATGAGAGATATCAGAGTTATCAGAGTTATCAGAGTTATCAGAGTTATCAGAGTTATGAGAGATATCAGAGTTATCAGAGTTATCAGAGTTATCAGAGTTATCAGAGTTATCAGAATTATCAGAGTTACTGGAGGGTGGTGTTACGGCTTAATAAAAAAAAAGTGTTTCATTACCCAAATAACCCATGTGTCCATTGTTCCGACTTTACATCGTTTTTCCCTCATAGCTTTTCTTACAGCCGGAACGTTGTCTCTCATCCATCGGATCTTCAGGGCAGAGAAGTACGGACTCACTGGCAGACCACAAAGTGGCTTCAAATGATTCTTACTGTTATCGGGAAATTTGGCAATGATCTGATCGACTACCGAGACCGTTCTGATGTCGGACCATACTGCAAAAAAAAATGTCGTCCCGTAATTTTTTGTTACGTGCACATAAATAATTATTTGTATCGGTAACAAAAACTGTAATCCATTTTCCCGATGGGCGCTAAACTTTTCGGGATGAAACCAAATTATTCGCGACCGCTCGACTATTAAATGAAGACGCAATTCACTTTCGTTCAGCCTAAAACGTTAAAACCCTTGAAGAAACAAAAATAAATTACAATTTTTTTGCCGACTGACTCTGATCACACCGCCTTGGTAGCATGTAAAATATTGTGGTCGGTAACAAAAACTGTAATTCGTCTTTGCACTTGCACTGAAAAAAATTTTTTTATTAAATTTAAGGTAGTCCTTGCGGACAGCCTGAGCCCACGTGAGTTCAGAGCGAATTGACAGTGGATTTGCGAATACTTCGCGATGAGATAAAAATCTGAAAAAAATCAACCATATGGAAGGTACTGAAAAGATTGATTTTGCATAATAATAATTCCAAAATGTTGTTAACAAATGAAGGAAAAAAAAATTGTTCAACAAATCTTCCGGCAACTTAACTTTTTGTTCATATAAAAACAATAAGTTAATCTTTTTGAATAAGTCTGAATTTTTTCAGAATTTTGTCTAATTTTTGAAAATTGCGTTTTTAGTTAATAAAAAAATGTGATTTTCAAAAATTAGATAAAATTCTGAAAAAATTCATACGTATTCAAAAAGATTAACAAATTGTTTTTATATGAACAAAAAGTTAAGTTGCCGGGGAATTTGTTGAAGAATTTTTTTTTTTATGCATTTGTTAATAATATTTTGGAGTTATTATGTAAAATCAATCTTTTCAGCACCTTCCAGATGCTTGATTTTTTTCGAATTTTTATCCCATCGAGAAGTGTTCGCAATTCTCTCTCAATTCTCTCTGAACTCATGTGGGCTCAGGCTGTCCGCTAGGACTACCGTAATGCACCGGACTGGAAGTTTTTACGCAAAAACTGGTATATTAACTTTCATGTAGGATTGCGATAAAAAAATTAATGTTCAGTACATTAAAAGCATTGGAAATTCTAAATACTTATAATTTACTTCAATTTTATTATAAGGGTACTGTAATTTTTATAATTTACTTTAATTTCAGTGACAAAGTATATTAATTTTTGGTCATAATTGTACATTAAATTTCATGTACCAGTTTTTGCATTAAAACTTCCAGTCCGGTACATTCAATTTTTTATTTGTTTTTACAGCGTCCACAAAAAATAGGATGGCCCGTTTTTTTTATACCAACCGCGGTATTTCACATGTTCTTGAGAAAGAATTATCGTGGTAAAAATTATAAGCACCACCCGATCTTTGGTGAAGTGCATTCATTTTTTTCAAAATTTAAACAAGCCTCCCATATCCTTCGATGTTTTTTAAATTGTGATATTCTAACGGATTTCATTCGCACCTATCGCATTGTAAAGTGGCTCTCCCGTCGTGGAGTCCCAGGCAACGGTGGTCTCTCGTTGATTGGTTATACCAAGCGTAATAATGTCGGTAACGCTGCGGCCCAGGCTGTCGAGTCTCTTCACCACGTCTTTTATGCAGGCTCTTATAGCGAATAGAATTTCCTTCGGGTCCTGCTCGACCCATCCTTCCTGAGGTGTGAGCTGTTCGATGTCAATCTGATGGGAAGCTACTTCGGCCACGCGTTTAGCGTTGAACACCTTAAAATATGAGAACACGGTTTTCAATAGCTTGCAACGATCAATGAGCAGAAAAACGCAAATTGAAAATCGCGCGCGGCTGAGAATTCCGTGCGCGATGACAATTTTTTGTTTTTTTCTTTTTTCGTACATGTTTGCAATCTCAGAATGACATTCATTAGAGTTTTTTATATAAATAGCCTTAAGACGATATGAAACAGCTCCAACCCTGTCCTTTCCGAGCTCAGTCGGTATCAAAAACTGTAATCACCCTGGCAGATTCTGCGACCATCAAAACGGCCGAGAATACGACCGGTCGTTTTCGGACAAAAATACGTACGGTAAAACGACTGTTGAAACGACTTCATCAGCGTCCGTGCGAGCCACATACAAGCAGCTTCCAGTGAGAGCTTTCAGACAGGTCGTTTTTACATTTTATGACTGGACGAACTACCGGGGAAACGATCGTTCAAAAGACCTTTCAGTCCGGCTGTCCTTAATGCGGTCGTTTCTTCGGTTGAAATAAAAAAAAAAAACGACCGGACTGAAAGGTGTTTTGAACAGTCGTTTTCGCGGTAGTTCATTCCCTCATTAATTGTAAAACCACCTGACTGAAAGCCTTCCTTTGAAGCTGCTCGTATGCGGCTGGTACGGACACGGATAAAGTCGTTTTCGCGGACGTATTTTTGTCCGAAAACGACCGGTCGTTTACTCGGTCGCTTTGAAGGTAGTTTGGTGGTGGTTTTTCAAGTCGCGGAACTTGCCAGGGCAACTTCCCACATAACAATTGGACGACATATATACGTCGTAAATAGATCGTAAAAAACGGCGGACTTCTTAAATGTGCTCCGAATTTATTTAGATATGAACTCTGAATGTCTTCTGAAAGATATCGAATGCGTCGATTTCGGACCACTGGTAGTCATCCCAAACATGTGAACTTAAGTAATTCTTTTCGAGAACTCTTTATATACGTATTGCACCGTACAATAATATTCTGGATCAACATTGTATTAATATTCTGGATTAACATTGTATTAATATTCTGGATTAATATTGTATGGGACAATACGTATACAGAGTCCACAAAAAGACTTACTTAAGGGGAAGTGAAATATCGCTGTCGGTAATGAAAACTGTAATGAACTTTTCTCAAGGGTGCTAATTTTTTTTAAGGAAAAAGTAAATTCGAGCCGGTTGAGCACGGTAATTTCGCATCCGGGCCGAATTCGTTTTTTTCTCAAAAAAATTAGCACCGTTGAAAAAAGTTAATTTGAAAATTGCAACTTAATCTCTCGCGCGCACAGCTGTTTCACTTCCCCTTAAGTTCAGATGTTTAGAGAGTACTACCAGTGTTCCGAAATCGACGCATTAGATACCATTCGGAGGACATTCTGAGTTCATATAGAAATTAATTCAGAACACATCTAAAAATGCTGCCATTTTTGTTGTCTATATTGCAATTGTGCTGTGTGGGTTTCCTCATGGATGATGGCACGCACGTTGACAAAAAAGACTCATCGGAAGCGGATGTTATCTCGGCTTCCCATGAGACTTTTCTTGTGAGCGTGCATGTCAGAATCCGTGAGCAAAGTTGATTACAGTTTTTATTACCGACCGCGTTATCGCACATGCTCGTAAGATAATCCTTGCGAATAGTGTTCACTTCGCATGAGTTTCAGAAATGAGAGGGAATTGCAAACACTTCGCGATGGTATGAAAATCTGAAAAAAATCAAGCACATTAAAGGTGCTGAATAGATTAACTTGGCATAATAATAATTTAAACATGTTATTAACAACCTGATGAAAAATTACGTTGTTCAACAAATTTTCCGGAAACCCAACTTTTTTATGAAACTTTTTTTTTTTATGAAACTGATTCGATAATTTTTCTGAACGCGTATGAATTCTGTCTGATTTTTTAATTCACTCTGAATTTTGTGACTACACATTTTTCCCATAATTTTTTTTTTTCACGGGTCCCGATCTTTCCAAATACCGACCATTTGCGGTCAGAAGAGAGACGAATGTCAATTGAGTTTCAGGTAGAAATTAGCTTTTGAGGATAAACGGTCAGCATTGCTTTAAAACAATGTATTAGTTTTTGTTACCGACCGCGGTAGATCGTATTCTATTGAGAAGAAAATTACAGTCTTCATTACCGATTGCGTTCACGCTTTCGTAGTTCTAAAGTTATAACGATGGCCAAAATCGTTTGGGAAAATGATGATGCCTTCCGTTGATCCTCGTCGCATTTTCCCTTCACCACGGTTGTCATAATCGTAAGTTTATGTTATTAATGTAGGCTAGTTATATGCGATATGTAGCGATAGAATGTTCATAGAGGCTCACCACAAAGCGCACGGTGCGCGTGCCGACGTCTATTACCGCAACAAGTGGTCCTAGTTTCTTCGACGAGCCGGGCATATTTTTTTCTGCAACAATCACATTGTAGCTTTGTTAATAATTATATTATTACATTAACAAGAGCGGCATTAAAAAAATTATACCATTAGTTCGGAAATTTGTTCACAAATATTCCGAAATTATATTTTTTAATGGAATTTTACAGGTTTTGATGATCCTAGGAATTTATTAAGACTTTTTTTTTGCGTAGAGTAAATTTCGAACTTTCCCTACCGACTGTGTATTGCCAAAAGAACCCGGTCAGGCTGTATTTAATAACAAAAATCAGTAATTCTTATTAAGCGATTTTTCGTTTTGTCAATATTTAGCAACACTTTTTTCTAGCAATATTATTCATTTGCATTAATAACAATATTGACAAAGTTTGGGGCCGAACGGTTCATGTTTGGCGGTTTTTTGTTTAATCAATGTCACAGAGGATGTGAAAATAATAGTCGAGTCACAATAAAATTATGTTATCAATATAATCGTTGAGAATTAATTGGACATTTAATTATTATTAAATCGTAATAGATCATCGAATGATTCTGTTCAGTGATTGACATAGCAACAGTTGCGTAATTTTTAAAATTAAGCTATGGGGTTTGATCGAATTGCTGAAGAGCTATAATCGGCGGCGAGAATACCTTAGGGTCCAATTTTAAGACGTTAGTTTGAACTTAAGATCGAATCCCAGTTCGAACTTGATTCGAGCGTAAGTTTGATCTTAAGTTCGAATTTAAGGTAGTTTTTGTGAATATTGTTCACTTCGCATTAGTTTCAGAGAAATTAAAGAGAATGCCGAACACTTCTCGACGGTATCAAAATCTAAAAAAAATCAAGCCTATTAAAGGTGCTGAAAAGGTTAATTTTGCATAATAATAATTCCAAAATGTTATTAACAAATTGATGAAAAATAGAATTGTTCAACAAATTTCCTGAAAACCTACCTTTTTCTTTAATGATAATGATTCGTTTATTTTTCTGAATACCTATGAATTTTTCAGATTTTTTAATTCACTTTGAACTTTGTGACTTCTACACATTTTTCCCATATAAACAGAAAAAAATTCAAAGTGAAGTTCAAATCTAAAAAAATTCATACGTATTCAGAAAAGTGAACGAATCATTTTCATAAAAAAAAGTTAGGTTTCCGAGAGATTTGTTGAACAATTTTATTTTTCATCAATTTTTTAATAATATTTTCGAATTATTATTATGCAAAATGAATCTTTTAGGCACCTTTGATATGATTGATTTTTTTCAGATTTTTATACCATCCAGAAGTGTTTGCAATTCCCTCTCAGCTCTCTGAAACCTATGCGAAGTGAACACTATTCGCAAGGACTACCTTAAGGTAGTCGGAGCGGTACAGTCCCGATAAACGTGAATTTCAGGGGAAAATTCAAACATTTCTCGATGGGATCAAAATCTGACAAAAATCAACTATATGGGAGGTGCTGTGCAAATACTGTTTTTATGTCATAATAATTCCAAAATGTTATTGACAAATTAACGATACAAAATAACTGTTCAACAAATTACGCGACAACTTGATTTTTTTTTCCATAAAAATGATTCGGTTGTTTTTCTGAGTACGTATGAATTTTTTCAGAATTTTTTATAATCTTTGAAAATTCCGTTTTTTCTATGTTCAAGCTGTGAACAAAACGTAATATTGAAAGATTACAAAAAAATTCTGAAAAAATTCATACGTATTCAGAAGAATAACCGAATCATATTTATGAAGGAAAATAGTTAAGTGGCCGGGTAATTTGTTGAATAATGTTTTTGATCTTCAATTTGTTAATAATAAATTGGAATTATTATTTCACAAAAACAATCTTTACAGCACCTCCCATATACTTGATTTTTTTCGGATTTTTAACCCGTCGAGAAGTGTTTGAAACCGACGGATGTGATGATTACAAATGTCCATTGAAACGTCGCTCACTCGCGAAGCTTTCAAACTCAGCAGGAGTGATTCGTTATTCGCGAAAAAGGAAAGAATATAACAGTATCTGCGACTTTCAGGAGCCTCGAATAGTGGCTGCCGGAGAGACTTCGAAATGAATCTCGCGCGAAGCCCTTGCAAGTTACGCACTTGACCTACGACCCCGAGGCTGAAGTTAATTGACAAATATCTATACATGTTCCGAAGTTTCCGACAAACGTTGCTCAATATTTTTTCCCTATCTGCCTCTCCTCTTCCCCCCTCCCTTATCATTATCCCAACGGAAACCTTATCATACGGCATGTATATATATATATATAGTGTTGCATGTATATACAGGATGGTCCAGAATAAGCATCGAGGTTTTCGTATGGTGATTGGAGCCATTCTCAGTAGAATTAATTGGCAATTTTGTGAAAATTAGCAAAAGTATATTAAGGGGGGGTCTCAAAAAGCGTTTTTTCACGATTTTTTTTTTTCGAAAAAAACAAGTGGGCGCAGTGAATTTAATGGTATATTTTAATGTACATTTGAACTTTGTGAAAAAAATTGTTTTAACACAAAACAAAAAAGTACTGCACAGGTATTGGTTATTATTTTTACAAAATTGGCAGGAGTGATAAGAAAAAAATTAAACGAACTATCGACTTAAACCAAAGCTAATTTTTTCCAGTACTAAATCCTCTTCTATGTGAACCTAAAACGTTGTTAAAAAAATATTTAAAGTTAATTTTTATAGCACGTTGGAGTTGTTTTTGCTTTCTCAAAAACACATTTTTTTAAATCCTGAATAAAATTATGATATGATTTTTCGATTTTTTTTTGCTTTTCGGAGGTTCACATAGAAGAAAAATATGTAACAATTGAAAATATATTTGATTTTTTTTTGTTTCGGTCAAGAATTACGAACTACATCTTTTATTTGGAGTCATGTAATAAATGTTAAAGTCATATAATCAGGACCTCAGAACCTTCCCGGCGTCGGATGTCAGTGACAGATCGTGGCAGTTACAGTGAAGACAAAGTTGCGAACACGCCGAAAATTAGTTGGACATTAGATGAAAATTTGTTGAAGGTTAGTTGAGAGTTAGTTGGGGTTAGTTGAGAGTTAGTTGAGAGTTAGTTGGGGTTAGTTGAGAGTTAGTTGAGAGTTAGTTGAGAGTTAGTTGTGAGTTAGTTGAGAGTTAGTTGAGAGTTAGTCGAGAGTTAGTCGAGAGTTAGTCGAGAGTTAGTCGAGAGCCAGTCGAGAGCCAGTCGAGAGTCAGTCGAGAGTCAGTCGAGAGTCAGTTGAGAGTCAGCTGAGAGTCAGTTGAGAGTCAGTTGAGAGTCAGTTGAGAGTCAGTTGAGAGTCAGTTGAGAGTCAGTTGAGAGTCAGTTGAGAGTCAGTTGAGAGTCAGTTGAGAGTCAGTTGAGAGTCAGTTGAGAGTCAGTTGAGAGTCAGTTGAGAGTCAGTTGAGAGTCAGTTGAGAGTCAGTTGAGAGTCAGTTGAGAGTCAGTTGAGAGTCAGTTGAGAGTCAGTTGAGAGTCAGTTGAGAGTCAGTTGAGAGTCAGTTGAGAGTCAGTTGAGAGTCAGTTGAGAGTCATTGGAGAGTCAGTTGAGAGTCAGTTGAGAGTCAGTTGAGAGTCAGTTGAGAGTCAGTTGAGAGTCAGTTGAGAGTCAGTTGAGAGTCAGTTGAGAGTCAGTTGAGAGTCAGTTGAGAGTCAGTTGAGAGTCAGTTGAGAGTCAGTTGAGAGTCAGTTGAGAGTCAGTTGAGAGTCAGTTGAGAGTCAGTTGAGAGTCAGTTGAGAGTCAGTTGAGAGTCAGTTGAGAGTCAGTTGAGAGTCAGTTGAGAGTCAGTTGAGAGTCAGTTGAGAGTCAGTTGAGAGTCAGTTGAGAGTCAGTTGAGAGTCAGTTGAGAGTCAGTTGAGAGTCAGTTGAGAGTCAGTTGAGAGTCAGTTGAGAGTCAGTTGAGAGTCAGTTGAGAGTCAGTTGAGAGTCAGTTGAGAGTCAGTTGAGAGTCAGTTGAGAGTCAGTTGAGAGTTAGTTGAAAATAAATTTAGAACAAGTTGAGAATACGCTCAGAATGAGTGTAGAACAAGTTAATAATCAGTTGTGAATGAGATAAGAAGTAATTGCGAAACGGTCGAGAATAATTTCAGAATAAGTGGAGAACGAGGTTGAGAACCTTAAAATTATATCGTACGATCGCGCGTGGAATAATTCGGGTAAATGAACGACCGGGACCCAAGATTGCAGAGCTGCGCAATGACAAAATGAGTGTCCCGTTCCGCATTATCGCAGACGAAACATCAATCTCGAATTCACTTTTATTGGCATCCGGCGCAAGAAACTACCACGCTTTCTATAGATCATTTATGAATTCCCGTCATATACATCTCATTGACAAAATGCTATGAATCTTCACTTCGTGGTCGTAGTCAGAGTGACAGCAGCCACCTGTATTCTGGACCATTGCGTATATATATATATATATATATATATATATATATATATATATATATATATATATATATATATATCGGATATATATGTACATATATTTTTCATCTGTGAATTTCTCTGAGCAGCAGCGTCCACTGTGTTCTCATAATAAACGAAATAAAGAAGTCGCAACCCAGGGCAAACTGCCTGATTGTATTCCTTATCGTTCGGAAAAAAACGAAATTCGAGACAAGAACACTAGCGAGAGATACGAAACATTGGGAACTAAGAGAAATAATGGAACATTACGAAGAATTGTACGTGGCATTCCATACAATATTTGTCACCCACAATTTTGCGTCATCTTAGCTTATCGAAAAGTGCTCGTACATAAAACAAGGTCTCACTCTGCTCCTATGGTTAAGGACTTATCGCATTTTATTTTACCTTTTCAAGCTCTCCTGTTCGGCCAGATATTTTATTTATTTTATTTATTTTATTTATTTTATTTATTTTATTTATTTTATTTATTTTATTTATTTTATTTATTTTATTTATTTTATTTATTTTATTTATTTTATTTATTTTATTTATTTTATTTATTTTACGAAAACCTTTCATAGGAAAAAAAGATGGTACAGGAATGAAGTTGGGGCTCTCGGAGGAAGAATCTAGTGTGTCCAGTCTGTCAGCTGCTGAGAAACAGGAGGGCGTATAATGAATGGAATGCGCCCGTCTGCTTCTTAGCACTCGTTAGAGTATTATATGGAGTAAAATCTCGACTAGCCACTCTTCGATTAACGGAGTATTCTCGTCATCCGAGCACTCCCCATTGATGTAAGTTGCATCATGAAAAAACTTAGGCAATCAGGAAAAACTTGGACAAGGAAAAACGCCGATAACAAGGAAAAACTCGAATGAAATTTAAAACGCGACTATGTCTAAGCGCAGAGTTGTCCGCGACCGAATAAGTGTTTCTGGATTATCCGAGAATTCACTTATCCGAGATACGCTCTTTACAGCTTAGCAGAGATCCAGTTACTTCTTGGTACAGGAATAGGTTGAACCACGCTACAGTCAAGTTGTGGGTATCAAATTACTATTACGTTATTGGGGAAAATAAACAGAAATAAAAAAAAGTTACCAGCTGTACAATAGCGTGAGTATTTTGCATGCAAAATACTCAGAAATATGTAAGGCATTCTTTATCAGCCAGGCCACTTTTAGCGTTCGACTTCTCGGATGTTTTTTTTTTTTTAATTTACCAGTTTGTAGTGCTACTTGAGGCGGGCTTCTGTGATTTTTTTTAGATTTTTAAAGTTCAGCGTTCAGGATTAACTTTTTTTTTTTTAATACCAGTATATCTCAGAAAATATTGGTCACTCAAAAAATTCGTAGAAACATTAACTTTTTTATTTTTCATCAACTTTCGAATGATGTTAGAGTCATACTTTTCCCGATACGGAAAAGTCCATTGTTCGTAAAAAAAAAAGTTGTTAATTTTTTTCTACTAAAAATACACCTTTGATTCTGATTCCAATTTTACACGATATTTAGCATTGTATGAAGATTCTAAAAAAAAATCCCAAAGTGGTACCTGCGATTCTTATGTGCTAAAAAAATAAACTAATAAAATTTCACCCCTATATATTAAATTTTACACTATCAATAGACCTTTAATAAATTGAATTTTAATAATCACTTGCAGCAATGTAAAGACAAAACTACACAAAGAGCTCACACTTTCGAAAAATTACCGTCAAACACCGTGATATACATATAAAACACTTATCCAAGATATACGAAGCTAATTCAGCCTGTTTTAGAATGCGGACATCCGTTTTTTATGAACTGCAAAGAAACAGCAATCAATAAGGCAAAAACTGCTGAAACCTGCGCCATCCGGCGCTTGACACGCATCCGACACCCGGCAAATCCACTACATAATACTAGAAATACTCTCCTCTACGAACTTTCTAGCACTACTCCTATAAGAATCAGAACACAGGAACTATCTTGAAGATTCGCTGGGATGTATATACAGCATATAAAACCGCTTTGCATACAACTCGAACAAAATACCAACAATTACAAATAATGAACAATGAAATAGACAACTGAACATTTACTGTTACAAATCACACTGAGAAAAACTTACGTAGTAAATAGTTCCCAGCGGGGACGTCTACATTTTACACTTACGACAATGACCAAAAATTATAGTTGTAACTATAATTACAGTTTAATCAATTGAGTATATACTATCACTAACTATCTATATAGACGTCCCCCCTGGGAACTATTCGTTATAGTAGGAAATACCATCCTTTTTCTCAGTGCAGCTAGAGTTCCATTCTCGCAAGCTATGAAACGCCAAAAGAACCTAGTAATATTCGTGGCTGAAGGATTGCGGTCGATGGCCAATTGGCAATATGTACTATAGGTGCAAAGTGAAAAGTTTGTTAAGTAAAAAAAAAACTGTTACATGTTATGTATGGTTAAGGTACTTGCGGACAGGCTAAGCCCGCGCGAGTTCAGAGAGAATTGAGAGAGGAATTGTGAACACTTCTCGATGAGATAAAAATCTGAAAATAATCAACCACATGGAAGGCACTAAAAAGATTGATTTTGTACAATAGTAATTCCAAAATGTTATTAACAAATTAACGAAAAAAAAATCCCAACGAATCTCCCGGCAAGCTAACTTTTATTTTATGAAAATGATTTTTTTTTTTTAATAATACGCTTTTAGTTAGTGAAAAAACGTAACTTTCAAAATTTAAACAGAATTCTGAAAAAATGCATACATATTCAAAAAGATTAACAAATTGTTTTTATATGAGCAAAAAGTTAAGTTGCCAGGGGATTTGTTGAACCATTTTTTTTCATTCATTTGTTAATAACATTTTGGAATTATTATCATGCAAAATTAATCTTTGCAGCACCTTCCATATGCTTGATTTTTTAAATATTTTTATCTCATCGAGAAGTATTCGCAATTCTCTCTAAACTCACGTGGGCTCCGGGTTTCCGCTAGTACTGTCTTAAGGTAATCCTGGCTAATGGTGTTCACTTTGCATAAGTTTCAGAGAAATGAGAGAGAATTCCAAACACTTCTCGATTAAGCTCGAAAATCAAGTATATTAAAGGTGCTGAAAGGGTTAATTTTGCATAATAATAATTCCAAAATGTTATTAACAAATTGATGAAAAATAGTATTGTCCAACAAATTTCCCGAAAACCTAACTTTTTTTTAAAGTCATAATGATTCGTTCATTTTTCTGAATACGTACGAATTTTTTCAGATTTTTTAATTCCCTTTGAATTTTGTGACTTTCTACACATTTTTCCTATATAAAAAGAAAAAAATTCAATATGAATTTAAAAATCTGAAAAAATTCATACGTATTCAGAAAAATGAACGAATCATTTTCATAAAAAAAAGTTAGGTTTCCGGGAGATTTGTTGAACAATTTTATTTTTCATCAATTTGTTAATAACATTTTGGAATTACTATTATGCAAAATTAATCTTTATATAAAAGCACCTTTAATATGCTTGATTTTTGTCAGATTTTTATACAATCCAAAAGTGTTTGCAATTCCCTCTCATTTCTTCGAAACTTATGCGAAGTGAACACCATTCGCATGGACTACCTCGATAAACTCACTACTACCACTACTGAAAAAAATGTGTGGAATTTTGGCCCAACGAAATGCATCGTAATAGTGTTAAAAGAATGTTTCCTCAGACGTAAACGAAACTGTTAAAAATAATAATCGATTTTGTTTGGTGATATTACGAGCAGTAGTAATAATATTTTATCGCCTCAGTTTACACATTTGTTATCGTCTTCGTGCATGAGTGTTCTGTATTTGTCGCTGTGTGCAAATGAGTGCGAGGGCATCGACCAGGGTCGAGTTCAGCCCGCTTCGAATTTATTTGGTGGAGCCGTGCGTTTTGTGTTTGGCTAATATACTGAGCTTCCACCGGGACTGGAAAGGGACCGAAACGAGTCTGAACTAATGGCAAAGATCTAGTTAATGCGAAACTTTCTAGTCAACAGCCAATCCCATAAGTGAATTTTGAGTCTACTAAAAATTTTCCACTGGTTCAGAGGAGATCTCGGCCCGATAGCATTCACGGTGGAAACTCGGTAAAATACGAAAGTGTGATTCAGTTATCAATACATCGAGTGAAGGATCTTGTAAAAATGACCGATCATCTAAGAAAAATTACCATAGCACATTTATTTTATTTTACTTTTCTCTCGTAATTCCCCTCTTAAGGCTCTAGTTTTCTGGGGGCCATCTAGCCGCTATTATCATCAATTTTTATCCAATTCCTCTGCTGCCCCATACTGTATCGCATTTATACGAGGACGCAGGGAAACTGCAGAAAACCTGCACCGATACAGCTGGTCATTGACGTTCGCATTTGATACTTCGAGTACGAACACTAATCCTCAGTGTACGACCTCCCGCTCAACGGTTCCAATG
Organism: Exephanes ischioxanthus; assembly: GCA_958510785.1. NCBI lineage: Eukaryota > Metazoa > Arthropoda > Insecta > Hymenoptera > Ichneumonidae > Exephanes > Exephanes ischioxanthus. Next base: position 4,324,389 of record OY294021.1, read on the forward strand.
CACCAATTAGTGCACGGCTAGGCGGTGCTACTATAGCGCATAGTAGTGGGACGCCAGGGCGCCATCTATGGCAAAAAGTCTCAGATTCTTACCATAAGAGGGCTGAAGGACTCAGGTCGATGGCCCTTTGCCAAAGTGTATAATAAACATAGGAATAAAACTAATATAAGGAGACACTTGTATAAAAATGTAAGCACTGGCAATAAATCTCTGTTCGTTGTTGTTTCTTACCATAATATCTAAGAAAAATTCTTATAAATCCGGTACGGTATCCGGTATGGTACTTCCTACCATAGGTGGCGCCCTGGCGCCCTACTACTGTTTGCTTCGGTAATATCTCTCAAGTAAGGTAAACGGCCCAGTTTCCGCCGCTGTCCCAGTTACCGCCATTAATCGCAATTTATACTAATAATAAATACAGTATACGTTAAATACAAACGATATTGACGGCATGTTGAAGAGTGGTTTACTCTTGACTAATGTCGCGATACATATATTTTTCATAAAATGTTCCGTTTAATAATCGAAGATGGCGGAAACTGAGCCTAAAGGTGGCGGTAACTGGGCCGTTTACCTTAATAAAGTCGTTTCAACTAGATCCTTCTCTCAGTGTAGATAAATCACTGAATATTAAATAATAACTAAATGGATCGATTATGTATCGGTGTTTTACGTGATGACGTAGCGATTTTTTTTTCTGTTTACTGATTAATGTTATTGTTTTGGCTGGCGCCACTTTTTAGACTCTGGAGAGATTGCAATATTGTTTGTATTGGATATTCATAGTTTTTCTTCTTTCTTCGGCTGTTTATATGCTGAGTTGGTTAATGACAGTCGCGTTCGCTTTTTCGAACTCGATGTTTAATTTTGTCAGTCTCGTTTTGTGAATTCTTGCATTTTTGTTGTTGGATGAAGTGCTTCATTGTGAGGGTCATAGAATTGATTGTTTGAGTGTCTAACTTTTGTAATTTCGACGTAGAGGTGAGCGATCTGCTACTTGGAGGATTTTCGTCGTTGATGATATTACGAAATATAAAGCTTTTGCGGATAAATCAATGACTAGGTATTGTTAATTACGGCTCGGAAATGCCACAGTGTCGTATTATGGACTCAAAATACTGCGTTTTCGAAATTTTCTATAAATATGCCCATGTATCTGTAGTCCCCGTTACACGGCCCTTCTCAGAGAAATTCTCAGAAACATTCTCAGAGAAATTCTCAGAGAAATTCGCAGAGCGATTCTCAGAGCGATTCTCAGAGCGATTCTCAGAGCGATTCTCAGAGCGATTCTCAGAGCGATTCTCAGAGCGATTCTCAGAGCGATTCTCAGAGCGATTCTCAGAGCGATTCTCAGAGCGATTCTCAGAGCGATTCTCAGAGCGATTCTCAGAGCGATTCTCAGAGCGATTCTCAGAGCGATTCTCAGAGCGATTCTCAGAGCGATTCTCAGAGCGATTCTCAGAGCGATTCTCAGAGCGATTCTCAGAGCGATTCTCAGAGCGATTCTCAGAGCGATTCTCAGAGCGATTCTCAGAGCGATTCTCAGAGCGATTCTCAGAGCGATTCTCAGAGCGATTCTCAGAGCGATTCTCAGAGCGATTCTCAGAGCGATTCTCAGAGCGATTCTCAGAGCGATTCTCAGAGCGATTCTCAGAGCGATTCTCAGAGCGATTCTCAGAGCGATTCTCAGAGCGATTCTCAGAGCGATTCTCAGAGCGATTCTCAGAGCGATTCTCAGAGCGATTCTCAGAGCGATTCTCAGAGCGATTCTCAGAGCGATTCTCAGAGCGATTCTCAGAGCGATTCTCAGAGCGATTCTCAGAGCGATTCTCAGAGCGATTCTCAGAGCGATTCTCAGAGCGATTCTCAGAGCAATTCTCAGAGCAATTTTTTCACCAGGCAATTGGATACTTGGGTCCACGTACCTTCACTAATTCGGGCATAAGGCCAGAATTTACCGTCGTTGGTTCCCGATGCCAGTACATCTTCCGTCAGTCTGCCCATTGATATTCGAATAAAACAAATATATAGTAATTAAAACAAAAAAAAATAATCTATTGCACCCGCACTGTACTATTTGCAGCTCATCGAAAACAATTTCGAAATTTGTCTCATTAACTTTTCTTTAGTTATGATCGTAACAAAGTATTTTCGGTGTTCGTCGCGTATTATACGAGAAAAGAGAGCTGTCTGGAAATAGGCTGAATGCGCGGAGACAGCGACAGAAACGAGACTGACCAAAGTGGCGAGCCCATGCGAAGATCTGCGCGACGACTCGTGAAGACAGTGACGGAAGGAATGCTCGGCGCAGGCCGGCACGTTTTTCTTTTTCAATACCCCTCGCGCTGCGCTGTGTGTGACGTTCGACGCGACGGTCGGACAACAGCGATAGAGTGGCGTGGGGTCGTGCGCTTAGCCGTGATTGGTTAATCACGGAAGGCTCGTGCTAGTTCAGCCGCTCTTTCATTATCGCCGTCGGTGTTTTTTTTCTTTTTGCTTCCTCATACAGGAAGCTTTCTCTTCATTACATAAATATTTTCGAGACTTTCATGAAAACTTGTTCAGAATGTTCTAAAAAATCGGGAAATCATATTTATAAAAAATGTCTGAATATGTGGCATTCTTTACCAACTGTGCCACTTTTTTCGGTTGATCTCTCAGGTGCTTTTTAAAATTTGCCAGTTCGTAATACTAGTTGAGAGGGGCTTCTGTGATTTTTTAAAGATTTTTAATGTGCACCCTCCAGGATTTACGTTTTTTTTTTGATATCGGTATATCAGAAAATATTGGCCGCTAAAAAAATTCGTAGGAACATTAACTTTTTTATTTTTCATCAACTTTCGAATGATGTTAGAGTCACAATTTTCCCGATACGGGAAAGTCCATGTTTCGTGAAAATAAGTAAAATAATTGTTTTCTACTAAAAACACCTTCGATTCTGGTCCCAATTTTATAGGATGTTTGGCACTGTATGAAGATTCTGAGAAAAAAATCCCAAAGCGGTACCTGCGATACTTACGTACTAAAAAAATAAACGAATGAAAAATTTAATTCATATAGCAGAGGGCAAACGGGGGAAACACATTCAACAAGGTTTATTGAAAGAACCTCTATTTCGAAACAAGTTTCCCAACGATGTGAATCAAATTTACCGACGACGGGCAAACCCCTTTCATTTATCTAAATAATAGTCGCGTTTATACGAATCTATATGAATGAAATGTTTTATTTGTTTATTCTTTTAGTACGTAAGAATCGTAGGTAACATTTTGGCATTTTTTTAGAATCTTCATACAATGTTAACTATCGTGTAAAATTGGAACCAGAATCGATGGAGTGTTTTTAGTAGAAAAAGATGATTTTCACTTTTTTTTTAGGAAAAATGCACTTTCCCGTATGAGGGAAAATCATAACTTTAATATCATTCGAAAGTTAGTGAAAAATAAAAAAGTTAATGTTCCTACAAATTGTTTGAGTGACCAATATTTTCTGAGATATACTGATATTAAAAAATTGTTTAGTAAAATGCATTCAATTATTAAGATTTTAGGCAGTTCTGAACATTGCTAAAAAATGTCTATGCACACGCTTGTTCCGATAATTGTTGAGCTATCGGGCTACAAAGTTCTACACAAAGGGACTATTGTCGACCAATAATCCCTATTTAATTTGGCGTGGATCGAGCGAACCTTTTAAATTTCATGAGATTTTGAATTTTACGAAAAATTAGTATTTTCTTGGTGATGGGAGCTTCCGTATCAAATACTAAGCTAAGAGTAAGATAAGTGGTAGATTCGTGACCAGTGGGTTAAAGTACATCGGACATGACCCCGAAACGACGAATGACTACAATTTTCATGGGGACTCTTTGTACTGAATATTCCCAAAATTATGTGCTTCCCGATGGAATCTTGAAGACTCTATGTATCTAGCTCAACGAAAAACTTGAACAATATAATATGTAACCCTTGCAATCGTTGTGTTTTATAGCAAAGATGTTCGGCTAAAAACCAATTGATTTTTCAAATCGATATTTTGCACAATATGGAACAAAAATCTAAACGGAATGATTTTCTTTTACCGACAAAGCTTCTTATATGAGGAAGCTAGATAATCAAGAAATAGTACATTATGCTACAAGGGACGAAAGTGTGTTTTCATCACTCGGTGCGGAAATGGCCACTTTTCCGCCCGCTTCGCGTGCGTAAAACCGCCATATTCGCACCTGGTGTGCGTCTGCGCGTGTGCGTGTGCGTGTGCGTGTGCGTGTGCGTGTGCGTGTGCGTGTGCGTGTGCGTGTGCGTGTGCGTGTGCGTGTGCGTGTGCGTGTGCGTGTGCGTGTGCGTGTGCGTGTGCGTGTGCGTGTGCGTGTGCGTGTGCGTGTGCGTGTGCGTGTGCGTGTGCGTGTGCGTGTGCGTGTGCGTGTGCGTGTGCGTGTGCGTGCGCGTGTGCGTGGGCGTGTGCGTAAATCTCTAAGGTAGGTAGAGGGATGAATCGTCAATGTTTGAGCAAAATGCTTTCACTCATAATCATAATTATCGTCACGTTTTACTGTCGCACACGTGTGCGTTTCGTCCGGTAATCTCATTCATGCTTCATCATCGCGTGCATGAGGCGCATGTCTGTCGTCATAGATGATAAATAGGTTATACGGACAAACACAAACGGCGAATAGTGTTTACCATTTTCGATTCGTGTCTTCATGAGATGCGACCAAACGAGCTACCTATCGTTCTCGTCGTAATTTATGCTAATTTATTTATCGAGGGACAGTCGTATCAAACGTCTGGAGATATCCGCACGATGAACTGTAGTAAGTATAAGTATTTATGACGCAAAAGACGCACGCGCTTTCAACGAGTGTCTTAAATGCAAGTGACAAATCCGAACATGCACTTTTACCGTGTTAAGGGGATGTTGGAGTTGTTTTTTTCCTTTTTTAACCTGCTTAACCTGTTTTACCGACGGAACTAGACAATTTTTCAGTTCCTACTTAGCATTGTTGATATGCTACGCATATGCGTCAAATCATGCAGGCTTATGATATTGACATAAACACTTCGATGTGCAGTCGAATTTTGATTGAAAACTTACAAGGAATTAAGAAAACCGAATATTATAGTTTGCGAATTTGCATGAACGTAGTGTCACGATTGACGCACAGGTGGCTCTGCATCGTGCCCTAAACTACATTCATGTCGTGACCGACAGCGGTGGATGCATGGTTGGTATGCGGCTTCGGTGGTCCCCAGAGTCAAGCTGAATCCTACGCAGTCAGTACTTGGATGGGTGACCGCCTAGCCGTGCACTAACTGGCGCATTGGAACCGTTGAGCGGGAGGTCGAATTCTGAAGATTGGTGTTCGTACTTGAAGTATCGAATGCAATCACATCAAGACTCAGTTGGAATGACCAGCTGTATCGGCGCATGTTTTCTGCAGTTTCCCTGCATCCTCGTGCAAATGCGATACAGTATGGGGGGTAACAGCGGCTGCGACCGTGAACTTTACAAGTGATTGAAATTCGAGAAAAATTGATACGAGAGTACTGGCTAGATGGCACACAGAAGCTAAGTCCTTAAAAAATATAGGGGATTAATAAAAATAATAAAAATAAAACATTCATGCCGTTGTCATCGCATCACCCGTCGCAAGCCGATAGACTAAGTGATCGCAGTTTACACTATGCGTGATTGCCTCTTGAGTGAGCAACTTTCCGACGGTTTTGGAATTTTCGGAGCATCCGGAGAACTTCACAGAATCGGCATGCACGCTCTTTTGACGCACGTGAGATCTAGAATTTTTTATATCCAACAGAACGGATGTTGTAGACATTTCGGCGTCCATGTTGGTTTTCGCGACAGTTTATGATATTCGATTTTCTTTATTTTTCGGAAGATTTCGACCGAAATTCGAGTGCACGTCGAATCGTTTACGTTATTAAGACACTCCTGTTAGATTCGAAGCATACGCGTCATATAGTAACGACGGATAGTGAAAACTAAGAAATCGCCTATTTTCGTCGGTAAAACAGGAAGGTCCAGCAGCCCCTCAACGCGAAGGGCTCCGATGAGTTGGGGCTACGGATAACGCGGGGTCGCGGTTAATCGAAGGTCGAATAAGCGAGGCTCTGTACAACAACAAAAATTGGCAAACGATATGCGAGTGTCACGTGAAACTTTTAGCATTAGTCATCGTTGTGCATCACCCAGACACACATGTTTTGCTATTCTATTTGCAGCCCCTAATTTTAGACTTTATTATAACATGTAAAAGGGTCACCAAGTGCCTCGTGTGATCGGGTGACTCGAAGTGTCTCAACAGATCTTGAGTTTTCGTCGCGCGACCCTCGTACTTACACTGTAAAAAATGTCTATTTACAAATTTTATGCATATACAGTATATGAAATTTCATTGACACGTATGTAAGAATATTGCGTTACCGGTGTATTAAAAACAATATTATTTGTATAATATTTGTAACAATAATATAATTTTCACATGCGGATGTCTTCGTTTTCAATGCCATCACCGGTAATTTTATTATACAGGTATTGCATATATCGAGGTTGTATATTTCATATAACTGTTCATACGCTAGTTCCACGGCTCTGGTGGCGCGGCCCTGGTGGCACAAAGTATCCCTACTCTGGGGTGCTGCATGTCATCCGTCACTGTATTCCTGGTGGTGGTTTTTCAAGTTCTGCGACTTGAAAAACCACCACCAAACTACCTTCGAAGCGACCGAGTAAACGACCGGTCGTTTTCGGACAAAAATACGTCCTCGAAAACGACTGTCAAAACGACTTTATCCGTGTCCGTACCAGCCGCATACGAGCAGCTTCCAGGGAGGGCTTTCAGTCAGGTGGCTTTACAATTAATAAACGAATGAACTACCGCGAAAACGACTGTTCAAAACACCTTTCAGTCCGTTCGTTTTTTATTTTCAACCGAAGAAACGACCGCATAACGACAACCGGACCGAAAGGTCTTTTAAACGGTCGTTTCCACAGTTGTTCATCCAGTCTTGAAATGTAAAACGACCTGACTGAAAGCTCTCTAACGCTGATAAAGTCGTTGTAACAGTCGTTTTACCGGACGTATTTTTGTCCGAAAACGACCTGTCGTTTTCTCGGCGGTTTTGTTGGTCGCAGGATCTGCCAGGGATGGCAGCCGCCTCATAGCACCTGATGTGCTTACGTGTGTCGAACGCGAAACGTCGGGTATTTGTATAATAAATGTACGATGGCTTGCAATTCGAAAGGAATTGTTCGTTCGTCGCATAATTGTTGTATTGTGGATTGAACTTTATTCCACAGTGTCTGACATGAGAAAAATAATTCTTACGTGTTTGATTTTGTCGCGTGTACCGCGTTTGACAGTTGGCGTAATGCGCAACTGCAGTCAGGAGTCACCCCAGAGTACTGTCGTCGACCGCCGCTGCGAGGGCGCAAACCGCGGCCTAGTGAAGCGTGGAACTAGCGTATTAAGGTAGTCCGAGCGGACAGCCTGAGCCCACATGAGTTCAGAGAGAATTGAGAGAGAATTGCGAACACTTCTCGATGGGATAAAAATTCGAAAAAAATCAAGCATATGGAAGGTGCTGAAAAGATTGATTTTACATAACAATAACTCCAAAATATTATTAACAAATGCATTAAAAAAAAATTGTTCAACAAATTCCCCGGCAACTTAACTTTTTGTTCATATAAAAACAATTTGTTAATCTTTTTGAATACGTATGAATTTTTTCAGAATTTTATTTAATTTAATTTTTAGTTAATTTTTTATTAACTAAAAACGCAATTTTCAAAAATTAGACAAAATTCTGAAAAAGTTCATACGTATTCAAAAAGATTAACTTATTGTTTTTATATGAACAAAAAGTTAAGTTGCCGAAAGATTTGTTGACCAATTTTTTTTTCATTCATTTGTTAATAACATTTTGGAATTATTATTATGCAAAATCAATCTTTTCAGTACCTTCCATATGGTTGATTTTTTTCAGATTTTTATCTCATCGCCAAGTATTCGCAATTCCACTCTCAATTCGCTCTGAACTCACGTGGGCTCAGGCTGTCCGCAAGGACTACCTTAAACGTGTTGTAAATTTCATAACATTTTTTACAGTGTATTCTGCGTTCAAGTTCCGCTCGCTTGTCTGGATCGAAGTGGCGGAACGTTGGACTTTGATTGATGCATCGGACATCCGCCGATCGAGTGGAACGGGTAAAAGGGAAAGATTGCAATTGATGATAAATCTTCGACTGATAACTTTGGGATCTTGATTTCTCGGAACGATCGACCTTTCAACTCGAGAACGGGCGCGACCGGGTGATTTATTTCTCGTCGGGTGGGGATTTATTAAGCGGGGATTTATTTATCGGCTGGTGACTTTTCATACCTTTGGAGCCTCTAGAACATAACCGACAAATGAACCTCTCAGGTACCTCGACATGAATTAACCCTTCAAGACGAGCCGTACTTGAAGGGTTTAATCCCTTCGCTATCGTGCGAATTGTTCGAGTTAAAAATGTGTTGGGGAAAAAAAGTTCTCAGAACTGCACAACGTTTCCGGTAAAAATGTTTCTTGGAATCGCAGAATCCGAATTGAGTTCCAGATTTACTTTCGAAATCGTGGATCGACATTATCAATAGACGAAACAGGAAAATTTTTAAGTAAAAAATATTTGAAAAAAATTTATTATACAAAAAACACAAAGAAACTTGGAGTTTAAAAAACAAATAATAAATTAAACGTGACGTCAGAAACCGCCATGTTTCGTGAATTGGGAATGATTCAATGAGAAAAATGTTTTATGATTTATGTAAACAAACTTTTTGCTCCAATTATACCATAATGGTTCGGCCATTTTTATGTTTCAAAATTTGACATTAGATTCGCGTTCTGCAACGACAAAAACTGTGAAGTGCTCGTCTTCAGTGACATACAATTATAATCGTTTTTTTTCGAACATTGATTTGCCACAGAACTGGGCAGTACTTAAAGTACATAAGTACATATTTGGTACTTCAAGTACCAAAGTACTTTTTGATACTTTAAATACTTTTACAAAGTACTAAGACCAAAGTACTTGTACTATTTTCTTCCCAACCACGTTTGGATCAATGTTCCAATTTCAAATGTTAAATATAATAAGGTGTAAAGTAATTTGCACATCGCTTCCTCATTTATAAAAATTTTACGCATAGCTTTCTCCATGAGAAAGTTCGTTGAGCGATTTTGGTTTCCTCGAAGGGGAAGCTATGCTCAAAATTGTAATGTATGAGAATTTTTTCGTAACAAAAAATATCTATATCTTATAAAATTGAAACCATCAACATTTACCGCGAAATTTATTGTAGGAAATCGCGAACTGAAATTTGCAGATTTCGTCGTTTTGACCCAATTGTTCATGTATTCTTCACCGCTGATTATCAAACTATAACTCATTTTACTCTTAGCATGATATTCGATTGACATGAAAGAAATTTCCAAAAAACGAAAAATATAAAAAATTCCCATAAAACTGAAACGGTTAAATAATTTTTCGCCAAATTTAATACCAAACATTATATAGTGTTAGTCCATTCCCGTATGAAATTTAAGCTCGATAGCTCCATGTTTACTCAAAAAATTCAAACTCGCAGAAAATCTGACCGCTTCGCTTTTGACCAAATTCAATGTCAAAGGTCTGTGATAAAAATATTATATTCGTATGCAGTTTTAGGACGATAGCTCAAAATTTACACAAGTTGGAGATAACAAGGACGTAAAAAAAAAAAATCAAAAACGCTCAAAATTTGTAGTTTGACCTCAAACGTCATAAAAATTGTACCTAATGAAGAGACGTGACCAAATTGTGTACCAAATTTCAACGGGCTATCTCAAACCCTTTTCGAGGTATAGCAGTTTCAAACAAAGCAACTCTCCCTCACATCGTACAATAAATCACCGTACAGTCCTACCGTACAATAAATCACTTCATTCATTCATTCACACACACAGATCCACATAAGCACACATACACATACATCCGGACGCCGGGTAAAAATGACATTTTTCGACATTTCTGACTATTTCAAGTACTCTGACACTAAAATGTCGATTTTTTTTTTACGACAACAGCTTGATCATCCGATCATACATCTCATTTTTAGCTGCACCTTGCGCCTAACCTTATGGCTTGTGCAGTATTTATTTCCTCTGTCTTTTTTCGCACTCGACACACATCCAAATGTGATTACGAAGAAAATCGCGATCAAGAAGAAAAATTACTTTGTACTTTGTACTTTATAAAAGTACTTTAAGTACTGAAACTACTTTGCACTCAAAGTACTTGCGGTACTTAGTACTTTAAGTACTTTTCGATACTTTGGCCAGCTCCGATATAAAATATAAAATTGTATAGTATAAAATATTATGATACAAATTCCGTATCACCCAAAATTTTCGATTTTCCAAATTGGATAAGAGAGGAAGTAACGAAAAACGACATTTTTCGACATTTCTGACTATTTTAAGTACTCTGACACTAAAATGTCGATTTTTTTTTACGACAACAGCTTGATCATCCGATCATACATCTCATTTTTAGCTGCACCTTGCGCCTAACCTTATGGCTTGTGCAGTATTTATTTCCTCGGTCTTGTTTCGCACTCGACACACATCCAAACGTGATTACGAAGAAAATCGCGATCAAGAAGAAAAAGTACTTTGTACTTTATAAAAGTACTTTAAGTACTGAAACTACTTTGCACTTAAAGTACTTGCGGTACTTAGTACTCAGTACTTTAAGTACTTTTCGATACTTTGGCCAGCTCCGATATAAAATATAAAATTGTATAGTATAAAATATTATGATACAAATTCGGTATCACCCAAAATTTTCGATTTTCCAAATTGGATAAGAGAGGAAGTAACGAAAAACGACATTTTTCGACATTTCTGACTATTTTAAGTACTCTGACACTAAAATGTCGATTTTTTTTTTACGACAACAGCTTGATCATCCGATCATACATCTCATTTTTAGCTGCACCTTGCGCCTAACCTTATGGCTTGTGCAGTATTTATTTCCTCGGTCTTGTTTCGCACTCGACACACATCCAAATGTGATTACGAAGAAAATCGCGATCAAGAAGAAAAAGTACCTTGTACTTTATAAAAGTACTTTAAGTACTGAAACTACTTTGCACTTAAAGTACTTGCGGTACTTAGTACTCAGTACTTTAAGTACTTTTCGATACTTTGGCCAGCTCCGATATAAAATATAAAATTGTATAGTATAAAATAAAAATCAAAAAAATATGTATCTAAATCTCAAAAAAAAAAAAAAAATCGAAAAGAAATCCAATCAAACCAGCCAAGTAGTAGTACATACAAAAAAACTCTTCAAAAAATATGTTTAGCAAAACAATCTAAAAAAAAAAAAAATACAAGATGCAAAAAATCTTGACAAAAAAAAACTTGGCGTGCCAGTTTTTTTTTTTACAACACCTGTTGTACATCTGTAATAACTGCAGTAACTGTAATTGTAAAAGAACTGGCACGCCAAGTTTTTTTTTTGTCAAGATTTTTTGCATCTTGTATTTTTTTTTTTTTTTAGATTGTTTTGCTAAACATATTTTTTGAAGAGTTTTTTTGTATGTACTACTACTTGGCTGGTTTGATTGGATTTCTTTTCGATTTTTTTTTTTTTTTTGAGATTTAGATACATATTTTTTTGATTTTTTAAAAATTGCTTTGATAAACGTCTTATCGGAAGAATTTTTTTGTTAAGGGCCTTTTTTTATAAACATCTGTTTGGGCAAATTTTTTTTTTTTTTTTATAACCATATTTTCAGAACGAGAATACAATTTTTAAGTACTTGGCGTACCCTTTTACTTTTTTTTAAAAAAGTATTTTTTGCTTTGATTTCACCTATTTTTGACATCCAGTCATGTTGTTTGATTTATTATTACAAACATACAGCGAATAAACCGAATCATCTTCCTGTAAAATATATTCGTGTAACATTTTATGGTGACGAAAGGCATGTTCGACACCTTGAGTAGCTGCTCCTGATCTGGGCCTTCGAAAACAGCTGCGTCAGGATCAGAAGATAGATTTCATCATGCATAGCTAAAAAAAACTTAACTCTCTTGCATGATGGATAAAGACATCTTTTGATGCTGACGCAGTGCGTCTGAAGTTCTAGAGCATCGATGGAATCTCTATCATATGTGGAGCTGGCATTGCCTTTCGCCACTATATGCAAAAATTATATATATAATAAATTATAAATTTTCACTCCGAGCCTTCAATTATACATCGACAGGGGAGAAATATCTTAAATAAAATGCCAGCTCTGTCAAGAAAAGATTTATCGGTTTGGGTAAATGTAAAAATAAGGTCATGTTTTGCTGTCGGAGCATAGATTCCATTTAAAAAAAAAACTAAATCATCTTCCTGTAAAATAAAAATATATTTGTGAAACATTTTATGGTGACAAAAAGCACCTCCGACTCTTAAAGCAGTTGCTCTTGATGCTCTGGACCTTCGAAGGCAGCTGCGTCAGGATCAGGAGGTGGTTTTCATCATACGTAGCAAAAAAAAAACTTAACTCTCTCGCACGATGGGTAAAGACATCCTGACGCAGTCCCTCTGATCCTGACGCAGTCCCTCTGAAATTCCAGAGCATCGAGGACATCTGTGTGGAGCTGGAGAGGCTTTTCGGCACTATATGGAATAGGTGTATACATACATAAATTATAAATGTTCACTGCGAGCCTTTAATTATATATTTTCTTTATATCATTCCCATCGCCAGGGGGAAATGTCTCAAATAGAATGCCAGCTCCGTCAGGAAAAGATTTATTCCTTGGTTTGGGTAGGTGAATAAGTTCATGTTTTGCTGACGGAGCATAGATTCCACTTTTAAAAAACTGAACCGTCTTCTGGTCAAGTATTTTATATTTCAAAAGCAAAAACAAAACAAAACGTCAAAATTAGGTTAGTCATAAAAAGATCGAGGAAAAATTAACTTTACACGTCCGACACATAATTCAAAAATTTAATTTAATATTTTTAACATATATAATACATACTATATTTATTAATATTATCAGATTAGATGTATTTATGGGGGTTTTTATCGACGGTTTTCAATTTTTTTTACACGAAAGTTATGTTTTCATTGACACTTATTATGCACAATTTTTCACGACACTCTCACATTTTTTTAACGCAAAAATATTTTGATTTCTTTAAATCACATAATCACAAGTTTGTTTCCCTAATTTCCAGCACAAATGTTCATCATGTGAAAAAAAAATATATTTTGCCGATTGATATACTCGGGTATGATTTCTGAAACGCAGCCCAGGAATCGAAAGGCAAGCCAGCTGGCCCGGCGGACGCATGCGCAGTAGACGCGATCACATCACATCACATCACATTTTATAATATTTTCGGACCTCGAGAGGGACACGATGCCCATATCTCAGCATCTACCGAACAGTTATAATCGTAACAGGGCGCGTTCGAAAGCTTGTGTCCTATATATATGGTAAAAGTGTTTTTGGAATTCCGATCCGATGCTTCGTTTTCGAGAAAATCGAGCTGCAAGAATCCATTTCCGGCATTTTGAAGTAGGTTACTTGGTAGCGTCTCGTCAACTCGCTTAAAAAACTTTTTTTTAAGTACTTGGCGTCGAGACGCTACCGCGTCTCTTGATTATGATACAAATTCGGTACCACCCAAAATTTCCGATTTTCCAAATTGGATAAGAGAGGAAGTAACGAAAAACGACGACAGAGAGCATGCAAACATGAGCATGACACAAAGTAGATGTGCTTTGAAGCTTACCTCCGGGCTTGTGTGAATAATACTTGAAGATACTTGTCCTCCTCTGCATGTGCTGGAAGTCAAGGTCGTCCGGCAACACGGGCACCGGTGGCACAACATCCTCGTCGAAGTTGTCCTCCATGTTTCCCTCCATTCATGCGACACCTCGATGTAAACACTCGCAGCAACACGCTCCGGCACTAAATGAGGTACAAATTTAATTTTGTAACGAAATCATTGTACGTCCGCAACCCCATCGAAGATCGCTTGACTCCGATGGTATAGCAAACCGGTTGTACAATTCTTTTAACCGGTGAGCAATGGAAATGAGGGGCAACGACTCGTTCACGTAGGCGAGACAGAAAACGAAAAAAAAAAACAATGAAAAAAAACAAAATAATAAAAAAAAAAAATCGTAAAACGGCTGATTACGCGAGATACCGAAACCGGCCCGCGACGGGTGGCAATAATCGAGCTACTATCGTCTGGCCGTGTGTGCCTTACGAGCCCGCGAGTCGTTCAGTCAGATTTGGCTCGCGAGCAAGAGAATGCAATCTCGCGTGGCTCCTCACGGTCGAATCTAAAGTTAGTCAACTTCCTCGTCAGAATACCAAACGCGGACATATATTGTGGGCACTTGTTACTAATCGAAGCTATTTAAATGCACGTTTTATAGAGGTGTTTTTTTTTTTTTTTTTTTTTTTTAGAATTACAGTAGAACCTTTATTGTCCGAACCGCCGCTGGTTCGGATAAAGTTTCTACTATCCGAACTATTGCACGAAATTGTCGTATCCTTACATTGTTGCGCGCTACAGACAACAAGCCAATTCACTCAGATTGCATTTTGCCAACAACCCGCCAGCGAATGGGCAGCATATGACCGCACGTGATGGCGACAAAATTGCGGCATGTGCGTCCGCATTTGCCTATGTTTTTGCCAACTTTGATTTTTTTTTTTTATATGAAAAAAATGTGTGAAAAAACACAAAAATCAAAACTAATTGAAAAATCTGAAAAAATTCATACGTATTCAAAAAAATGAGCGAATCATTTTCATTAAAAAAAAAGTTGGTTTGCCGGGTAATTTGTTAAACAATTAATTTTTTGATAAATTTGTTAATAACATTTTGCAATTATTACGATGCAAAATTAATCTTTTCAGTACCTTTAATATGCATGAATTGTTTTACATTTTTATACCTTCGAGAAGTACTTGCAATTTTCTCTTATTTTTCTCGAACTTATGCAAAATGAGAGCGAAGCGACATAGCCACCTTAACGTGCTCGTATGATGACCAATCAACGATCTGTGACATTAAAAAAAATTTAGCTGGGAAAAAACGTGCAACTCGCTTGCGCCAAACGAAAATAGTGAATTTCATGATTAAGGTTTGAAGTTACCGTTGAATATCACAAAAATACATGTATCACTTTTTTCCTCAAATATGATAATAATTTAAAACATATGGTAATTTTTTCGATATATATCGCGCTATACCGCTTAACACAGCTTCATTGTTCTCTTATCCGAATTTACGTTAATCCGAACGAGCTCCGGTCCCAATTGGTTCGGATAATCGAGGTTCTACTGTACAAAACAGAAAGTCAATCGTCGACCGACTCGTGAATCCGCATACGCTCGGAACCGACAAAACCAGCGAAAGTCGTCTGTGATAATTTACCTACGAGAATTTAGTTGCCAACGCAAATCGTTGGCATCTTTTGTCTGCCAGTTACGCAGACGCTAAGAATTTTGATATCATAGAAACGGGTTTAACATTTTTTTAAAGCCCGCGAATCGTATCTGCACAGTGGCTACCTCGTTATATTCTTTATTTCGCTCTGTGCGAAAATGAGAGTTTTACGCACGCAATCACGTGCGTAAAAACCCCGTTTTCACACCTTGTGAAAGAAAATTTTGTACGATACTCGTGCGAAAAACGTTTTCGTAACTCGTGTGATTGCCACACTCACCTTCGGCTCGTGCTGCAAATTCACAATCGTCAGAAAACATTTTATCGCACTAGTATCGTAATGTACTGTTTGCTCACAAATCCTCCTCTATGAGAAAGCATCTCCTGTAATTTTTGGCTTCCTCATAGAGAAAGCTTTGCTTTGTGATTAGTTACTTCAATAAGAGTGGTAACACGTCGTAACGACTATAGTATTGGATATTCATATTAGTAGTAGTAGTAGTGGATTTATTGACAATATTCCAGATGGAACAATTTTTGGTACATAGCATTACATAGTGTAAGTTGTCGTAAGAATATAAATATATTGTCAATTGGCCATCGACCTAGGTCCTTCAGCCAATATTCATATTATTTAATCCCAAATGCAAATTTTATATTATTAAGGTTGTTAAGTCAACAATTTGTAATAGGTTTTAACCTGACAACAAATAAAAATACTACTACTACTACTACTACTAGTTATTTCAATAGATGGTTTTAGGCCAAATATATTTACAAATGTTATGAAAGCAAAGCTTCGTCAATGAGGAACTAAAATTATAAATCTCAGACACCCAAACATTATTCACTAACCGTCCACTTGTGAACCTAGTTTCAGCCCGATATCTTAAAAATTACGGCCGCCAGCGTGCTAACAAAATATCCGAATACGCACAGACTCATCTGCTGTGCTGTAATAATTCCCTGGCATTCTTAAATGCCACGTCAGAAAGGAGTTGACTAAAACACTGGTGCCTTCAAGTCTCGGGTATGAATCGGGCGAGCTTCGAGATATCGTGTATATAATTTTTATGGCCGGATGCCAAAATGCCGCAGTGCGATTGGAGATGCGTGCGACGCGAGGGTCAAAGTGCACACCCGCGAGTCCGCATGGCACGCTGTTTCGCGGCCTCCTCGAAGATATAGTACAATATAGTACAGGTTTATAATTTACTTGCCAGTTATAGTGGCTCGCGCAGTTCGCGCGCTCGCAGTGCGTTATCAACTGCAATTTTTTTCAATAATATAAAATATAATGTAAAATATAATATAAAATATAATATAAAATATAATATAAAATATAATATAAAATATAATATAAAATATAATATAAAATATAATATAAAATATAATATAAAATATAATATAAAATATAATATAAAATATAATATAAAATATAATATAAAATATAATATAAAATATAATATAAAATATAATATAAAATATAATATAAAATATAATATAAAATATAATATAAAATATAATATAAAATATGACTTTCTCATAATGTTCTTTTATTTGTTTCTTCTATGAGAAAGCATTTTCTGTATTGTTGGCTTCCTCGCAGAGGAAGCTTCGCCAATACAGGAACATTATGAGAAAGTCATATGAAAATTTCAATTTGCAAGTTTTATGAGAAAGTCATGAAAATTTCAATTTTCAAGGGAACTTCGCAAAGGTTTCAGAGAAATCGAAGGGAATTGCAATCACTTCTGGATGGTAATAATCTGAAAAAAATCAAGCATATTGAAGGTGCTGGAAAGATTAATTTTCCATAATAACAATTTCAAAATGTTATTAACAAATTGATAAGAAATAAAAATGTTCAACAAATCTCTTGGGAACCTAACGCTTTTTTTAATAAAAAATGATTCGTTCACTTTTCTGCTTACGTATAAATTTATTCAGATTTTTTATAGTAATTTACAATACTCGTGCGAAAAACTTTTTCGGAACTCGTGTGATTGCAGCACGAGCCGAAGGCTCGTGCTGCAATCACACTCGAGTTCAGAGCTCGAGATCAGAAAAAGTTTTTCGCACGAGTATCGTACCAAATTTTACTTCGCGAGGCGTGAAAATGGGAGTTTTGTGCACGCGAAGCGTGCGGAAAACTGACATTTTCGCACCGAGTGTAATAAATACACTTTGAATTTTTTTTTGTATGCGAAATGTATGAAAAGTCACAAAATTCTAAGTGAATTTAAAAATCTGAAAAAAACTCATACGCATTCAGAAAAATAAATGAATCATTTTCATATGAACAGAAAGTTAGGTTGTCGGAGGATTTGTTAAACAATTTTTTTTCAGTAATTTGTTAATAACATTTTGGAATGATTCTTATGGAAAATCAATCTTTTCAGCACCGTCTGTATGCTTGATTTTTTTCAGATTTTCGTCCCATCCAGAAGTGTTCGCAATTCTCTCTCAACTCACGCGAGGTTGAACTGACCGCAAGTACTACATTAAGGATTTTTTTTTTTTTCCAAGTGCTGCGTCCGAAAAACGGTATTCACTACATTTTTTGTTACCAACCGTGGTATTTCGCATAATCTGAATGCGATGGGAAACACGCTTAGTCGCTATCGAAAACTTTTGTTAAGTTTTCTCATCGAGTTTATTAATCTTTCGGACAAACCGACAGAACGGTGAATTCTGGCGGTTGTGCTTCTCGAAAGATCAGCTGATCACGATGAAAATTATGACGCGAGTTTGCAGCTGTGCAATATGTAGCTATAGTGGCTTATTAGACGCTTTGCGACGTAACATTAACGTACTTCCAACGATTTCTTATTAACACCGAGGCATTAACGAGTTCGACCGTGTAAAGTGAACGGCCCGAATTCTGAACATGTCCCGATTTATGACCGACTTCGTATTTGGTCGATACCCACCGACCAATGACGGAGCGGCTTATTTTTGGCCATTGGGACTTGGTTTGGGCGATTAGGAACAATTATGTACCCCTGTGTATCATTCTTATGAGCGATTCTTCAAAAAATCTACAATCTTGCGTCACATCTACGGCTTGGTAGATCTCAATTTTTCGCGGATGCTTAAAAGTTTTCCTTCGGCTGTGCCACGCCATTGATTTTTTAATTTTTTTTCAAAAATATGCCAACTTACAAGACGTTTATCAGAAAGTTACGAAACTCTTGTATGCGGTATTGTCAAGGAGGAATGTATATTCCTCCTTTGATACACGCACTAGAGTGAAAGTTTTTCAAAATTGGATCTAAAAATAATGTTTTTTTTTTAAACCGAAACTATGGCCGTTCGCAGTCTAAAAATCTCACTAAGGATAAAAAAAAATTGTAAGAAATTCGATACAAAATATTTATTTCAATTTTGGAGATACAGACTCAGGCCGATAAATTGTCTTTTTTTAATGTTTATTTTCCTTTTTTGAGTGCAGTACCGAATTCACAGATGGATTTGAAAATGCCGTCCCGATTTTATACCCTTTTTTTTGGCTGCAACCTCCATATCCCCAACTGTATCGCATTTGCCGAAGGCCTAGGGAAACTGCAGAAAACCAGTGCCGATACCCACTTAAGTCGTTTTGCATAAAAGTTAAACTTTATCAGGAAACCGTTATGCACTTCCGCATTTTTTTTCCAACACACATTCGGCACGAATTGTGTTTTTTCGGCTGGTAGCGAAGGGGTTAAAAATGGGATTTTAAATTATTTCGGGATTCGATTGGTGAGAACTTTTTTTTTCTAATATCTGTAACGAAGAGCCGGAAGTAAGAGAGTTTACTTGTAACTCGGAAGTGAACCATATTGCCCCGCGTGTTTCATTTTCCCCACTCTTAAGGTAGTCCTTGCGAATAGTGTTGACTTCGCATAAGTTTCAGAGAAACTTCTAGATGGTATAAAAATCTGAAAAAAATCAAGCATATTAAAGGTCCTGAAGAGATCAATTTTGCATAATAATAATTCCAAAATGTTATTATAATAACAAATTGATGAAAAATAAAATTGTTCAACAAATCTTTCGGAAACATAACTTTTTTTCAGGAACATGATTCGTTCATTTTTCTGAATACGTATGAATTTTTTCAGGTTTTTAACTTCACTTTGAATTTTTTTTTCCTATATGGTAAAAACGTGTAGAAAGTCACAAAATTCAAATTGAATTAAAAAATCTGAAAAAATTCATATGTATTCAGAAAAATGATCGAATAATTTTTATTAAAAAAAAAGTTATGTTTCCAGGAGATTTGTTGAACTATTTTATTTTTCATCAATTTGTTAATAACATTTTGGAATTATTATTATGCAAAATTAATCTTTTCAGCATCTTTAATGCGCTTGATTTTTTTCAGATTTTTATACCATCCAGAAGTGTTTACAATTCCCTCTCATTTCTCTGAAACTTATGCAAAGTGAACGCTATTCGCAAGGACTGCCTTAAGGCAGAGCTGGGCAAAATACTCGAACGTACTTAAAATATAAAATACAAAATACCATATGTATTTAAAATACAAAATACTATATGTATTTAAAATACAAAATACTTTTTATATTTTAAATACATTTACAAGTACTTTTTTAAATACTTCGTAAAAATCAATACGGGTGGATGGACGGACGGGACGGACGGTTGGAAGGGATGGGACGGTTGGGACAGGGTGAGACAGGGTGGATGGATTTTGGACGACTAAGTCGGTTTGGTCGGCCAGATGGAAGTTCCATTCGCCGCCTTAAGTAGCATAGTCAGCTTGGCCAGCCAAACCGTATAGTAGCCCTACTCCATATTCGAAACTTTTTTTCACAGCCTTAATATGGAGACAACCGAAAGTATTTTGTATTTTGTTCTTGGCCCGAAAAGTACTTGAAATAACAAAAATGTACTTAAAATACCAAAAAAGTATTTGAGTACTTAAAATACTTGAAATACATCAAGTATTTAAAATACTGCCCAGCTCTGCCTTAAGGTAGTCGGAGCGGTGCAGTCCCGTCGAACGTGAGGTTCAGAGAAAATTTCGAACACTTCTCGATATTATAAAAATCTTTTAAAAAGTCAAGTTTATGGGAAGTGCTTCAAAGATTGTTCCTATCGAATAATAATTCCAATTTCATAGAAATGTTTCGATGAAATAATAATTCCAATTTGTTGTTAACAAATTGAATATAAAAATCATTATACAAGTAATTACCTGGCAACTTAACTATTTTCCTTCATAAAAATGATTCGTTTATTTTTCTGAATACGTATGAATTTTTTCAACATTTTTTGTAATCTTTGAAAATTGCGTTTTTTCACAGCTTGAACGTAGAAAAAACGCGAATTTTCAAAGATTACAAACATTCAGAAGAAATTCATACGTATTCAGAAAAATAAAAGAATCATTTTTATGGAAAGAAATAGTTAAGTTGTTGGACAATTTGTGGAACAATGATTATTTTATCGTTCATTTGTCAATAACATTATGGAATTATTATTACATAAAAAACAGTATTTGCAGCACCAGATTTTTATCCCATTAAGACTACCTTAATACCTCAATATCACTAACAATGCAACTCTCATTTGTTTAGCTAATGAGCTTACTTGGCACCTTAAATTAGCGATTTCGTTACCTCACTGGTCTATCTACACTGTATTTAATGTCACATGAAAAATTTCAAATATATTCACATTCAACTTGCGAAGTTACATTCACTCGAAGACGCCTTCGTTTTGAAACTGATCGCGCGTGCGGTCCTTCGCACACTGTCCGCATCATACGCTGGTGTCTCCCCGTCGAATCTCCTCAACCTGTAGGGCAAAGTCCGGAAACTGCCTCGATCGCCGTCGATCGATATTTCGTGGAAAGTTTCGTTCAAATTTTATTTTACGATTGTGCCTCTGACGTCTTCGACTTTTGTTGAATAATAATAATATTTTATAAAAGCGTGAAAATCAAGATTTTCTCGAACATTCCTCACAATCTAATCCAGTTTTTACTCCCGATTGTCCGCTAGAGAATTATGCGTTTCACTGCTATCCGCCCGCTCGGCGACTTTTCGCAAGCGCCCGTAAACTTTGAAATGGCAAAAAATGACTTGACAGATTTTGGTATACTAAAACTTCATAGCCTGATTGATGTTTGTGACAATAGATTTGTGAGCGGAGGTACGAACTTACAGAAATAAACCATAATTAAATAAATGCTGTTAAAAGTTTTCGGTGACACATCGAAAAATCACGTCGGCGATCCCCGCTCCTACGTACAATCGCAAATGATGCCACATACTTGACGCTGCTGCCGAGATCGTCAGTTTTCAATGCCCAATGAGAAGCCCGCGATAGCCAGGAGTAAAGCATAGAATAATAATGAGAAGCCCGGATTATTTTGTATTTAATAATCTCAGCGTTTATTCGCGTTGTTTTCTGTACAAAGTTTCTATGGGAAATCATGTTTCGTGATTATATGGCTTTCTCATAAGGGAATCTTTGTCGTCAAAAGAAAATAATCGCGTTGGGATTCTTCAATTTCTATTGTATTTATTGCAAAATATCGTTTAGAAAATATTTCAAATTCAATATCTCAAAAAATTTCAACGGATTCTTCTTCGGTTTCGGTTTCTTCAGTCCTACTTTGTCACTCCCCGTGGGACGGCCGACGCATCGTGCCACCGCTGGAGCTACTGTCAACTGCCCTGCCACCGTGACTACGGGTTTGATTTTGATTTTGACTTAATTCTCCTCTGTATTTGCTCCGATTTTGCTCCGATATTGCTCCGATTTTGCTCCGATTTTGCTCTGATTTTTCTCTGTTTTTGCTTTGATTTTGCTCTGATTTTGCTCTGATTTTGCTCTGATTTTGCTCTGATTTTGCTCTGATTTTGCTTTGATTTTGCTCTGATTTTGCTCTGATTTTGCTCTGATTTTGCTCTGATTTTGCTCTGATTTTGTTCCGATATTGCTCTGATTTTGCTCTGATTTTGCTCTGATTTTGTTCCGATATTGTTCCGATATTGCTCTGATTTTGCTCTGATTTTGCTCTGATTTTGCTCTGATTTTGCTCCGATTTTGCTCCGATTTTGCTCCGATTTTGTTCTGCATACAAATGTAAATCTCTGCAAATGTTTCACGTAAACTGCGTTCAAACTATTCTGTACTCAAACTTTTCTTCGCCTCGCCATATGTACCGCTTGATCCTTAGAGGATTTATCTGAGGACACAATAAATAAGTATAATCCCGTTTATCCGAGGTAATGTGGGGAGAGCGTGTGTCGGATACGTGGTTTCTCGGATAAGACTCGGATAAGACGGATAACAGAACTACTCTGCATTGCTGTTTTACCCGAGTTTTTCGTATTCTTTAAGTGTACACCTCGGTTAAGGAAATCCTTAGCAACAAAGCAAGGGGTGGCACGGGGGTGCAAGAAAGAAAGGTGTTACAAAGCAAGTGTGCTAGAAAGAGATCGACGCTCCGTTTTTTTTTTTTTTTTTTTGGTAATTGAAAACGAGACGGTGAATCTTTTTGAAATTTGGACACAATCTTTAGTAAAGTATGCTCTTCAGTCGATTAGTTTTGTATTTCGATTGAACAGAAATTGGCGGAGAAAAACGCTACATCGTATCGTTTTTGACGTTAAATCCGATCCTTCCCATATTAAAATACGTAACTTTGAAATTACGTTACAGCAAAACTAGACGTTCAAAAAATCGTTAAAAATTCCAAAAAATAAAGCGTATTTTTTTATGTAGATCACATAAGTTTGATTAAGACTGAAGAGAAACGACTTTTGGTAAGGATACCCTTTGAAGCACGGTGTGTCACAGATGATATACCTCTATGAATTCCGACAAAAATACATTAGTAAGCAAATATTTTGAAATAACTTTGAAATATTTTCAATCCCTCAAATCTTACGAATTATTTCTTAAATATTTGATAATAATATTTTGAAATATTCTATCAAAATATTCCAATGAAACGTTTCTTGAATATTTCGGAAACACACTTAATCTTTCAACACATCTGAAATAATTCTGAAACATAGTGATGAAAAATTTTGAAATATTTTTATTTGCGCTGAAATGCTCAAAAAACATTTCAGCGAAACATTTCTGAAATACTTCAATGTAAGATTTATGGGCGAACGAAAAAATATTTTCAAAATATTTTTTCAACATTTCACAAATACTTTTTTAATATTGATCAAATATTTCCACTATTAAAAAAAAATTATTGAAACCTTTCAAAAATATTTTCATGATTGAATAACGCGGAGGTTCGATTGATCGAAGGTCGGATAAGCGAGGTTCTACTGTATATATGGCAGGAATAACAGTGTTACACAACATGTAACTTCCATATTATATTGCCGTAATAAAACGTGTTCGCTGGACAGTGTCATATTTTTGCGATCATATAATATTCTTGATATGTATTATAATATAATACAATATATTACACAATCTTTATCTTATTATGTGATGTATATAAATAAAACGTCGTAAAAACTTCCGAGAATTTATTATCGTAGCAGCGAGGTTAAAGGTTATCAAAACGACTGATAACAGTTGAAAACTGACCTGGCCGTGTCGCGACATCTACGCTACCGAATATCTACAAAACCGTAAATCTACACGGCACTCTTACAATATTTTCGAATCGTTTTTCGGCGGACGATGCCGACATCGCTGCATCTGCCGAATAGTTACGATGTTAATTGGGCGCGTTGGAAACCTTGTGTCAGAATTAAGGAGCTGCTCGACCTTCCTGTTTTACCGACGAAAATAGGCGGTTTCTTAGTTTTCACTATTCGTCGTTACTATGCGACGCCTACACCGAAAAAAAGGTTCGGTAAGATAAAAAAAAAATTGTTTGAATCAACCAAATCCAGCGGTTGCGGGTGGCGAAGGAAATATTTAATTAAGTTGACTAAAAAGTTACATCAGCATTTAAATAATCATTTCATTGCCCTAACTAAAAATATGTTTGACCGAACAGAATAGGCAATTATATCAATGGAAAAAAAGTGTCCCTCAACTCAATCTGGAGTTAGGTCTTGGTACTGTTATTTACGTTATTTGTTACTAATTAATTTTATACACGGTTGCATCGTCGTTAAATGTTCAATTGTTATCAGTACAATGGCTACTTATCAGTGTAACACAATTTTTACGAATAAAAATTCTATATATCCTAGCGGGACTCGAACCCCGAAACTAACGCATTCTGACCTAGTACCTTACCACTACAATCGCTTATTGATGTACGCAATCTTGAATCAGATATATAAGTTATTATCCGTCATTAACTTAGACTCAGTTTCCATGATTTGACATTGAAATATGGAAACAACATGAAAGTTGTTCATTGTGGGCATAATAGTTGTGAATGACTAAATTGACGTCTTGGCGGATTGAATAACATCATTTTCAAGATGAAAAATGTTCGTATATACGAACACATCGAATCACATTTTTTTCAAATCGACCTAATATACGTTTAAGCCAAAATAACATACCTTCTGTATGTTGAAAGTACATGCGATTCAATCGAAAAAAAGTTGTTTATTTAATGCAGTTTTGGTTCACTTTGCATCAGCGTTGTAATCGCAGTAACTGCTATACGCAGTTGACATAACCACACCAGTTTTGTTGTTTCAACAACGGTACAGTCTATTTGAATGCGCCTGGATTGATTGAAACCAATTTTCCCCGACCGCAGCTGTGAGGTTGATATTACCAAACCCTTTTTTACGGTGTATCCTTCAAATCTTACAGGACTGTCTTAATAACACAAACGATTCGGCGTGCACTCGAATTTCGGTCGAAATCTTCCGAAAAAAATAAAGATATTCGAATATTATAAACTGTCGCGAAAACCAACATGGCCGCTGAAATGTCTACAGCATCGGTTCTGTTGGATATAAAAAAATTCTAGATCTTGCGTACGCCAAAAGAGCGCGCATGCCGATTCTGTGAAGTTCGCCGAATATTCCAAAACCGTCGAAAAGTTGCTCACTCAAAAGACAATCACGCATAGTGTAAACTGCGATCACTTAGTCTATCGACCTGCGACGGGTGATCAGAGCCGATGACAACGGCATGAATATTTTTTTTTTCCTCGTAATTCCCCTCTCAAGGCTTTAGCTTTCCGGAAGCCATCTAGCCACTATTCTCATCAATTTTTATCCAATAGGTCTGTTCGTTACTAGAGTAAACTTTTACTCCGAGTACTTTCAGAGTGTTTCAGAACGCTCGGAACCGGAAACGCCTCACGGGACAAAAACGAACACGTGTTCGGGCTTTGCCCAACTCTAGCTGAGTTGAGTTACACGTACTACGTACGGGAGCGCAACTTTATAAACGAACACGCGGTCGGGCTCTTTTCGACTCCAGTTTAGATAAACGAACACGCGTTCGGGCTCATGTCGACTCCAGACTTTTTCCAGGAACTTTCATTAGGTCCGTTCGTTATTAGAGTAAACTTTTACTCCGAGCGCTTCTAGAGTACTTTCAGAGCTTCTAGAGTACTTTCAGAGCTTCTAGAGTACTTTCAGAGCTTCTAGAGTACTTTCAGAGCTTCTAGAGTACTTTCAGAGCTTCTAGAGTACTTTCAGAGCTTCTAGAGTACTTTCAGACCAAAACGAACACGCGTTCGGGCTTTGCCCAACTCTAGCTGAGTTGAGTTACACGTACTACGTACGGGAGCGCAACTTTATAAACGAACACGCGGTCGGGCTCATTTCGACTCCAGTTTAGATAAACGAATACGCGTTCGGGTGCATTTGACTCCTCTATCGAAACCCAAGGCACTAGGGGGCGCAGCAGTACTTCCGGCTAAACGAACGCTCTGCTTGCGCTCAACTCTAATCTACTCTCGTAACGAACAGACCTAATGCCTCGCTTGTACAGTTTGCGACTGCAGCCGCTGTGACCCCCCCCCCCCCCCCCCCCTACTGTATCGCATTTGCAGGAGGATGCAGGGGAACTGCAGAAAACCTGCGCCGATACAGCTGGTCATTCCAACTGAGTCTTGATGTTCGCATTCGATACTTCGAGTACGAACACCAATCCTCAGAATTCGACCTCCCGCTCAACGGTTCCAATGCGCCAGTTAGTGCACGGCTAGGCGGTCACCCATCCAAGTACTGACCGCGAAGGATTCAGCTTGACTCTGGGGACGACCGAAGCCGCACACCAAACGCGCATCCACCGCTGTAGGGCACGATGCAGAGCCACCTGTGCGTCAATCATGACACTACGTTCATGCAATTTGGCAAACTATAATACAGTACACGACCGCGTTTCTCCGATCCTCGGGAGCCAATCCAATTAAGCACGACCGCGTAAGTTGGATACCCCACTACCTGTCCAAGTACCAGCCCACCATCCCTTTCCATACGCAAAATTCCCTTTCCGAGCGCCGTTAAGCGTTGCGCGTGGAGATACGTATAGCCGCAGAAATGACCGTAATATAAGCGTGCAGAAACTGATTTCTTGATTTGAATATGAAATGCATTCTGTCGTTTAAGGGGGACCCATAAAAATCCCGTTTTATAAATTACGCATTTTATATTTATTTGATTTGTTGCTTTGCTAAAGTTAACAAGTCTTTGTCTATGATAGATATATTGCTTCCTCATAGAGGAAGCTATGATTCCGTAAAAAAAACGCGAGTTTTTAATGTCAGAGTGCTTAAAATAGTCCAAGACATCGAGTAATGCGATTATTAGCTGGCGTCTGGATGTATGTGTGTGTGTACGTATGATCACATGGCTTCGTTCGGAAAAATAAGCTTTTTATCAGAGCAAATATTTGATCAATAATAAAAATTGGAGCATATTGAGGCTATCGGACAGCTTCTCCTTTATGGTAAAATGACGGAATATGTCCGATGCTCGAATATGAGAAAATGTAGAGGAGGAATAATTCATCGATCTTTGTCTCATATCAAGCTTGCCGCCGCATTCCCTCTTTGTCGGATTTACAGCAGTGACGACTTCATTCGCAGGTAGCAAAAGAGAAGGAGTCGTTTCTTTCCCCACCAAGCAGGTATCGGACCTTGAGAAGGGGCTGAATTGGACTTACGCGGTCGTCATTTTCGGAAATACGCGGTCGTTCGGAATTATGCGGTTGGGAGAAACGCGGTCGTGTACTGTATTCGGTTTTCTTAATTCCTTGTAAGTTTTCAATCAAAATTCTACTACACATCGAAGCGTTTATGTGAATATCATATTCCTGCATGATTTGACGCATATGCGTAGCATGTTAACAATGCTAAGTAGGAACTGAAAAATTGTCTAGTTCCGTCAGTAATACAGGTAAAGCAGGTTAAAAAATGAACAAAAAACAGCTCCAGCTTCCTCTTAAATCATGAAAGTGTCTTAAAAATTCCGAACCGACACTTTGTTTTCGAATATCATCGATTCAAATATTCCACTTCCGGCATATTGGAGTATGACTACTTAGTAGCGTCCTGCTTAAAAAAAAAAAAAATTATTTTAAGATCGTCCTTGCGAATGGTGTTCACTTTGCATAAGTTTCAGAGAAATGAGAGGGAATTGCAAACACTTCTCGATGGTATCAAAATCTGAAAAAATCGAGCATATTAAAGGTGCTGAAAATATTAATTTTGCATAATAAAAATTCCAAAATGTTATTAAAAAATTAACGAAAAATAAAATTATTGAACAAATCTCCCGGAAACCTAACTTTTTATTTTATAAAAACGATTCGTTCACTTTTTTGAATACGTATGAACGTTTTCAGATTTTTTTAATTCACTTAGAATTTTTTGTTTTTTATATGAGATTTTGTGTCCAAAGTCACAAAATTCGAAGTGAATTTAAAAATCCAAACAAATTTGTACGTATTCATAAAAACTAACAAACCATTCTCATTTTTTTTTAAAGTTAACTTCCGGGGAGATTTGTTGAACAATTTCATTTTTCATCAAATTGTTAATAACATTTTGGAATTAATATCATGCACAATTAATCTTTTCAACACCTTTAATATGTTTGATTTTTTTCAGATTTTTATACCATCCAGAAGTGTTTGGAATTCCTCCTCACTTCTCTGAAACTTATGCGAACCCTTGCTTATCGCCCTTGCGTATGCCCTTGCTTATCGCAAGGGCAACCTTAAGTGCCTGGCGTCGAGATGTTACCGCGTCTCTTGATATATTTAAATATTTATATATGTCAATAATTATATATATATCTATAATTATTGACATATATAAATAATATATATATTTATAGTTTATAGTATATTTTATAGTACAAGTTATATAACCGTGGAAGGACAACGAAAAAGTTGTTCGGCCGATTTCTCTCGAACCCCCAGACAGTGTTTAAAAAAATGCCACGTAAAAAAAATGTTGGTCCGTACCTTCGAAACGATGAAATTGCATTGCCGGTGTTACCGACGATAACGATATATTCGCCGAAGTGATAATGACGGAGATAGTAAGATTACCGCCCAATCTCACAATTGAGCGAACCCGTGTATGTGTGTTTGCGTATGTGTGTGTGGAATGAGGATGACCTTGCGATAAAGCCGAAACTTTTTCCTTCGTATTGCTCGTCATGTGTATTTAAAAAAAAAGATCGCCCATCCGGCCGCGTTCATTTTTTCATACGGATTGCATAGCGTCGTATCGGACTCATTGGCTATGTATAATCGCAGCATAAGGCAAAATATTTTTTAATAAAATTATTTCGTCCTATGTGAGATACGTGGGCGCATGTCTGCCGGTGAAAATGTTTTTCTGCAAAAATTCTGATAAAATATTATCAAAGATATTTGAAAGATGTTTCAAATTTACTCGGCTATTTCCTAAAATCTGGGCCATTTTTCCCGCACAACATCCAGCAGGCGCAATTTATCAGAGAAATTCGCAAAAATGTTTCTAAAAAATTCTGGTCAACACTTATTTATTCCGATAATGTAGATTAAAATAAAAAACGAGTTTACTATGCGATCCACACATTCTATTACGCATACCAATGGAAGACTTTCCCAGATCAAATACCGTTTATTTTTCCGTAAAGCTTTGATTAAAATATGTTCTCTCTGATCGAATACTATTCTAGAATTATCTAAAAGCCCTCTTTCAAAGGGAACTCGATATCTCCCAATTGACATGCTTCACTTCATTAAATCCGAAGGTGCTTCATTTTGCCCCATAATTTTTTATCTTCTTTCATATTTTTAGAACTCGTGCTTTGTCTGCGAAAGAATTACAATAGCGCCAGTAACGTAATACATTTTCTCAGAATTAAAATTTATTTATTTACCAGAAACATTTTCAGGATGGTCCATTTTGCCCCCCCCCCCCCCCCCCTCCTCCCGCTTCCCCCTCTCCCCGCAAATTAATACAGGATATTTATGCTTTTTTGCATTAAAAAAAAATTGGTTCTAAAATCACAAAAGATAGTCGTCGTCTCTTCTACAGGAAAGTTTATTATACGGTGCCTACGGTGTAAACACAACGCAAATTTGTTTTTGGGTTGATTGTGATTAGCCCGTGATCGGCGACCATGAATATACACCCAAGATCGACCGACCACCGACGGTTGCCCTGAGAAGAACCGGACTACCCGAAATCGCATATATTTTCCGAGCTTATATACTGATCGACCACTGGTCGGACCGCTTGCGAGAAACGAAAAAAATCCCTCCAGCAGCCGAACTACCGAACCGATCTTTTGTTTGTTTTTTCACCGTTGCAGAGCCAAGCTTGGTGCAATTTTTGGGAGTGTTCTAATCGTTGCTAAAGTGAGGGTTAATAGGTTATGATTTTTTTTTTACTTGACAGCAATGTATGGTGCGCTCGGAAATCCACTTGTTCGAGGCCGCAGCCATCTGGCGGACGGCCGGAGAGTTAGAGACATCGCGCGCTTCGTCCGATTGGAACTCACTTTATTACAGCCAGACGATAATGACTAATGTTCTCCTTTTTAAGGGGTTACGTCACCAAATTTTTTTATTTTAATCGTTTTTTTTAACAAGCTCGGTGTTGTTTTCGGTACGGAAGAATAGTCTTTTGGGCCAGCAATTGCAGATTGAAAGTAATTATAACAATTATTTCCGTGTCGTACGCGAAAATCTTACTTTTTTTATCCGTTTTTCTAGAGACTAAATTTTTTTCAAAGTGGTGTATAAAAAATACTCGTCGCGAAATATTTGTCTGATTTACTTGAAATTTGGTTCCCGTATTTTTAATGGCATTATCTCGAGAACTCAATAGGACTCGAATACAGAATAAGACTTTTTTTAACACGACAATCCATTCGTTTATAGTCAATTCTGTAACTTCTTTTTTTGAGGTCAAACGTAAATGTGAATTTTCATCCTTCTCTCATTTGTATAATAATTTGAGAAAAAATTGGAATTTTCCAGAAAATGGTTTGTGAATATAAGTCAGAAATAGGCAATGAGAATTATCGAAGTTCATACTTTGCCAGAAAAGTAGCCAGGCGACATCTGAGATTTTCAGATAAGTTACGAATATTTTGATTGATAGAAGATTTCGATTTTCTCTAGAAAAAACGAGAATTTGTGAAATTGCGAAATTTTTCAGATAGAATCAAGATATTTTCGAACAAAGTTAAAAAAAATGCTGATAAGTTTCAAAAATGTTGTGATAAGATTAAAAAATGTTCTGATAAGTTTCAAAAATGTTCTGATAAGTTTCAAAAATGTTCTGAAAAGTTTCAAAAATGTTCTGAAAAGTTTCAAAAATGTTCTGAAAAGTTTCAAAAATTTTCTGAAAAGTTTCAAAAATTTTCTGAAAAGTTTCAAAAATTTTCTGATTTATTTCAGAAATTGTCTAATAAATTTAAGAAATTGTCTAATAAATTTAAGAAATTGTCTGATAAATTTAAGAAATTGTCTGATAAATTTCAGAAATTGTCTGATAAGTTTCAGAAATCTTCTGATAAATTTCAGACATTTTCTGATAAATTTCTGACATTTTCTGATAAATTACATCATATGCGGATAATCTCGCAAGTGCTTTGCAATTCGTTCACAGCTGCCGCAGATATACTTAGGGTTCATCGCGCTAACCTGCCTCGTGTCTGCACGTACATTAATATGCAATGAGGTAATAGGCACGTTTAGCTGATTGGAGCGCGCTACGAATTAGGATAGTCGCTTCCCGACCTTGGCGATAAACGGCCCTGATTCCGAGACATTATAACGCCTATAAGCTAAGATGAATCTGGTTTAAAGAGCTTCTTGATGTGGAAAAAATGCATGACAATAAATGTACAGTAAGGCAACTCAATCTACGTCAATATATTCACGGGCATATTTTTACTCGTTTTTTTAAGTAAAAAATAATAATAATAAATTCTTAATAAAATACTAACATTAAGGAATTAGTAAAATCGCAAATGTAAATTTGTAATGCAAACTCGCCCGCTGATTCATCGTCGTTAAGCTAAGTTACTTTTACTTGAGTTAATCGTTAGATGTATAATTTTTTCTACGTTTAACCGCGATCTCTTTGATCGTTTGAAGCGCCTAAAAACAAAACGTGAATTCTCGATACTCGACTCAAGTGTACCGCGGAGGCCACCATGATTCGTAAATTCAGGCAATAAGGTATTCGAAAATCGGGGGATAGACCGTGTCTATCCCCCTATAGGCGACACACACGCGGCACACAGCTGCGCGAGCGGGAGACACGGCGATGAGGTCAACACACAGCGAGATAGAACGATGCGTGCGCAGCCGCTGTCGATGCTTCTCGCAGGCCTCTCGCGATCGATGAAAATATGTTGACTTGAGAGAAGCAAAAAAAAAAGGAATTTTTTTTACAACTCACGCGAAGATTCAGCTGACACCCTACGAGTTTGACGACGTAATCCCTTGTAACACTGACCGCCGCACATTATATTGTTTAACACGCGATCGTCCCGACGCACCGCGTCCCCCCGTCGTCTGCTGCGCGACCGCGGCACTGCGCACGCCAGCGGCCATGTGTCCGCCTCTGCCGATACACCGTCTCTCGGTTCAGCTACGAATATATTAATATCACACGGTGTCGAGAAACTCGGCACGAGGAATGTAACATAAACCGACTGAGGTCGATACTGTTACCAACGAGTATAACGAGTTTACGCCCCATGCTCACCGGTTCTTTTCTTTTTATGAAATTTATTTTTCTTATTCATTTCTACGTGGTGTATAACCTATAAGAGCGCGGGTTCGACGCCAGCTTGACCGACCGCTACTAACAGAACACGCAGAACGGCATTTGGGCGCTGCTGCCGGGCGAAGTGGGGTTTCTTGGCGATGGCCCGGTGAAAGTTCGTTGAATATCTCTCGGTTTGATACCATCGAGATTACATTGGAATTAACATTGGAATTAACATTGGAATTAACATTGGAATTAACATTGGAATTAACATTGGAATTAACATTGGAATTAACATTGGAATTAACATTGGAATTAACATTGGAATTAACATTGGAATTAACATTGGAATTAACATTGGAATTAACATTGGAATTAACATTGGAATTAACATTGGAATTAACATTGGAATTAACATTGGAATTAACATTGGAATTAACATTGGAATTAACATTGGAATTAACATTGGAATTAACATTGGAATTAACATTGGAATTAACATTGGAATAAAATTTTACACGAGATTATAATAGGATTTTTTTCCGATATGATAAAATGTAACTTGAAAGCCAACAAAATTCCTGGTGTAGAGTGAAATCGATTTGGTCGAGGTCGAGGCCCTACTCAAGAGGGATATTAAAGGTCAAAAAGAAAAAGTCATGATACTAGAATTGTTATACAATGAAACTATCGATGAAGACTTATCGAGGATTTAGATAGAGGAGATTTTTCGTTGTCAAAATAAATAAATCGTATAACGGAAAAAAAACTGCACTGAATATCGTTAAATTAATACACACAGAATGTAAGCTAGTGCGACAATTGGTGCCAGTATAAATCGTCCCGGGAAAATTCGACACCCGTGTCAATTTGAATTTGACGTTCATCATTCACATGACGAATACTTTTTTTTTATTTTTTTTTTTGTGGTGAATGAAACCATATCGAAAATGACAGCAATTTTGTATGTCTTCCGAAATCCTAACTAGTGACGTAAGTTAATAGATAAATGGGTAAACATCACTGCAAATAATTGGTTGATTAACCCCCGCTACGAACGATATTTTACCGATTGATCTATGGAATCAATAATAAATTTATAAATATAAAAAATATAAATATATTTTTTGTTTATTAAAAAATATCGGTAAGGTAAAATATCATCCGATAAATCGCTTGACTTACCAAAAATAACCGATAAAAGTTACCAATAATTTAATACAAATCGAAAAAAAACTTTATTCTTAGGCGGAATGGGGCCGAGCGATTATATTTTGTATTAAAAAAAATATATCATTTGTTTTTGCAAATGTATTTTTTATTTCAGTGATAAGTTAAAAATCTAATTCGTAGCCGCGGTTAATTAACCGGTCATTTGCGGACTCACGTCGGAAGGCGCCAGAGATGTGCGCCTGTTACGGGCCAATCCGGTTGGATCCCTGGTAACTTTTATATTCCGGACTCGGAATTCTCATTCGTTGCTGCGAATTAAAATCCGACTCTTAACGCGGAAGATATTTATTAAATCCAACATATGTTGGATTAATAAAGACACGTTATCACGATTTCAAACACAGCAATTTAATTATTTATCCGTCGAATGAACAAAACAACTAATAAAACACAATATCATGACTATCAATTTACAAAATAACCAAATAAAATACTGTTTAACACAACTTGTATTATTTAACAATACCACCGTTGTAAACTCGCTCGAGTACACTCAGACGGTCGTTTGAATGGTGGTTATTTTAAAAACCACCACATCACAAGCTTCCCTCGGAACTTTTGGGTCTGCTGAGCCCGTGGTCTTCACAGTCGTTTGGTCGGTTACGTTTTGACAATAAACCACTGTGGCTTTTTCAGTGGTTTGCTCGGTGGCTGACTCCGTTATCGTTCACACATGTCGATTAGTCTTTTCCCAACGTCAACGAATTAACACGTATAACCCTACGGTTTTGCTGTTTGTTTAAAATTTCACGGATGCCACGAAATTCGCTGACTTTTCCCGGTTGTTCACAGCAAAAATTTAATTTTTCCAGTCTATCGCTTGGGATAGGAAAGTGCAATTAAAAATAACGTAAAATATAATATATAATGATCACTGATATATTAAACTCAGTTCACAATATTAAAAATTCCCAACAAATAATATCAGAACATAGATAGATAGAAACGTTTATTTCGTGTTCTGAGGCCGCAGCCCCCTAAGAACACCGTCCCAGGTACAAGAATGAACACCCGAAAGAATGAACCCATAAGAAATACAAAAGCATTATACAATAAAATACAATAGAAAGAGTAACAAAGTAATAAAAGCAATATAGATAAAGTAACAAGGCAACGAATAATAGTGAAAGAATAGAAAAAAATAAAAGAAAAATAGAGAATATCGCATCAATTGAAGAAGGCGATGAACGAAGTCGGAGAAGGTGATCTGTGGCAGTCGATCCGAAATGGCAATGTCAACGAGCTGGAAGGAAAAATAAGAAGGGGAGTGCAGATAAGGACGGAGCAGGAAACTCAACTGAACTGGACGAAAATAGAGGGATCTACATACTGTAAGAAATATAAGGACAGGAAAACGACGGTGGAGATGGAAAAATATTGGGAAGACACAACGTTAAAAGGAGAAACAAAAGAAGTGTGGGCCAGAGTGCGGTGTGGAAGTGTGGGGAAAGAAGGAAACAAAGCATTTAAAGATAAGGACTGTCGCATCTGCAAGGTGGAAATAGAAAGCCTAATGCATATTTGTGAGTGTGAGGAAGCTAAAAGAGAGATAAGAAAAGAAGTGGTGGAAGGCCTGGAAAGCTGGTTGGAGAACAGGAGAGGAGAGGAAGTGCGACGGTTAATAAATGAGAAATTGAAAGGAGAGTTTGTGATCGAGTTGTGAAAATATGTCAGTCTGTTTGAAAAGTTAGTAAAAAGAAAGGAGCTGGAGGGATGACAAGGGAAATAGCGAAATGTATGATATTGTCACTAGTATAAGGAATTAGTGGATAAGGGGGAATATGTATAGGTGGGGTACAGTGTAAAAACCCTTAAAGGGTATACAGAAATAAAGGATCTACTACTACTACTAGAGAATATCGCATGCCGGTCAACCGCTGCGCCCCATCCTCTCGAGCAAAAGGCCTATATTCGCCCGCCCGAACATACAATATACAACATAGCCATACACATGCTGTATATAGTTGACAAGTTGGCTGAAACGAAAAATGTGGCCGTCGTGCAGCATGGAATTTGACGAAAACATCAGATGCAAAAAATGTCCAGGGTTAAAAAAAATGCCATGACTTCCCTGACTTTTCCAGGTTCCAATAAATCCCCTGACTTTCCCGGTTTCCCAGGTTTTCCAGGTCCGTCGTAACTATGAAAATCTACACGAAAAATGTAATTTAGTGGATCGATCTCTCAATTGAAAGATCGATCCACGCTATTGCCCTGTCAGTAGATATCGATTCAAAATATCGATATTTACTGGAGGAAAAAATCGATTTCTCAAAGAATCGATCGAATTTGTGTCTTTTGAACAAAAAGGTATATGTGGGTTTTTCTCTTGGGCAAAAAAAGATTGATCTTTTCCTTCGTTGAAGAGTCACGTTCGTTCTTATAGGCCCTCATTCAACATATTTCGAAAATGTACAGTTACGCTGCCATGCAGAAAGTATATACGCGTTTATCTATGAATTAGCGTATTAAAATAATAGAGTCCGTATTTAAATTATCGCGCCCCGAGAAGTGGGGAATTCGTGCGAGCGAGCGCTCGTCACACGCAGAATTTGAGTCCGGTCATTTTTTTTTGGTAGACCGACCGTGACGCGGTGTCAATTGACCGAACGCAAAATGACCATTTTGTGACGGTGGCGCCATCGCTCGTTGATTTCAGAGCCTCTCAACACTACACACTTCAAAACTCTAAATCATGTTTCTAAATTTTATAAGGTTTTAGGTTTGATAACACTATTTAACGTTCCGAGGTTCGATTTGGCGTTGTTTAGTTATTGCAATGTGACTGCGTATGCGCACGGTCGTTTTTTTATACGAATTTGTACCAAAAAACGACCGTGCGCATGCGCACCATCATTATAACGGCAAATCGAAAGCATCTCTGGAGCTTTATCAACTGTGATCGAAAGATTATTTAGTCCTTACTACTTTCTTAACAAAGTTGAATATTATCGTTGGATATTCGTCAAAATTTATTAATAACAACATTGAGAAACAGCGAGCGCAAGTTGACTTGACAAGGAAAAACAACATAAAAAAATGACCAAGTTCGTGAACAAAAAAAGACATGAAAAATGTCAAATCCCAACTGGATAAGTGTTTTTCGTCGCTGCGACGATATTTCTGACCTCGAGAAAGACATAACGATGATGCCACAACAAAGATTTCATGGAATTAAAAAGGACGTTCAATAGACGGTAATTTTTTGGTAAACGACCATCACAAAAAATGACCGTCACGGCACATGGCTGTTAACGAAATTTTCGACCAATCCCCGACCGTTTCCACAGGCAACATTGGTCACAATGAATTTTGGGAGGATTAGCAGCTGGTGGGTTAAACCACACCGTCTCGCCGATTCTCGCGAACTTTTATCGCCTCCCCGTACGATTTCCAAAACGTTATTAAAGCACGTCGATACAATCCAACGCCAATCGTCAAAGAAAGGCCGCTTTTTCGAGTATCTCGCACGAGTGCCTCGGCCCGATGAACGAGAAGGAAAAATAATAATAAAAAAAAACGAAAGAAAATCGCACATTATTTCCAACTTCGCAGAACCGACGTAGACCGAGTGCGCGAACGTATTTGAAATAGACTGTAGCAGAAGACAGTTAAAACCGTTTGATAGCTCGATCGACTTTAACAATTCAAACATAACCTACGAAAGCTCAATAGCGTCCTTATTGCGATATCGTTCCAAACTCTCGTGTATTCTACAAACTATCCGCTACGTCGAGACAATTATTTTACGGATATTATGAGACATTGGGGTAAGTCGAGCCAGCTCACTGTACGCGAAACGTACGTTAAGATTTTGAGGTGTCTCGTCATTCGTCGACGCTCAATCCTACCGTTCGTCAGTTTTTTCGTCACTAAAAAGTATCTCGTAGCTTTCTTCGATGTGTCGTTCACCGTGCCGTTCGGCGAGTTTCCCTATTGTTCCATTTTGTTGAGATTCGCCGATTTAACGAGCCGATCTTTGATCGTCTTTACGATCAAGATTTGTACGAAAGGAAATAATGATTTTTTTTTTTTTTTTTTTTTTCTACTAATTAAAGTTTTCTTTGCAGACAAAGCAACCTGATCGACGAGTAACTATAGAAATATGGATCCTGCGACGGTCATTGCGCTGTCCAAGGAAAACATACAGCCTTTGCGCCACGGTAGAAATGCGGCGCAGTTGGGAACGGCTCTGCGGGCGCAGGAGGACACCGAAGCTCACCAACTGCTCATGCAGGAAAAACAGTGAGGATTTTGTCTTTAAACTTTTCACACACGGAAGAATTTTTTTTTTTTTTTTTTTTTTTTGAGCAAAAAAAAAATTGGACTTTAAACATTTTGAATGCAAAGAATATATGCGTTATGTGCAAAAATTATTGGCTTTCTAATAAACAACATTGTTGATTTGGTTAAGGCTCAAGAAAGTCTTTAAAACCGACCGAAAACTCACCAACTGCTCATGCACGAAAAACAGTGAGAATTTTGTCCTTAAACTTTTCGCTCACGGAAGAATTTTTTTTTTTTTGAGCAAAAAAAAAATTGGACTTTGAACATTTTGAATACAAAGAATATATGCGTTATGTGCAAAAATTATTGGCTTTCTAATAAACGACATTGTCGATTTGGTTAAGGCTCAAGAAAGTCTTTAAAACCGACCGAAAACTCACCAACTGCTCATGCAGGAAAAACAGTGAGAATTTTGTCCTTAAACTTTTCGCTCACGGAAGAATTTTTTTTTTTTTTTTTGGAGCAAAAAAAAAAAAATTGGACTTTGAACATTTTGAATACAAAGAATATATGCGTTATGTGCAAAAATTATTGGCTTTCTAATACACGACATTGTCGATTTGGTTAAGGCTCAAGAAAGTCTTTAAAACCGATCGAAAACTCACCAACTGCTCATGCAGAAAAAACAGTGAGGATTTTGTCTTTAAACTTATCGCTCGAGGAAGAATTTTTTATTTTTTTTTGCAGCTTAATAAAAATTGGAGTTTGAACATTTTGAAAACAAAGAATATATGCGTTATGTGCAAAAATTATTGGCTTTCTAATAAACGACATTGTCGATTTGGTTGGGATTCAAGTCTCTAAATCTGAACCGAAGCTCGGCTCAGTTTTCAAATTTATCACCGGAGGGGGAATTGTTTTTTAAATATTTGTTACACTGAATTTCTCTTTTGCATATGCCACATTAAAAAAAAGTAACAATACAGAGAACATTAAAAAAAAAGAATCTCTTGCGCATTGATAACGAAGAATATATATACTATTGGGTACAAAAAGGATGGTACCCAATTTTTAACAAACAACATTGTCGATTTGGTTGAAATTCAAGAAATTCTTTAAATCCTTGACAAAGTACAAACAACTTCTTTTATATCACTCGGTGGGAAAATTGAAATATTGGGCACGCTTTGCGTGCTAAACCCCAGATTTTAACACCTTGTGAAATAAAACTTTGTGCGATATTCATGCGAAAAACATTTTCTGAACTCGTGTGAATGCAACACTCGCTTTCGGCTCGCGCTGCAAACTCACACTGGTCAGAAAATTTTTTCGTGCAATCGTATCAAAATGTACTATTTTTTTATGTGCCGATATATGAAACATTACAAACATTACAAACAACTTACACACACATTACACATGTTGTAATGTTACATATATGAAACATTACAAACATTACATTACAAAGCTACCTGCATCCGAGTTATCAGACATTTTTGCATCAGCTACGGTTCTCTTAGACCGGGATTTGCGTGCGTTATAACGTAGTAGTTTTTTTTTTGTACTTAACTTTATAGTACGATTGGAGAGGACCCCGGATTGAAAAGCCCATAGCCAATGTAAAAAACGATAGCTCTGTTAATTTTTATAAACGGCATAATTAAAAAAGCATTAATATATATATTTTTTTTTAGCCTGCACGATGAATTCTTTTTATGAATCTCAAAATGGATCAGCAATATTTTCATTGGGAAGCTGAGAGTTTTTCACATGAGATTGTACTTCTTGCGGATTTTGTAAAAAGAATATTGCACGGTGAAAAAAAATTATTTGTAAAGTCATTTTCGAAAAATGTTGGTCTTGTTTTGTCATTTTTTTAAAACTGCTCCCTTAATAAGCTGAAAAAAAATTGAGGCGTATCTCAGCAACATATGTGAATGCATGTCGAAGTTACGCGGTGATCCATGCGATCCACGAGTATATACATTGCTTTTCTAAAGAATTAACCACATGGGATATTAACGTAACTTCAATCGGCGGAAATACGACGCGACTATTTACGTAATTACCGAAGCAATACAGAAATACAGTATAAAAATATATGCGATATAATATTTTTAAAATCTCGCAGAACCATACACTTCGGATTGTTACGCGTATAAAAAATCGATAAAATCCGGAAACCCTGGAAATTTTTGCCAGATTGAAATTATCACAGTAAGATCGGGAAATTGCTAATTTATTGCATATTTTTCTCTAAAATTTAGTCGATTGTACTTTTACGAGAAACGATTACTCACAGAAACATCAATTTTCTTAACAAAATTTGAATAAATATTTTTTTTTTCCTTTATAAAAACTAGGCACAAGTACTTCGACAAAAATTATTTGCGGCGTCGAAAAATCATACGATAAGCAGCGGCCCCCGAGCAAACCCCGTCAACCGCGCAAATATGTTAAAAAACGAGGACTCGTTATAATTGTCTACTTTGTTGATAATGATGTTCTCCTTACATGGTTTAATTTTTGGGGTCGCTTCAGAAAAATGTTATCTTCGTCTTCCTAAATCTTGACGATTTTTTTACCATACGAGTTTCTATTTTCTTACTGGAGCTTGAGTTTTTTCTAGCTTTAACTGAATTAAAATTAACATTTTTTTGATAACTGGTAAGTAAAAAAAAAAAAAAAAAACGGATAAAATCAGAAAATGTTCGAAGTCATCGATGCGTAAGAACTCCGAATAAAATACATTGTAACGCAGCAAATGATATATTCCGTGATTTTTATCAGCAAAAAGAAAATAATCGAACGAACAAGTAAACTCTCGAACCTTATTCGAAGACCTGAGGTTCGCACTCAATTCTACATTTAAGCTTAT
Organism: Exephanes ischioxanthus; assembly: GCA_958510785.1. NCBI lineage: Eukaryota > Metazoa > Arthropoda > Insecta > Hymenoptera > Ichneumonidae > Exephanes > Exephanes ischioxanthus. The sequence continues at coordinate 4,365,392 of OY294021.1, forward strand.
TGAAATATTTGTTTCCCAAATTTCCAACGGAATTTTCACCATTTCTATTCTTATACTTTCAGAATGTACGAGGACGCTATAAAGAATTACGAGGGCGAAGATCCATTGGAGAATTGGTACGAGTATATATCGTGGATAGAGCAGAGTTACCCGAAGAGCGGTCACGAATCGCACATCGGCAAGATACTGCAGCAGTGTCTAGCAACTTTCGAGAAGGATACTAAATACGCGCAGGATCAAAGATACATACGACTGTGGATAAATTACGTGAGTATCGTAAACCCGCAACCGACCACGTTTAAGGATGCTTCACAAGTACATTCCTAGTCAAAAGTGAGATTCAGTGTGAATTCGAACACTTCCTAATCGTACAAAAATCTGAACAAATAATCAACTGTATTAAAGGTGCCAAAAACATTCATTTTGCAGAATAATAATGTCAAAAAGTTATTAACAAATTGCTAAAAAAACAATTGTTCGACAAATAATCAGTAAACCTTTTTTTTTCTCTCTTTTCAAATGAATTTACTGATTTTCTAGAAGCCACATACATTTTTTCACAATTTTCTATCATTTTTGAAATTTTCTTTTAGGCCGTAACTACGAAACGGTTGGCGCAATGAGCCTCGAAACTTTTTGTGTGTACTCTTGAATCGTGATACTGAATCATATCCGAAATTCAGGCCATCGATATTTTAAATTTTCGAGAAAAAAAAATGTTGAAATGATATAAAATTCTGAAAAAATTCATATGAATTCTAAAAAATCAAGGAATTCATTTAAAATGAGAAATTAAAAAGTTCTCTAATTTTTGTTAAACAATTAATTTCTCGAATCATTTGTTAATAACTCTTTGGCTTTATTATTATGCAAAATCAAAGGTCTTGACATATATAATGCGGCGGATTTTTTAACGGATTTTTGGCAGGTCGCGAAGTACTGAAATTTTAATCGCATTAAACTTTTGGTTGGGAATGTATGTGTGATGCATTCTTAATGGCGCAACGGCTGCTCATATTTCGCACTATAGTTTGCCGATCGTTTTGTTGAAATTTCATTAATCTAATTTGGCCTCGAATACCACTGTGCTGCAATTTCAAAACGACTTGCCCAATGTTTCGCGTGCTATTGCTGCCCTCCTGGCAGTAAAGCTTTTCTTAAGGTAAGTAGTCTTTGCGAATAGTGTTCACTTCGCATAAGTTTCAGAAAAATGAGAGGGAATTGCAAATACTTCGGGATGGTTTAAAAATCTAAAAAAAATCAAGCATATTAAAAGTGCTGAAAATATTAATTTTGCATAATAATAATTCCAAAATGTTATTAACAAATTGATGAAAAATAAAATTGATAAAAAAATCGCCCGGAAACCTAACTTTTTGTTTTATGAAAATGATTCGTTCACTTTCTGAATACGTATGAATTTTTTCAGATTTCTAAATTCACTTAAAATTTTTTTTTTGTATATGGGAAAAATGTGTACAAAGTCACAAAATTTCAAGTGAATTTAAAAATCTCAAAAATTCATACGTATTCAGAAAAATGAACGAATCATTTCCATTAGAAAAAGTTAAGTTTCCGGGAAATTTCTTGAACAATTTTATTTTTCATCAATTTGTTAATAACACTTTGGAATTATTATTATGCCAAATTAATCTTTTCAGCACCTTTAGGATGCTTGGTTTTTTTCAGAATTTTATACCATCGCCTAGTGTTTGCACTTCCCTCTCGTTTCTCTTTTTTGGCGAAGTGAACACTATTCGCAAGGATTACCTTAAACGCTGTTTGTCGTCTCAATAACCCATTAATTTTTTTCAGATAAGCATGCAGAAAAATCCTTTGGAGCTGTACCAGCTTCTTTATAACAACGGAATCGGTACGATGGTCGCCGACATGTACAGGGCATGGGCCTTCGAATTGGAGCAAATGGAGGATTACAAGAGAGCCGACGAAGTGTACTTAATAGGAATATCGGTACTGGCTGAACCGCGCGAGGAACTCGACTATGCGCACAAGTAATGCCAAAGTATTTTTGCTGAGCGATGGAAAGATACCCCAACGGATCGGACAACCGACAGGAGCAACCCAGTAACAGCTGGTTGTTTTTCTATTAAAAAAATTCACCAAAATAAGCAACCAAACGGAAAAATTGTTTCCCAACGAAAAGCTATTTGTAAAGCAATACTAGACTTTTTTTAAAATGCCCTTTGGGTTCGTTGAAGCTCAACCGTTATTTGAACATCGAACATTATGAAAAGAAAAAAAAATGAAGTGATTTAAAATTAGTTTGAATAATTTATACGTATTCGGAAAAGTGAACGAATCATTTTCATAAAACAGTATTAACTCTAAATATGATCGAAAAGGAACTCATCTGGCAACCGTGCGGCAACGGTTGTTATTTCGGTTCATTGACGGTGGTGTTCTTGTGATAAAGTAACTGTTGATTTTCTATTGATCGCAAACAATCGAGAAGGAACTCGCTCCGATCCGCTAGGGTATTCTTCCAATTAAAGTCATATGAAGTTCCACCGTCGGTTGTTACCCCTTCACATACCGATGCCTCGCTTCAGCGAGAACCTAGAATTTGCCGAGACGCAACCTTCGACCGATTCGAGTAACGAGTTAACGTGGTAAAGAAAATCTGAAACAATTCACAGACGTACCTCGAAGTGTTGTTGTTTTTTTTTTTTTTTTTTTATAATGCAGAAGAAAATTTATTACCAGCATCCGGATCGTTTTTGTGCTTAAGACAAGGCACGATCGTTTGCGATTGGCAAAAAGTCCCCGGTGCCAAAAATTTATTTTCCCCGGAATATTAACACTTTCAAAAAAACAGTTTATTTGCTAATGTCTTGCCGATTTTCTATAGAATTTCGACGATGATCTCAACATTAGTGATTTTCGAACAAGTCGATGTTCAGCATCGAAAATCACGACTCGTTTCGTCTGCCTAAATTTTTGTTTTCTGTTTGACCAGGAATTTTCAACTATCCATCGCCCGCAGGATGCTCGGTCACAGCGACGACAGGAGCCAGGTACTGTTGTCCGAGCAGCGTCAGGCGTTCAGTTCGCTGAGAGCTATCAAAGCAGGTCGCCGGGTGACTAACGTGCGAACTGGTCATCGTGTACGTGAATATCTTCCCGGTACCGTGCCGCAAACTGGCTCGGCGAATCATGCTGCCAGGTCATCCTCGAGAATCCAAATCTATCAAGTAAGCTCAATTTTTCTTGAGTCTCGCACCGGGCAGTCGACTCCGCTATTTGCGCTCGATCGATTCTTGTACCGTGTCATTTTTTTCCAGGACGATTCTGCGGGCGCGAATGCGAAGGCGGCGAGCATATTGGACCATGTGCCAATCGAGGAAACGATACACAAAGAGAACACGATAAAGCCAGGACCTTGGAACAATTCGTCAAAGAAATATCCCCTCATGACGTCCACCGTGAAACCAGCTTTTACGGGTAAAGATTGTCGCGTCAATTGTGGACACCGAAGCATTCGTATCTGCTATGCAGTCAAAAGTTCGGAGCCTTTCGTTTCGAAATTGGCGCTGGGAAAAAGTTCTGAGTACCTTACAAACGTATTTGCAGTCGGAAACAAAATAAGGGGATGCTGAGGAGGCCCTCGCGTTCTGACCAACCTGAAAACCAACCGGTCGATCAGTGTACCAAACCATCTCTCATTCCAACCTTCGAGAGGTTGATTTTTTGACGATATTAAAAAGCCAATCGTAATACCAACCGTTATATGTGCCGGACACGAAGTTGGTTTACGGTTGAATTTCCCTTAAACACCCAGATTTCCAATCCTGAGGCAAGAGCTATCGGTGCTCTCGACATAAAGTCGAAAGTCGGTTGTTTTGGAAAAGTAAGTCCAACTGTAAATCAACTTTCTATCCGACACATAATGGTTGGTATTACGGTTGGTTTTGAGATATCAACCAAAAGGCGACCTTCAGAAGGTTGGAATCAGAGTCGGTTTGGCGCACCAATCGACTGGTTGAGTTGGTGTAGATTGTTAGAAAAAAGGTGAAAATTGAAAGATGAAAGTAGAAAGTTGAAAGTTGAAATTTTTATATCAATTCCTCATAATTTCCCTTTATTCGCAAAGCTTCTTCTATGAGGAAGCATTTACTATATTTTTGGCTGCAGATAACAATAGGCACCTGGGATTTTCTGCGATCCCATCGGAAAGCAAAAAAATCACTTTAAAAATACCCAAAATCACTCATTTTTGCAATTTGGCTATAAAAATATCCGTTAAACTTTTTCGTTAGTTGTCGCTCCGGGTCTGTAATTCCATGTATTATATCACGCTGATCACGAATCTGACACTTTTTAAAATTCATAGATGGATATTTAATACGAAAAAATGAGGCAAGAAAACAAATTGCATGAAATTCAAAAAATTCAAAATGACATAGAATTCAAACGGTTCAACCGATTATTTCCAAATTCAATACCGATCGTTGGTCAATAACAGTCCATTTATGTGCAAGTTTTTAGCCCGATATGTCAAAAATTGAGGCCGCTAGAGCGCGCACAGACATTTTCGAAAAAATTCAAAACCGCGTATAATCTGAACGACCTCATAGATTTGGCAAAAAATTGGAACGGATAATGAGGATCGACCCCTCAACATGTGTGATAAATTTCACCTCGATATCTCAAGCCTAAATGATTTGCACATACATACATACATACATACATACACACACACACATACATCCAGACATTTTTTCTAAATGTGTTTTTTGGATGTTTGGGAACATTCTGAACACGTTCACATCAAAATCTCGAAAACTAATTTTTGCACGAAAACAAAGCTTCCTCTATGAGGAAGCAAAACAACCCAAATTCAACCCAAAATTTTGTCGTTGGTTGGTCCGCGAGGGGGGGGGGGTTCATCTGAAGGACCTCGGCCTAGGATCCGTAGGAGGTCCGGTAGACAAAGCGATTACTATACGATTTTGTGGCCATAGAAGAACTGTCGTTCCCAATGGCCTGCCCCATCGAACGAACGATCAAAAAAATGCTTGGAAAAAATTCATGTGATAGCGCAATTTCTTTTTTTTTTTACAAATTGGAAGATATTAAATAATGTCGTGTTTTGCGTTGCTAAAAAAGAAAAAAAATCAATGAGGTTTAATCGATCGGGCAGGATATTAGGAACGACAGTTTTCCCACGGTTACAAAGTAAATTTTCAGTACTTCTCCCTGAACCTCAGTTTCTAAAACTGCTTGTCCAGTACAGTAGACTGTAATAAGTTATTACTGATAACATCATCATTTTCAACGTCTCTTTCTACTCGGTAACGTTGGCGTGCATTCTCACCCTAAGAACAACTGATATAATTTTGTTACAGACTTGTCAACCTCTCCGATCCTTTAATTGTTAATTCACTCGCTAATTTACTCAGTAATGTTGGCATACATACTCATCATAAGGACATGTATTATCATTTTTTATAGATTTGTTCTCAACAAGCCAAACTGAGTAAATTTTTCGGTCGCGCAAACGTCCCTTGTCCCCTTAACTGTTAATTTACTCAGTAATGTTGGCATACATACTCATCATAAGGACGTGTGTTATCATTTTTTATAGATTTCTCAACAAGCCAAACTGAGTAAATTTTTCGGTCGCGCAAACGTCCCTTGTCCCCTTAACTGTTAATTTACTCGTTAATTTACTCAGTAATGTTGGCATACATACTCATCATAAGGACGTGTGTTATCATTTTTTATAGACATGTTCTAAACAAGCCAAACTGAGTAAATTTTTCGGTCGCGCAAACGTCCCTTGTCCCCTTAACTGTTAATTTACTCGTTAATTTACTCAATAATGTTGGCATACATACTCATCATAAGGACGTGTGTTATCATTTTTTATAGACTTGTTCTAAACAAGCCAGTGACAAAATTGTTCGAAATTTTGTTAAAGGGACTTGCCCTTTAACTGTGAAAATACTCGTCGATTATGCGTACACCACCGGTGCCTGAAGTAGAGAGAGTGAAGGAGCGAGCCGTTTACGGCGTATGTTAGGGCTAGATCCCCCCTAAGCGTACTGTGCGTTCTCAGCAGACCACGTATCCGAGCACTCGAATACACATTGCAGATAGTCAGAGCTTTTGCTCTCCTCTGCTGCAGACATTGTTCAAATTTTTATTCATTTGTTTATTTATTTATTTATCAACGGGATAAATAAATCCTTTTACAAAAGATAGAATATAGCCTGTTTAATTTAATAAATATGATGCGTAAATATTTTAGAGAATAAACATGTTTGGTGTCGACCGTGCCCGGCACGGTACAATAGAACAATATCACACCACTCAACGCCTCCCATGAGGCGTCTCTATTGGTAATTCAGCACTAGTCTGCTTGCCGCCCTTTTAAATTCTCCCTTTGTTTTTTACTAAACAAAAATCGGAACGACGCCGACGGTATTCTCGCTTTTGTCTATAATGTTTGTTCACATAAAAAAAAATCGTCACTAACTATTTGTATTTATTAATGTTTCAGTCCACGAAGACCGTTCGGATGACAATAACGAGATGGGAAATGTACGACTGTTTCCGAATCACAAGCCGTCCTTCGACGGCAGCAAATACGCCGAGCACACGATTATACCCGTATACGTACCGGAAACGGCCGTTACCGGCTTCACGATGAAACCTCATTATCCCAAAGACTTAGTTTACACAAATAACAGTGATCGCAGTATGGAAGAAATCAGGGCTGAAAGATATTTAGAAAGGTGTGTATTAGCTGCCTAAATTAAGGTGAAGCGTCACTTCGCGGTCGGTAATGCAAAACTGTATGCGTATTTTCTCCGAAATTTTGTAGATTTCTGGATTAAAGAAAAGCGTCAGCTTAGTCCGTCTACTTGTTGCACGGTGGGTGACGCTTTTCTTCATTCCACAGTCTCGACAATATCAGCTAAAGTACGCAAAGAAAAAAAAAAAAACAGCTATTTCATCAGCACTCATGGTGGCTCGGTCGGTGTGACACTTCACCTTGGGTGTATGTGATGTACCGCGGTTGGCAATAAAACGGTGACAAACTTTTTTTTTAGGCGTAGGAACATTAGGGTGGCCCTTAACTTTAAAATGTTTAAAATTTTTTGCGAACACCTCGTATTATCTTTGAGGTATAAAATAAACATGCGATGCGCGATTCATCTCCAAAATTAATGCATTTTTAGAGATCGCTACAGGATATTTAAAAAATTATGAACTTCGAAAAATCTAAATTTAAAGTCAATTTTAAATATTCGAGATTTTCTTGGCGCCACCCCATACTTCCAAAGTATAACGAATAACAAAAAACTCTGCGAAATCCCTATGAAATCAAAACATTTTTAGTGGTCGCTACCGAGGGTTAAAAAAACAAAGTTTTTGAGAATTATAGCTAATGCTTACGATATGTTGTAGAAGGTGAAAATCCACCGCGGAAAAATAACCGAATATTTCATTTGGAAAGATATGTTTGTTGTAACAAAAGTTAAATTTAAAAAACCGAAGATTTGTCGTTTCTGGTAAAGGGAGGCGACAAATTCCTGCAATGATCAAAAAGTTTAAAGTATCTCTATCGACGAACGAACTAAACATTTTATTTACCTAATTTTCTTCAACAGCTGAAAAAAGAGTATACTGGGTTCAGCTGTTGAAGAGAATTAGGTAAATAAAATGTTTCGTTTGTAGATAGAAATATTTTATACTTTTTAACCAGTGCAGGAATTTGACGACTCCATTTACCAGAAGCGACAATTCTTCGGCTTTTTATGTAACTTCTGTCAGAACAAACATATCTTTTCAAATGAAATATTCCGTTCTTTTTCCACGGCGGATTTTCACCTTCTTCAACTTTTTAAAAACTGTTTCCAGAATTTGTCGAAAACTTTTTTTTTTTTTTTAATCCCCCGTAGCGACCTTCAAAAATGCTTCGATTTCACAGGAGTTTTGTAGAGTTTTATCTTATTCGTTATACTTTGGAAGTGCGGGACGGCTCCAAGGAAATGTCGAATATTTCATTGTGACTTTAAAATGAGATGTTCCGAAGTTTCTAAGTTTTTAAATAGCAGGTAGCGCCCTCTAAAGATGCATTAATTTCGGGGACGCTACGTACATCGCATTTTTATTTTATACCTCACGATAATACGGGGTGGCCGCTAGAAAATTCAAAAATTTTCAATTTAAGGACCCCCTAAGTAACATGTACGATAAAAACGAGAAGTCTCATGTCAGCTTGTAATGAGACTTTACTTTTGACGGTACATGCAAGTACCCGCGAAAAAAGTTTATTAGTTTTTGATACCGATGGGGGTCGGGCGGTGCGCGAGGGATTTCACTTAGTTTCACTTAGAAAACTATAACGAACTTAACTAAAGTTTTTTCAATTATATGAATTTTTCCGGAAAAAAGGCATATTCCAGCCGGATACCCACGATAATTTCGCATCCGGCGAGAATCAATATTTTCCCCTTAAAAAAAATGAGCATTATTGAAAAAGTTGATTGGAAAATTGCTTGCCCTCCCAACCGTTTCACCTCGCCGTAAGGCGATGCGAGACTCGCCTCGGTTCTTCGCGGGCTCAGTCGATAACGGAAACTGTAATACCTTTTCTTCGAGGGTGCCAAATTTTCCGGGGAAAATCAAATAATTAGCGTCTTATCAAATGATATATGAAGACGTTAATAATTTGCGTTCAGTAAAAAAATATTGAAAACCCTTTGGGGGGGGGGGGGGGGGGGGGGGGGTGGAGGAGAACATAACAGTTTTCGTAACCGACAGCCCTGTCGGTTACGAAAATATTTCTCTGAATATCTCTGAAAACGTATCTGAAAGTCTCGGCAAATTTCTCTGAAAAGGTCGCTGAATTTCTCCCACTTTTCGCACTTTTCAGAGAAAGTAAAAAAAATCTGAATCTAAATATTGCTAATTGTTCTAAAAATCTCTGATTTTCCATCCCAACTTCTCTGAAAACTTTATTGATATTCTAAGCCTGTTTCTCTTCTATATTCAGAAACTATTTTCTGAAAAAGTCTAATTTTTTGCTGAATTTCTCATACGAAGTATACATAAATGATTGTTTACTGTTTACTGTGCATACGAACATGAACACAAAAGTCTACTATTCGTACGAATACCAGAAAGAGCAGATCTTAGAGTGAACTCGTAAGTTCTTTGAAATTCTCTAAACTCACATTATCCGAGAAAAATTTTCAGAGAGCAAGGTTTTCCAGTAAATAAATTGCATTTTCTTTTAATAAGTCTACTGTTCGTCCGAGTAACAGAATGAGTAAATCTTAGAGACAACTCGTATTTTCTCTTAACGTACTTTATCAGAAAAAAATCAGAGGTATCCAGCATTTTTCGAAAAATACTTTGAATTTCTCTGATATATTGTGACTGCTGGAGGTTGTGCGGCGAAAATGGCAGAGATATTTAACATATAGCCGTGAAAATCAGAGAGAAATGTCGGAAAATCGATGAAAATCACTGAAACTGTCCGTTTAGAGTTTTTCGGACAAATTGTCAGAGAAATATTTTCACCAGGAAGTGTGTTTCGCATCGTCCTAATCGCGAAATTTTGTGTACCGACAACAGACGAATTATATTTCACTCGATTCCACAGATATTCGACAAATCGTGAGAACAAAAGTGTGATGGACGAGTCGCCCGGACCGGAAGCAGAGCCGATTGGCGAGGGGCTGGGACACCAGGTCTGCGAGACGGACTCGCAGGAGAACGAGAGACGAGAAAAGCGGAAGTTCCAGCAGGAGGAGATCGCCCAGCACGAGGAGCAGCAGCGCCGAATGGAGCAGCAGAGATTGGAGGCCGAACAGTACGAGCTCCAGTGTCAGAGACTGCAGGCGGAGCAAGCCCTTCACAGGCAGATATTCGAGGAGGAGAATTTGAAACTCGAGAAGGAGAGACGCGAGGCCGAGCAGCGCGAGCAGTCGAGACGGGAGGCCGAGCAGCGTGAGCTTGAGAGACACGAGGCCGAGCAGCGGGAGCTCGAGAGACGGAGAAACGAGCAGCTCGAGCTCGAGAGACAGCGCCGTGAGGCCGCTCTCGAGCGCCAGAGATTCGAGGCGAAGCAGCTCGAAGCGGTGCGCATAGAGGCCGAGAGAATCGAGGCCGAGCGCATCGAGGCACAGAGAATGGAAGCCGAGATGCGCAATTCCCAGAGGAAGCTTCAGACCTCGAATTTCTTGCTCCATCGTCATCACACCTCGAGCGTCTCCGCCGAGCCCGAGGAACACCTCCTCGGTCAGAGCCTGACGGTAAACACCAAGGAGGCCATGTCGGTGGTCCAGGATCTCTGGCAGTCACCCTCGGAGTCGAGTCGCAGCATCCTGATAAATCGTCCGATGCCCGAGAGGATCCCCGAAACCCGCTCCAAGCTCTCCTTCGACATACACATGGACAGCTCGATGACCCAGCAGCATGCGATGTCCACCACCAAGGATCACCCGAACACCCCTTACAACGTCAAGTCCTATCACGATCAGGAGAACCACCAGCACTATCACAACTCTTATTCGAGCCAAGAGCCGCAAGGTTACACCGGCCACGGGATGCCGGACCCGTACCAGTACCAGGTCCCTCCCCAGCATCACGATCACAGAGTCCATCATCACCACCATCACCAGCAGCAGCAGCAGCAGCAACAGCAGCATCAAGCTCACATTCAATCGCCCCACCAGCAGAATCCGATGCATCATCCCGCTCACGGTCAGGCCCCTCAGCATCATCATTCCTCCCACGGTCAGCAAACTCACGGTTCGCCGCATCAGCAGCAGATTCATCACTCGCCCCACTCCCAGCAGGTCCATCCTCACCACTCGCCACACTCCCATCAGGCCCATCATTCCCGTCATCCTCAGCAGCTCCACCATGCGCCCCATCAGCACGTTTCCCCACACATTCAGCATCAACAGCAGCAACAACACCAGCAGCACATGTACGCTGTCGCCGCCTCGGCGACGACGATGGCCGCTTATCACCAGCCGTACTCGATGGCGCTGCAGTGCGCCTCGCCACACCAGACCGTCGATCCCGAGAAGCATCTGCACTTTGCTCCGTACGTCGAGCCGAGCGGTGAATCCAACAAACCGTACAGAATGCCCGAACAACTGCCGTACATCAAGTCACCGGGTATGAATCGACGAGACTTGAAGTATCTCGAGAGCGCCGACAATAAGGAGAACGCGAGCGGTGCGATAGATTACAACAACGCCGTGGAGGGCCACATGGCGAAGCAGCCGGAGAACAATTTGTACGTCGACGAGAGCCTCGGCACTGCACCACTGTCCACCGGCAACGACACATGCTTCACGGAAGCTTTCAGCACTCCGTTACCGAGCTCCACACCTTTGACCAATCAGTTCAGGCAGATATACAGGCCGAAGGACGTCACTCCGCAGTATCCGGTGCAGAATGTTGAAGTGATGCCGCAACAAGGGTGAGGCTTTTGAAGAATTCTCATCGAAATCTGTTTATCTACGTGATAATAAAGTTCATGCCGATCGGACACTCACACTGATACTCCCGGGTACTCAGGTACTCACGGACGACGACGAAAATACTCACGGATACTCACACGGATTCTTGTAGAAGGTCATGCCGATACTCACAGATACTCATATGGATCCTTACAGTTACGCACACGGATACTTACAGATACTCACACGGATACTTATAGATACTCACACGGATACTTACAGTTACGCACACGGATACTTACAGATACTCACACGGATACTTATAGATACTCACACGGATACTTACAGATACTCACACGGATACTTACAGATACTCACACGGATACTTATAGATACTCGTACGGGTACTTACAGATACTCGTACGGGTACTTACACAGAAAAAAAAATATCATTGAATCAAATAGAATTTGCTTGCGGGCTACCAATGAAGTCAAAACGTTGTTTCAATTCTACTCTGAATTCGTACAATTTCATACCGGATTGAAACGATAACATGTCACCTTGACAGTCTTGCTGTCGTTGTTTCAATATCATATGGGATTGTAAAAATTGAAAGTAGAATTGAAACAAACATTTTTTTCTTTGGCAGCCCGCAAGCGAATTTTTTTTTCAGTGTACAGATACTCAGACGGGTACACTAGGGCCTCGATTTGTGCGGCCTCGGTTTCCGTAAGTCCCAACCACGGAGCGAATATCGATCGACGCAGTAAGCTATTTGCCATTCTCGACAGTTAGTATGGGCGAGGCATGCGCAGCCTCGATTTTCGTGCGTGTCAGTGGGAGTCGGTCCCGCCGCTGTGAATGAAGTCGAGGCCCAGGTCTACTTACAGATACTCATACGGGTACTTACAGATACTTATACGGATACTTACAGATACTTATACGGCTACTCACAGATACTCACACGGATACTTACAGATACTCATACGGTTCCTCATATGGAATGGGGACATGAAATGCCATATCGACGTGGGGCAAAATGGGGTACCCAAAATTATCGAATACCGGTCCCATGTCGAATAACTTAGAACGACCACATTGGAATTTTGACATGAAACCTACTGCATAATTAACGGCTAATTAAAGGCTATTTTAGTGCCCCAAAAAAAAATTTTCCGCCCCACCCCTAAGGGTAGAAACGTGTGGACTTTCTGACTGCCAATGAAGCTGGGATGACCACAGGCAAAATAATGGTAACGGTAAGTGCTAGGGAATTTTAACTGACGGATTATTTAACGGCTATTTAAAGGCTTTCGAATGAGACTAGTTACGATTTAATCGGACCACCCCGTCCCGAGAAACCCACCCCCTCGTCAGCCGATATTCGCATAACTCAGCAGAGGGACGAGCTAAGACATTGAAATTAGTCTTAAAAATTACGTTGAATTAACCGCCCGACATATCCGCATTACCCGATTTTGCATTTCCACCCCCTGCCGAAAACTCACCCCCTCGTCAGCCGATATTCGCATAACTCAGCAGAGGGACGAGCTACGACATTGAAATTAGCCTTAAAAATTACGTTCAATTAACCGCCCGACATATCCGGATTACCCGATTTTGCCTTTCCACCCCCTGCCGAAAACTCACCCCCTCGTCAGCCGATATTTGTATAACTCCGGGCAGGGACGCGCTAGGATATTGCAATTAATCTTGAAAATCTTGTTGAATTACCAACTCAACATTTCCACACTTGCCGATTTTGCCGCTCCACCCCCTTCCGAAAACTCACCCCCTCTACAGCCTACAATCGTACAACTCGGGAAAGGGAAGAGTTAGAAAATTGCAAATGGCCTTAAAAATCACCTTGATTTAACGGCTCGACATTTACATATTTTCCGATTTTTCCGCTCTACCCCCTCGCCGGAAACTCACCCCCGGTACAGCCTATAATGTTATAGCTCGGAGTAGAGAAGTGTTAGAAAATTGCAAATGGCCTTAAAATTCATGTTGAATTAATGGCTCGACATTTACATATTTTCCGATTTTTCCGCTCTACCCCCTCGGCGGAAACTCACCCCCGCTACAGCCTATCACGGTGCAGCTCGGAGTAGAGAAGGGTTAGAAAATTGCAAATGGCCTTAAAATTCATGTTGAATTAACGGCTCGACATTTACATTTTTTCTGATTTTGCCGCTCTACCCCCTCGCCGGAAACTCACCCCCGGTACAGCCTATAATGGTATAGCTCGGGGTAGAGAAGTGTTAGAAAATTGCAAATGGCCTTAAAATTCATGTTGAATTAACGGCTCGACATTTACATATTTTCCGATTTTTCCGCTCCACCCCCTCGCCGGAAACTCACCCCCGCTACAGCCTAACATTGTGTAGCTCGGAGTAGAGAAGGGTTAAAAAATTGCAAATGGCCTTAAAAATCATCTTGATTTAACGGCTCGACATTTACATATTTTCTGATTTTGCCGCTTCATCCCCTCGGCGGAAACTCACCCCCGCTACAGCCTATCATGGTGCAGCTCGGAGTAGAGAAGGGTTAGAAAATTGCAAATGGCCTTAAAATTCATGTTGAATTAACGGCTCGACATTTACATATTTTCTGATTTTGCCGCTCCACCCCCTCGCCGGAAACTCACCCCCGGTACAGCCTATAATGGTGTAGCTCGGAGTAGAGAAGGGTTAAAAAATTGCAAATGGCCTTAAAATTCATGTTGAATTAACGGCTCGACATTTACATATTTTTTTATTTTGCCGCTCCACCCCCTCGCCGGAAACTCACCCCCGCTGCAGCCTATCATGGTATAGCTCGGAGCAGAGAAGGGTTAGAAAATTGCAAATGGCCTTAAAATTCATGTTGAATTAACGGCTCGATATTTACATATTTTCCGATTTTTCCGCTCTACCCCCTCGGCGGAAACTCACCCCCTCTACAGCCTAACATCGCAAAACTCGGGTTAGGGTAAAGTTAGAAAATTGCAAATGGCCTTAAAAATCATCTTGATTTAACGGCTCGACATTTACATATTTTCTGATTTTGCCGCTTCATCCCCTCGCCGGAAACTCACCCCCGCTACAGCCTAACATGGTATAGCTCGGAGCAGAGAAGGGTTAGAAAATTGCAAATGGCCTTAAAATTCATGTTGAATTAACGGCTCGATATTTACATATTTTTTCGATTTTGCCGCTCCACCCCCTCGCCGCAAACTCACCCCCTCTACAGCCTAACATCGCAAAACTCGGGTTAGGGTAAAGTTAGAAAATTGCAAATGGCCTTAAAAATCATCTTGATTTAACGGCTCGACATTTACATATTTTCTGATTTTGCCGCTTCATCCCCTCGGCGGAAACTCACCCCCGCTACAGCCTATCATGGTGCAGCTCGGAGTAGAGAAGGGTTAGAAAATTGCAAATGGCCTTAAAATTCATGTTGAATTAACGGCTCGACATTTACATATTTTCTGATTTTGCCGCTCCACCCCCTCGCCGGAAACTCACCCCCGGTACAGCCTATAATGGTGTAGCTCGGAGTAGAGAAGGGTTAAAAAATTGCAAATGGCCTTAAAATTCATGTTGAATTAACGGCTCGACATTTACATATTTTCTGATTTTACCGCTCCACCCCCTCGCCGGAAACTCACCCCGCTACAGCCTAACATGGTGTAGCTCGGAGTAGAGAAGGGTTAAAAAATTGCAAATGGCCTTAAAAATCATCTTGATTTAACGGCTCGACATTTACATATTTTCTGATTTTGCCGCTTCATCCCCTCGGCGGAAACTCACCCCCGCTACAGCCTATCATGGTATAGCTCGGAGCAGAGAAGGGTTAGAAAATTGCAAATGGCCTTAAAATTCATGTTGAATTAACGGCTCGACATTTACATATTTTCTGATTTTGCCGCTCCACCCCCTCGCCGGAAACTCACCCCCGCTACAGCCTATAATGGTGTAGCTCGGAGTAGAGAAGGGTTAAAAAATTGCAAATGGCCTTAAAATTCATGTTGAATTAACGGCTCGACATTTACATATTTCTTTATTTTTCCGCTCCACCCCCTCGCCGGAAACTCACCCCCGCTACAGCCTAACATGGTGTAGCTCGGAGTAGAGAAGGGTTAAAAAATTGCAAATGGCCTTAAAATTCATGTTGAATTAACGGCTCGACATTTACATATTTTTTCGATTTTGCCGCTCCACCCCCTCGCCGCAAACTCACCCCCTCTACAGCCTAACATCGCAAAACTCGGGTTAGGGTAAAGTTAGAAAATTGCAAATGGCCTTAAAAATCATCTTGATTTAACGGCTCGACATTTACATATTTTCTGATTTTGCCGCTTCATCCCCTCGGCGGAAACTCACCCCCGCTACAGCCTATCATGGTGCAGCTCGGAGTAGAGAAGGGTTAGAAAATTGCAAATGGCCTTAAAATTCATGTTGAATTAACGGCTCGACATTTACATATTTTCTGATTTTGCCGCTCCACCCCCTCGCCGGAAACTCACCCCCGGTACAGCCTATAATGGTGTAGCTTGGAGTAGAGAAGGGTTAAAAAATTGCAAATGGCCTTAAAATTCATGTTGAATTAACGGCTCGACATTTACATATTTTTTGATTTTGCCGCTCCACCCCCTCGCCGGAAACTCACCCCCGCTGCAGCCTATCATGGTATAGCTCGGAGCAGAGAAGGGTTAGAAAATTGCAAATGGCCTTAAAATTCATGTTGAATTAACGGCTTGACATTTACATATTTTTTTATTTTGCCGCTCCACCCCCTCGCCGGAAACTCACCCCCGCTGCAGCCTATCATGGTATAGCTCGGAGCAGAGAAGGGTTAGAAAATTGCAAATGGCCTTAAAATTCATGTTGAATTAACGGCTCGACATTTACATATTTTCCGATTTTTCCGCTCTACCCCCTCGGCGGAAACTCACCCCCTCTACAGCCTAACATCGCAAAACTCGGGTTAGGGTAAAGTTAGAAAATTGCAAATGGCCTTAAAAATCATCTTGATTTAACGGCTCGACATTTACATATTTTCTGATTTTGCCGCTTCATCCCCTCGCCGGAAACTCACCCCCGCTACAGCCTAACATGGTATAGCTCGGAGCAGAGAAGGGTTAGAAAATTGCAAATGGCCTTAAAATTCATGTTGAATTAACGGCTCGACATTTACATATTTTTTCGATTTTGCCGCTCCACCCCCTCGCCGCAAACTCACCCCCTCTACAGCCTAACATCGCAAAACTCGGGTTAGGGTAAAGTTAGAAAATTGCAAATGGCCTTAAAAATCATCTTGATTTAACGGCTCGACATTTACATATTTTCTGATTTTGCCGCTTCATCCCCTCGGCGGAAACTCACCCCCGCTACAGCCTATCATGGTGCAGCTCGGAGTAGAGAAGGGTTAGAAAATTGCAAATGGCCTTAAAATTCATGTTGAATTAACGGCTCGACATTTACATATTTTCTGATTTTGCCGCTCCACCCCCTCGCCGGAAACTCACCCCCGGTACAGCCTATAATGGTGTAGCTCGGAGTAGAGAAGGGTTAAAAAATTGCAAATGGCCTTAAAATTCATGTTGAATTAACGGCTCGACATTTACATATTTTCCGATTTTTCCGCTCTACCCCCTCGGCGGAAACTCACCCCCGCTACAGCCTATCATGGTGCAGCTCGGAGTAGAGAAGGGTTAAAAAATTGCAAATGGCCTTAAAATTCATGTTGAATTAACGGCTCGACATTTACACATTTTCCGATTTTTCCGCTCTACCCCCTCGGCGGAAACTCACCCCCGCTACAGCCTATCATGGTACAGCTCGGAGTAGAGAAGGGTTAAAAAATTGCAAATGGCCTTAAAATTCATGTTGAATTAACGGCTCGACATTTACATATTTTCTGATTTTGCCGCTCCACCCCCTCGCCGGAAACTCACCCCCGCTACAGCCTATAATGGTGTAGCTCGGAGTAGAGAAGGGTTAAAAAATTGCAAATGGCCTTAAAATTCATGTTGAATTAACGGCTCGACATTTACATATTTTTTTATTTTTCCGCTCCACCCCCTCGCCGGAAACTCACCCCCGCTACAGCCTAACATGGTGTAGCTCGGAGTAGAGAAGGGTTAAAAAATTGCAAATGGCCTTAAAATTCATGTTGAATTAACGGCTCGACATTTACATATTTTTTTATTTTTCCGCTCCACCCCCTCGCCGGAAACTCACCCCCGCTACAGCCTAACATGGTGTAGCTCGGAGTAGAGAAGGGTTAAAAAATTGCAAATGGCCTTAAAATTCATGTTGAATTAACGGCTCGACATTTACATATTTTCCGATTTTTAGGTCCGTTAAGCTGGCGAACCGAAAATTAGCTAGCGTAATTTAATACATACCAAAGTTAGGTGCTTTTTAGGTGCTAATTAGGTGCTGAATTAAAAAATTAGGTGCTCTTGTTACGTCCCGTCGAGCTCTCGGTGAGTTCGCGCTGAGGGAAACGCAACGGCGGTCTCTCTTTCGAGTCAAGGCGTTGGCCCTTTACATCAGGGACGGAGACCTCGCCTTACACTGCCTTGTAGATGAGCGATGCGTTGAGAGGATACTTGAGACTTCTTAGCCCCTCGCACGTGGTAGAGCATGCAGAACAAATGTAGACTCGATGATTCAGTTTAGTACTCACGGAAATTATATTTTATTTTCTCGAAGCCAGATGATGTACAGGTTCTCGTAGATTACTCGACCAGACTATGTCGATGTCCGAAGACTTAGCCTCGCAGGGCTATCGTACAGAGTTTCGTCGTACAGAGCTTTGCTCGCTCTTCGGAGTCTCGTAGATTATGTAGCAGCACGGTGGTGTCGGTAGGAATAACTGATTTGAGCGTAGCGCATACGCTTTTTATACTAGATCGCTCCTATGCTTCATATGGAGATATTTTTAAATCTATCTTTCTTGGAAACTAGCTTCGAGGGAGTCGAAATGCGCACAATGCGATTTTCGGGTGTCATTGCGGTACCAAAGGCACCAGTATACAATTGGCACGGGGTTTAGCCCATAGAATATTAGAAAATAGGACTCCCGCGTCGATGCGACAGTTCCCCTATGTTTACTTGAGACGGCGAAGTGCCGAGGGATATATAGTTCCCGTAAGCGTGCCCAACTCTATGGAGTGTGTGGACCCGTGACAAGAGATTGTATATATTAAAAATAGATCGTCTTCTAGGCGATAAATTATGTCGAGATGTAACACCTCCCCCATTAAAACGAGTGTTACGGATTTGAAATGACTTAACACGAGAATAATATACGCATCATTGAAGACGTAATTTAAAACACACATTTTTTTTCCTTTTTTTTTTTAGTAAACGGCCATATTTTTGCCTTGAGATATATATTTGTTTGATTATATACTTGATTATATATATATTTGATTATTCACTCAAATTTTTTCTTTGAGAGAGGGAAAAAAGAAAAATATTAATAGTAAGGCAGAAGTTTGTACTGTGTGTATATATGGTTGTATTACTCACGTTTGATTTGATTTTTTTTTTTTTTTTTTTTTTTTGGCTCGTTCCTGCACTATTCTTATACTATTGCATTTATAGTCCTTAAGTAGTTTTTGGCACATAACTTCTCCTTTAACTGTTGCACTTAAATGCCGAGAATTTCCTCGTCTGGAGAGTCGAGTACCACTATTAGTGGCGAAACGATTTCCTCCAGGAGTCGGTCATTAGCTGCGACCAATCTGTCCAGCCATGTCTCCATGGTCGTGTTGGTTTCCTGATGCGTCGGATTGTTCGCTGATGACTGCTGGCTGGTGCTAGCGATGGGCTGCGATGTCGGCTGAGCAGAGCTGGTGCTAGCTGCCTGGTCTGCTATTTCCGTCGGGACGCCGGGCTTCTCAGGTGTCTTCGGCAGGTTGATGATGCGGCCCTCTTCTTGTGCCTGCCGTATCATCTGAGCAGACCGTGCGTTTTATCGTATGTAAACTTCAACTAATCCTCCTCGTTACTCTCCCCAAGATCTATGTGGGAGTAGCGTAGGCGGTTGGGGTGCACGATGCGGGGATCGCGCCCGATTTTTATTTTTATATTTCCATCCCTCATGATTTCTATTATTTCGTGAGGGCCGGTATAGTGGTCGCCGAATTTTCCCTGCTTCTTACCGCGCTGTAAATATACACAGTCACCGAGGTTAAATTCGTGTGCGTTTACTTTACGATCATAATATTTTGTTGAGCGTTCTTTAGCCGCTACGAGATGGTTCCTCGCTATCTCTTGCGTGTCGTGGAGTTTGGTAGCTAGCTCGACTAAATAGCCTCCATTTGTCCGGCTCGGCTCGTTGTCGGCCGGGGGGTCGTAAGACGGTTGACGAGCGAGTTTTCCAAAAACGAGCTCGAACGGCGTGTGCTTTGTCCCTTCATGCACACTTGTGTTGTAGGAGAAAGTGGCGAGCTCGAGCCACTCGTCCCACTCATCGTCCCTGTTTACATACTGCTTGAGATATTCTACCAAGGAATGGTGAGATCGTTCCAATGATCCGTTGGATTGCGGATGAAAGGCCGTGGTTCGGCATTGTTTTATTTTAAATTTCTTTGCGACATCCTTCATTAATGAGCTCAAGAAATTAGCTCCCTGATCCGTGAGAACGGTCTTGGGTGCTCCGAAAATGCATATACAATGCTTGATTAAAGCGTCGGCGATGTTCGCTGAAGTGGCCCTTGGCAGTGCCACTGCGAGAGAGTACTTGGTGAGGAGATCCTGCATAGTGAGGATATACTCATTCCCGTTGACTGTGCGTGGCAGGGGTCCGACAATATCCATAGAAATTTTGTCGAACGCCGAATCCGGTGTGTCGGTGATAATCATCGGCTGCCGAGTTTTCACGCGTACAAGTTTCTTCAAGTGACACGGTAGACAGTGTTGGATATATTCACTAATATTATTTTTCATGTCCTCCCAGTAGTATCGCTGACGTATCCGGTTGTAGGTCTTTGTTACTCCTTTGTGACCTCCCATTGCTGAAGCGTGAGCCTCGCAAATAATTTCTTTTCGTTCCGCTGGCTCCGGGTATTTTATTATTCCCAAACAGACGATTAGTTTTGTTGTTGTGCCAGCGAATGCTTTTTTCAGTGTAGCCAGTACATACTCCCATTTCATGCTATCGATTTCCTTAATTTTTGCTACACTGACAGAGCGCAATTCTAATCCTTTGACAATTCTTTTAAGTTCTTTCTGCATAGCGGAAAACGTGTGGTGGTCAACGAATGGCCCGTTCTTCTTCCTTATAACCATAGCAATGTGATGCTTTGAATTATGTTTGGTCACACTGATACTACCGAGACTAAGATTGCGAAACTTTGGTAGTGATCGTCGATCTGCCAACCTTTTTGATCCTTCGTCGCATGGTTCTCCGGCTTCCGAAAGGAAGTATAAATAGTTATCCTTTCTCATAAAAAGCTGCTCGTTGCTTGTTATATGCAAGCTGCTTGAAATTTCTGCCGGTTTCTCTACAACTTCATATTGCGGATAATTATTTTCGGAATCGGAGTCGGACCGATCGAATATATATTCCTCCGATTCCCCAGATATACTGAATGTTTCGTCGTCGCCGAGATTAGCGATCATTGAATTTTCATAGAGCGCGTTTCCTTGTGGCGGAATTTCATTTTCTGCTCTAGTCACGACAGGTGATTTCTGTCTGTTGGCCTTCCGTCGGACTGCTTTTGCCTTAGGCTTCTCTTGATTGGAGTTAGTTGGAGCGTTTTTATTTCCGCGGCTCCTAAGTCGTGATGCTATTGGTGCATCATCTGTAATCAGCGTGTGGCATGCTGGTTCCTGTGATTCCTCATCAGGCCGCTTATTACTAGCGGGTTTAGTGGATTGCTTAGCAGGTGCCTTTGAAGCAGATGCTTGAGCCCGTTTCCGTAGTCGCGTGGCTAACGGTTCGTCATCCTCGTCGGGCTCCACTGTGTCTGCGACCGTCCTCGCACGCTTCTTTATAGGATACACGTGCTGCGGCCGAGACTCCGGCTCGTCTCCACTTGAGACGCCCTCGCAAGGGTTGCGTGACAGTGCGTCGGCGTTTACATTCATTTTTCCAGCCTTGTGGACGACTTCGTAATCATATTCTTCGAGACGTAGGCGCCAGCGCGTTAGGCGTGACGTCGGATCCTTTGACGTATGTATCCAAACTAGAGGCTTGTGGTCAGTTACTAATTTGAATTGTTTACCGTAGAGGTACGGTCGGAACTGCGAGATCGAATGTAATATTGCCACAGCCTCCTTTTCGTATGTACTATACTTTTGCTCGGTGTCGTTTAGTACACGCGAGGTATATGCTATAGGGCGATCCTTACCCAGAGGTCCTTGACTCAATATTCCTCCGACTGCTGTACCAGATGCGTCCGTTGTCACTATGAACGGTTGGGTAAAGTCGGGGTATTGCAGTACTGGCTCCTCGCATAGCTTGTCCCGTAGCGTCTCGAAGGCGGCCTGCTGCTGTTCTTGCCACTTGAATGCGGCATCCTTTTTTAAGAGGATCGTCAGCGGCCTAGCTATTTGAGAGAAGTTGTCTATAAAACGTCTGTAGTAGCCGGCGAGTCCCAGAAATTGACGTATATTTTTCGCATTCCTTGGACGCGGAAAATTTTTCACTGCCGATAGTTTTGCTGGATCGGGTTTAACTCCGTCCTTTCCTATAATGTGCCCGAGGTAGGCAACTTCTTGGCGCAAAAATTCGCACTTGTCAGGCTGGAGCTTAAGTTGTGCTCCTCTCAATCGCTTCATTAGTCTTTCCAGTTTTAATTCGTGTTCTTCCAGGGTGGAAGCGTAAATCACGATATCGTCCAGATAAACGAATGCATCGGAGCCCTGGACTCCCATAAGTACCTGGTTCATAAGTCGTTGGAAAGTAGCTGGAGCGTTTTTTAATCCGAACGGCATTCGAACAAATTCGTAGTGGCCGTACGGTGTGGAGAAGGCAGTCTTGTGCCTGTCCTCCGGATGCATCTCGATCTGGTGAAAACCAGATGCGAGGTCAAAAGTCGAGAAATAGACTGCTCCTCCCAGTTGGTCTAGTATCTCGTTTATAAGTGGCAGTGGATATGCGTCACTTATAGTTTTTTCGTTAAGGGCGCGGTAGTCAAGTACCATTCGCCACCGCTTGTTGCCTTTGGAGTCGGCCTTTTTGGGGACGATCCATACGGGCGAGTTATATGGAGATGTCGACGGTTGTATTATTCCACCGTCTAGAAGATCGTTGACTTGACGATTTATCTCCTCCTTTAGAGTTGGAGGGTATCTGTATTGCCGAAAATTAATCGGGACCTCGTCGGTCGTAATTATGCGATGCTTTAGGACATTTGTAGATTTTAGTTTTTCGCCAGGTAGATAGTACCTGTCTTGAAATTCTTCAAGGTGTATTTGTATACTCTCTTTTTCTTCTGGATTCAGATGATCCAGGCGTAGTAGGCTTTTGATTTGCGATACTCGATCATTTTGCTGTACGCCGTATGTCGTTTTTGCGTTGCCTTTATTTATTTCTTCCACGTTGTGGGTTTCATTTTGTGCTTCATTTGAGCTTGTGTTATCCGGAATCGCATATAATTCCGAATCTTTGAATGATTCATATGTGGGCCCTTCGTGATCTTCGCACGGTATTTTGGCCTTGTCCTTTTCTTGAGGCGCTTGTGGCTCCTTGGCTTCAAGCAATAGCTGGTTGGACCCTGCTGCTGCGTAAAGTAGAGCTGGCGTGGCCCCTGGTTTGTTTACAGTAACATCTGTTTCGGTTGTAGAAGCATCGTTTTCATTTGTATATTCCTCGTAGGGTTCAATGTTTAATACCGGTACGGCGACTTCGATTTCTTCGTCCGTGGTATTAATTAAATATAGATGAGCCTTGCCATCGTTGTTTGTGACGAGGGCTTCGCCAAGGAAGACTCCCTCTGATATGAATTGTCGGGGTACGTAGCCAACCTTTACTTCTGGGTTAGCGACCCGAACGTAGAAATGCCCTTTAGTTCGCGCTGGAACTATAATTGTTTCGAGCTTCATAAAGGGGATGGAATTAATACCCCATCTCAGGCATCGATCAGAATATGACACGTCAGCGTGGTAAGTACGGAAGAACTCTGAGCCGATGAGTCCATCGTCCTCGATAGGGAAATCATCCTTTACCAGATGGAAAGTGACTTCGGAATCGTGTATGTGTATCTCCGTTCTCCCCAGTGTACTGACGTAGTCTTTCGTTATACCACTGATTTGAACAATATCTGATTTATCCACTTGCACGTGAGGCGCTACGTGTTTACTTTTAATTAAATTCAGAGAAGATCCTGTGTCAATCATTAGCAATGTTGGTTCCAAAAAGTCTTTTGAGTCCACCTTCACGACTGGTACATTACTTCCGCGGTTTAGTAGCGCTGTAGCTACCCTTGTCGCTTGGTTAGAACCTTCTTCGGATCGTGGGTGTTTTACAGAGCGTTGTTGCGAATTCTCTCGTGGTTCACTTACTTGATTATTTGACGAAGTATTTCCGCGAGTTTTCTGGTTGGACCAGTACTCCAGTTTGCGACACTCGTTGATGCTGTGTCCAATATTTTTGCAAAAACGGCATGTTATTCTTTGTCTCGAATTTGAATTGTAAGCAAAACCGTCATTTCGTTCTGTACCTCTGGAGTCCTGATAACGACGATAATTATTATTATTATTTTGCTGTCTTTGAAAACTGTTACGGTCTGAGCGTGAATCGCGGTTGCCACCCCTTTCCGGTGATTGCAAACTTCGCGGATTAGATCGACAATTTTCGCTGTTGTGCCCATATTTGCCACAGCTTGAGCACTGTTTGCTTTCTTGGATGTGGTGAATTTTGTCTCTGCGGGTTGAGAGTTGATTGTAGTTATTAAATTTGGAAAACCGTGAATTTCGTAATACACTTTTAGCTTGCTCCTTCCTTTCAATATCTATTGCTTCTTTCATTGTTTCGCTGAATGATCTATCTCTGGTTATTTTGTTTTCAATCTCTGGTTTGAGTCCTCTGTTAAAGCATTCGACCAGATCGACATCGAGGCTTTGTTTAAAAGCGTCATCCACTACGCCGTCGTGGCTTTGTTTATAAGCATCGCTTATTCTATTCCCGATGTCTTTTACCCGGTTAGAATAGGTGAGAACTGCTTCGTCATCGTGCTGGAATATTCTTCCCAATTCTCCCTGCAGCTGGTATACAGACTTTGCGGGTAGATAGAGTGTTTTCAGGAAGTCCATAAATGCTGGGACAGTGTTTAGCGTTACTCCGTGCACTGCTCGGCGTGCTTCTCCCCTTAGCTTGTTCCTTAGTATGAGTGCGAGGTTCGCCTGTGCCTCTTGGGGCAACATCTGCTGAGCCTCCTCGCATCCCTCAATAAAGTGTGACAACGGAATGTTGCGTCCGTCGAATATGGGTACTGCTTCGAGTGCGTACTTGACGGAGACTGGGGGTACAGCCATATTAACAGCTAGGTTGTCGATACCTACTTGCAATGCTTGTATTTCCTGTAACGCTTGTTGACCAAGATTTACTTGATTGTTCAGATTGTTCGGATCGTTTAGATTATTCGGATCATTCAGATCGTTCGAAATTGAATTA
Organism: Exephanes ischioxanthus; assembly: GCA_958510785.1. Classification (NCBI taxonomy): domain Eukaryota; kingdom Metazoa; phylum Arthropoda; class Insecta; order Hymenoptera; family Ichneumonidae; genus Exephanes; species Exephanes ischioxanthus. The sequence goes on from OY294021.1 coordinate 4,390,463, forward strand.
TCTAGATCCAGCAATGGTCGATCTTCTGCCTGTTCTTGATTTGAGTTATCCCCGTTACTTGCACCTGCTGCGTTACCTGTACTAGTATTATCTCGAGCTACGTGAGCAGTGCTCATGCGTGGATTACTAGATGGGTCAGGTGTCTCTTCTCCGGTGCCTTTCAGTGGCGTTCTATCAAGCGTCATGCTTCATTTCTCATGGCAATGAGGGCGTTCAAATCCCACTTCTGACACCAAATTTTTATTGTGTTACGTCCCGTCGAGCTCTCGGTGAGTTCGCGCTGAGGGAAACGCAACGGCGGTCTCTCTTTCGAGTCAAGGCGTTGGCCCTTTACATCAGGGACGGAGACCTCGCCTTACACTGCCTTGTAGATGAGCGATGCGTTGAGAGGATACTTGAGACTTCTTAGCCCCTCGCACGTGGTAGAGCATGCAGAACAAATGTAGACTCGATGATTCAGTTTAGTACTCACGGAAATTATATTTTATTTTCTCGAAGCCAGATGATGTACAGGTTCTCGTAGATTACTCGACCAGACTATGTCGATGTCCGAAGACTTAGCCTCGCAGGGCTATCGTACAGAGTTTCGTCGTACAGAGCTTTGCTCGCTCTTCGGAGTCTCGTAGATTATGTAGCAGCACGGTGGTGTCGGTAGGAATAACTGATTTGAGCGTAGCGCATACGCTTTTTATACTAGATCGCTCCTATGCTTCATATGGAGATATTTTTAAATCTATCTTTCTTGGAAACTAGCTTCGAGGGAGTCGAAATGCGCACAATGCGATTTTCGGGTGTCATTGCGGTACCAAAGGCACCAGTATACAATTGGCACGGGGTTTAGCCCATAGAATATTAGAAAATAGGACTCCCGCGTCGATGCGACAGTTCCCCTATGTTTACTTGAGACGGCGAAGTGCCGAGGGATATATAGTTCCCGTAAGCGTGCCCAACTCTATGGAGTGTGTGGACCCGTGACAAGAGATTGTATATATTAAAAATAGATCGTCTTCTAGGCGATAAATTATGTCGAGATGTAACACTCTTTTGGTTTTGCCGGAAAATGATTTTTTTTTGAGGACCGCTGGCTGGACGTTAAGCTAACGGTCCTGTAATTTTTTTTAATTAGAAAAAAAATCAGGGTTACATAAAAATAAGGTGCTCTTTAAGTGCTTTCGATATATGCTGGACTTGAATTTGGTGCTTCATTCTAGTGGTGACAAAAACCAAATTTCATTAAAAAAAAAAAATAGCCATTATCGCTTTTAAGAAAAATTATTTTTTTCGCCACAAGAATAAAGCACCAAATTCAAGCTTGGCATATATCAGCAGCACCTAATAAGCACCTAACTTTGGAAGGTAGATAAGATTTTTTAGAATTTATTTAGCTAAGTTTTCCGTCATCTGCACGTCACTCTAGCGGTCCCAGAAAAAAATATTTTTTTCTAGAACCGAAAAAGTTTATCAGTCACCCTTTTTGTCAGAGGGCACAACGATATTGTACCTTTTGTACGCTGATTGTTATGACCTATGACGAACCGGGTGAGTTACAAGATTTCACCAGGAACCGCTAACGTGACGTGAAGATAACGCAAAACTTAGCTAAATAAATTCTAAAAAATCTTAACTCCCTGTCAAAGTTAGGTGCTTATTAGGTGCTGCCGTTATATGCCAAGCTAGAATTTAGTGCTTCATTCTTGTGGCGAAAAAACTTACTTTTTTCAAGGCTGTCATGGCTAGCTTTATGTCGGAAAACAATTGGGTTTCTTCGCCGCTAGAATAAAGCACCAAATTCATGCTTGGCGTATATCGGTAGCACCTAATAAGCACCTAACTTTGACAGGGAGTTAAGATTTTTTAGAATTTATTTAGCTAAGTTTTGCGTTATCTTCACGTCACGTTAGCGGTCCCTGGTGAAATTATTTTTTTCGAGAACCGAAAAAATCTTGTAACTCACCCGGTTCGTCATAGGTCATAACAATCAGCGTACAAAAGGTACAATATCGTTGTGCCCTCTGACAAAAAGGGTGACTGATAAACTTTTTCGGTTCTAAAAAAAAATATTTTTTCCTGGGACCGCTAGAGTGACGTGCAGATGACGGAAAACTTAGCTAAATAAATTCTAAAAAATCTTATCTACCTTCCAAAGTTAGGTGCTTATTAGGTGCTGCCGATATATGCCAAGCTTGAATTTGGTGCTTTATTCTTGTGGCGAAAAAAATTATTTTTTTTAATAGCGATAATGGCTAGTTTTTTTTTTAATGAAATTTGGTTTTTGTCACCGCTAGAATGAAGCACCAAATTCAAGTCCAGCATATATCGAAAGCACTTAAAGAGCACCTTATTTTTATGTAACCCTGATTTTTTTTCTAATTAAAAAAAATTACAGGACCGTTAGCTTAACGTCCAGCCAGCGGTCCTCAAAAAAAATCATTTTCCGGCAAAACCGAAAGAGCACCTAATTTTTTAATTCAGCACCTAATTAGCACCTAAAAAGCACCTAACTTTGGTATGTATTAAATTACGCTAGCTAATTTTCGGTTCGCCAGCTTAACGGACCTAAAAATCGGAAAATATGTAAATGTCGAGCCGTTAATTCAACATGAATTTTAAGGCCATTTGCAATTTTCTAACCCTTCTCTACTCCGAGCTATACCATGATAGGCTGTGGCGGGGGTGAGTTTCCGGCGAGGGGGTGGAGCGGAAAAATCGGAAAATATGTAAATGTCGAGCCGTTAATTCAACATGAATTTTAAGGCCATTTGCAATTTTCTAACCCTTCTCTGCTCCGAGCTATACCATGATAGGCTGCAGCGGGGGTGAGTTTCCGGCGAGGGGGTGGAGCGGCAAAATCAGAAAATATGTAAATGTCGAGCCGTTAATTCAACATGAATTTTAAGGCCATTTGCAATTTTCTAACCCTTCTGTACTCCGAGCTATACCATGATAGGCTGTAGCGGGGGTGAGTTTCCGGCGAGGGGGTGGAGCGGAAAAATCGGAAAATATGTAAATGTCGAGCCGTTAAATCAAGATGATTTTTAAGGCCATTTGCAATTTTCTAACCCTTCTCTACTCCGAGCTATACCATGATAGGCTGTAGCGGGGGTGAGTTTCCGGCGAGGGGGTGGAGCGGAAAAATCGGAAAATATGTAAATGTCGAGCCGTTAAATCAAGATGATTTTTAAGGCCATTTGCAATTTTCTAACACTTCTCTACTCCGAGCTATACCATTATAGGCTGTACCGGGGGTGAGTTTCCGGCGAGGGGGTGGAGCGGCAAAATCAGAAAATATGTAAATGTCGAGCCGTTAATTCAACATGAATTTTAAGGCCATTTGCAATTTTTTAACCCTTCTCTGCTCCGAGCTGCACCATGATAGGCTGTAGCGGGGGTGAGTTTCCGGCGAGGGGGTGGAGCGGCAAAATCAGAAAATATGTAAATGTCGAGCCGTTAATTCAACATGAATTTTAAGGCCATTTGCAATTTTCTAACCCTTCTCTGCTCCGAGCTATACCATGTTAGGCTGTAGCGGGGGTGAGTTTCCGGCGAGGGGATGAAGCGGCAAAATCAGAAAATATGTAAATGTCGAGCCGTTAAATCAAGATGATTTTTAAGGCCATTTGCAATTTTCTAACTTTACCCTAACCCGAGTTTTGCTATGTTAGGCTGTAGAGGGGGTGAGTTTCCGGCGAGGGGGTGGAGCGGAAAAATCGAAAAAATATGTAAATGTCGAGTCGTTAATTCAACATGAATTTTAAGGCCATTTGCAATTTTTTAACCCTTCTCTACTCCGAGCTACACCATTATAGGCTGTAGCGGGGGTGAGTTTCCGGCGATGGGGTGGAGCGGCAAAATCAAAAAATATGTAAATGTCGAGCCGTTAATTCAACATGAATTTTAAGGCCATTTGCAATTTTCTAACCCTTCTCTGCTCCGAGCTATACCATGATAGGCTGTAGCGGGGGTGAGTTTCCGCCGAGGGGATGAAGCGGCAAAATCAGAAAATATGTAAATGTCGAGCCGTTAAATCAAGATGATTTTTAAGGCCATTTGCAATTTTTTAACCCTTCTCTACTCCGAGCTACACCATGTTAGGCTGTAGCGGGGGTGAGTTTCCGGCGAGGGGGTGGAGCGGAAAAATCGGAAAATATGTAAATGTCGAGCCGTTAATTCAACATGAATTTTAAGGCCATTTGCAATTTTCTAACACTTCTCTACCCCGAGCTATACCATTATAGGCTGTACCGGGGGTGAGTTTCCGGCGAGGGGGTAGAGCGGCAAAATCAGAAAAAATGTAAATGTCGAGCCGTTAATTCAACATGAATTTTAAGGCCATTTGCAATTTTCTAACCCTTCTCTACTCCGAGCTGCACCATGATAGGCTGTAGCGGGGGTGAGTTTCCGCCGAGGGGGTAGAGCGGAAAAATCGGAAAATATGTAAATGTCGAGCCGTTAATTCAACATGAATTTTAAGGCCATTTGCAATTTTCTAACACTTCTCTACTCCAAGCTATAACATTATAGGCTGTACCGGGGGTGAGTTTCCGGCGAGGGGGTAGAGCGGCAAAATCGGAAAATATGTAAATGTCGAGCCGTTAAATCAAGGTGATTTTTAAGGCCATTTGCAATTTTCTAACTCTTCCCTTTCCCGAGTTGTACGATTGTAGGCTGTAGAGGGGGTGAGTTTTCGGAAGGGGGTGGAGCGGCAAAATCGGCAAGTGTGGAAATGTTGAGTTGGTAATTCAACAAGATTTTCAAGATTAATTGCAATATCCTAGCGCGTCCCTGCCCGGAGTTATACAAATATCGGCTGACGAGGGGGTGAGTTTTCGGCAGGGGGTGGAAATGCAAAATCGGGTAATGCGGATATGTCGGGCGGTTAATTCAACGTAATTTTTAAGACTAATTTCAATGTCTTAGCTCGTCTCTCTGCTGAGTTATGCGAATATCGGCTGACGAGGGGGTGGGTTTCTCGGGACGGGGTGGTCCGATTAAATCGTAACTAGTCTCATTCGAAAGCCTTTAAATAGCCGTTAAATAATCCGTCAGTTAAAATTCCCTAGCACTTACCGTTACCATTATTTTGCCTGTGGTCATCCCAGCTTCATTGGCAGTTAGAAAGTCCACACGTTTCTACCCTTAGGGGTGGGGCGGAAAATTTTTTTTTGGGGCACTAAAATAGCCTTTAATTAGCCGTTAATTATGCAGTAGGTTTCATGTCAAAATTCCAATGTGGTCGTTCTAAGTTATTTGACATACCGGTCCCGCCGCTGTGAATGAAGTCGAGGCCCGGGTCTACTTACAGATACTCATACGGGTACTTACAGATACTTATACGGATACTTACAGATGCTTATACGGCTACTCACAGATACTCACACGGATACTTACAGATACTCATACGGTTACTCATATGGAATGGGGACATGAAATGCCATATCGACGTGGGGCAAAATGGGGTACCCAAAATTATCGAATAAATCGATTCATGATAGCCAACAAACGACGGAAACCGGGGCCAAAATGGGGACACGAAATGTTACATCGATGTGGGGCAAAATAGGGTAATAATGAAGCTAACAAAATTTGCCGCAAGTCAAATCGAAGGGTACCCCGTTTTGCCCCAGATGGGTTTTTTTTTTAAATATCCTTTCAAAACCGGTGCCAATACAATTTTGGTGTAAAAAACAACAGATCTATGTTTTCGACATCGTTGTATTGCTTAGCGTCCCCGTTTTGCCCCGGTCTACCGTACATATTATTCACTCGGAGTAGTCGATTCGACGGTCGTTTTGTTGGTCGGAAACAAAAAAACAACGATCGGACTATTTCGCACTTGCAGGTCCTGTTATAGTCTTGAGGGTTCCTGGTTGTTTCCATAGTCGAAATGTCTGCTTTTTAATTATCAAAAAGTGCACCCCACGACGATCGTTCTTTCGGTCGAAACGACAGTCGATAAAAAAAAAAAATAGCGGCGGTCGTGCGACCTGCTAAAGATGACGAGTACAATTTTTGGATAAGATTGAGGATAACGAAAAACCTAGCAAAATTTCATCACCCCAGTAAATGAATACGTTGAACTGGTAACTCAAGAATGTGCCGCTGAGCATTGTATTTTTATGAATGCAGATCTTCGGATATCACTGCTAGCGAGACCGAAGGCAAATTGAGCGTTATTATGGAGTCGACGAGGGAATACGTTTCTAGCAGTTCCGGAAGCAATGCCAACACGCGAACTGTCGTTTTTACCTCCGCCCGGGATGAGCGGGTGCCCATAGATGAACAAGAGCGATCTACGGAACGTGGTACGTATTATATATATATTTTTTTTACTCAGTGAGTACAAGTGCGTGTATTCTCTAAAAATGTTTGTAAAAACGTCATAAACAGTTTGGGTGAAGACCAACTGTACACCTGGCAAGTCTACACGAAAACAGATCTACACAAAAAGTATGCACCAATCGACTGTACACGTAGGCAGCTGTGCACCAAAAAACTCTGCACTGAAAACCGTACACATCTGAACTATATACGACGAAAGGTCTGCACAAAAGTATGCACCGAATGACTGTACACGAAATCAACTCCACACCAAACAACTGTGCACTGAAAATTTTACACTGACCAACTGCAAAAACTGGACACCGAGCAACTGTACACAAGGGAAAAAAAATACGTAACGACGAAAGTTCGACACCAAAAACTCGACACTACGAAAGGTCGACACGGAAAACTCGACACCGTACATCATCAGACTATGGTACATGTAGAATAGTCTGATTGTACATTACAATAGTCGGATATGCGGTGACGAGTTTTCGGTGTCGACCTTTCGCCGTGTCGAGCTTTTGGTACCGAACTTTCGTCGTGTCGTATTTTTATTCCTTGTGTACAGTTGTTCGGTGTCTCGTTTTTGCAGTTGGTCAGTGTAAACATTTCAGTGCACAATTATTTGGTGTAGAATTGATTTCGTGTACAGTCATTCGATGCATACTTTTGTGCAGACCCTTCGTCGTATATACTTCAGGTGTATACGGTTTTCAGTGCAAAGTTTTTTGGTGTGCATCTGCCTACGTGTTCAGTCGTTTGGTGCATACTCTTTGTGTAAACCTGTTTTCGTGTAGACTTGCCAGGTGTACAGTCGGTCTCCACCCGAAAGCTCTCCCAGGCGGTGATTATTCTTGATCCCCTGGTGGACCGTAACAATTTTCAATGTGAAGTGAAACCTTCCCGACGGTAAAACAGTGAGGAATTTTTCAGGTTGAAATCGTACCATACGATTTATCATTTTTCTCGAAAGTGCACTGCTAAAATGCAATAAAACTTTCAGAATAGGAGTAGAATGCACAAACGTAGTCTTTCGTTATCAATTTTTTTTTTTTATCGAACGAAAAAATTATAGTATGATTATCACGGGAAATCTGTAATTAGCAAAGTTGTGCTATGTTCTATTAACTGTACCAACGATAATTTATTTATTTATTTCTACGGAACTATGCAGTAAACAGTATACAGTATATACACTATACAGTATAATTACCGATCAATAACCGAGAACGAAAGACTGCGTTTGTACATCCTACGCCTATTCTAAAAGTTTTATTATATTTTATGAACGCATTTTTCGAGAAAAATGGAAACCGTAGGCAACGCTTTCAACTAGAAAATTCTTAACTGTTTTACCCTTGGGGAGTACTTCACTTCACCTTGAGGACACTTTTCACGTAGAAGTGTCGCTAAAAATATATTTACATAAAAAGAAACCACCTCGATTCAATGAAATGTTTTGATACTCCGATAATTGTTATTTACAGAAGCGAGAGGTAGCGAATCTCCACTGGCGGTTAATAAAACGTACGAGGAACAGATGAGGGCCAAGATACAAGCAGTTCACGCGCAAAGTCCTCGCACAGTCCAGCGTAATGTCGATCAAATAACATCAGAGATAAAAAACAATTGCGATCTACGAATACCCTTCAAACTCAACAGTGAACCGTGTAACGAGGCTAAGGTCGATTCTATGGATTGCGAGTATCAAGAACCCATGGACGAAGTCGAGGAAGAAGAATTTGTTTTGCCAACGGGCGACATTAATCCTTTTGACAAAGGTTTGATAGCAGGCCTGTTGAGAAAAATCAAATTTCCTCAGAAACAACACTCCGAAGGATACGTCCGACTGAATATCAATTTAAACAAAATTGTGCCTTCTAGTATGATTACGCTGGGTAAGCTTGCTTTGAAATTCTTTTTTCCCTGATCTCTCTTTTGTAATGTAGATGAACCTCTCGTAACTTATGAGCTCGGAACAAGCAACCTCTCTTAATTTATATTTCCTCCTGAAACCACAGTTACCAGTCGTGCACAGTCGACGATTCAAAAGACGGAGTGGAGGCTAGAAGTGTGCGAATATTCGTAATTTCGAATACCTACACACGAATTGAATGCAAATTAATGTCTTCAAAATTCAAATCGGATGTTCGAAATATTCGAATTACTCAAATAATTCAGAGAAGCAGTAGTAACATTTTAACAAAAAGTATACCAATAACTCGAAATTATTTGAATTATTCAAATTATTCTAATAATTCAGAGAAGCAGTAGCAACATTTTAACAAAAAGTATGCCAATAGCTCGAAATTATTCGAATTATTCATGTAAAAGTAATATTCGATTAAGGTAGCTATGTCGCTTCCCGCTCATCTCGCATAAGTTATCGAAAAGTAATCGAATATTGCAAGTACTTCTCGATGATATAAAAATCTGAAAAAATTCATGCAGATTAAAGGTACTGAAGAGATTAATTTTGCACAATAATAATTCCAAAATGTTATTAACAAATTAATCAAAAAATTAATTTTTTAACAAATTGCCCGGCAAAACAACCATTTTTTTCTATGAAAATGATTCATTTATTCTTCTGAACACGTATGAATTTTTTCAGATTTCTCAATTAGTTTTAATTTTTGTGTTTATTCAGACATTTCTTCCAAATAAAAAAATTAAAAAATCAAAGCTAATTGAAAAATCTGAAAAAATTCATACGTATTCAGAAAAATAAACGAATCATTTTCATAGAAAAAAATGGTTGTTTTGCCGGGCAATTTGTTAAACAATTAATTTTTTGATTAATTTGTTAATAACATTTTGGAATTATTATTGTGCAAAATTAATCTCTTCAGTACCTTTAATCTGCATGAATTTTTTCAGATTTTTATATCATCGAGAAGTACTTGCAATATTCGCTTACTTTTCTCGAACTTATGCGAGATGAGCGGGAAGCGACATAGCTACCTTAAATTTGATCCATGTACGATTTTCGCACTCCTAATGGAGGCAATTGGACGCAAGCGCGCACCGATGATAGGGATAGCTTTGAGGAGAAAGTTATACGTTTTCCAGAGGCCCGTTTTATAATTTAGGAAAAGCCCAGAAATTACGGGAGATAGATTAAGGGAGGGTCCCACTATATCGTTAAAAGGACTTTAATAAAACTTTGCATTTTGTCTCTAGGTACCGAAGCGTATGAAGTCGAAAAGTGCCTTGGGAAAGGAACTTACGGGACAGTAGTTAAAGCGGTAGACATACAATCCAGACAAACGGTCGCGTTAAAAACGCAAAAGCCCGCCTGGGTATGGGAATATTATATCGCTCGTGAAATAAAGACGCGCCTCTCCAATCCCCACATGGTAAATATCGTTTAAGTTATCGAGGTGGTTTTTCCATGTTTTTTTTTATTATTATTATTTTTTTTTATAAAAAGGATTTTCTCGTTAAAAGCCGTCTTTCTAATTACAGTTGCGCGGATTCATGGATATAACGAAAGCCTACGTCGCGGATAACGGAAGCGTTCTTGTATCGCAATTCTCCAAATACGGAACTCTTCTTGCGGTCACGAATCAAGTTAAAATTGCAACGGGAAAGCCACTGGTCGAGGCATTAGCGATTTTCTTCACAATCGAAATGCTGCAAATCGTCGAATATCTGCACAAGTGCCAAATTATTCACGGCGATATAAAACCCGACAATTTCTTGCTCATGCACTTGTGAGTTTAAGGCTCTTATCGCGTGTAGAGCTGACGCGCCTCGATCGGTACTTGTAACAGATATTAATTTTTTTTATAGACCAACGGAGGACGTAAGGCCAACGATACAGCTGATTGATTTCGGATGCAGCATAGACATGAGCTTGTTGCCGGAGGACACGAAATTTACTCAGGTCATAAAGACCCAGGACTTCACATGTATCGAGATGCAAACGGAGAGACCCTGGACGTATCAGACGGATCTGTACTGTCTCGCCGGATCAAGCCATTGTCTCCTCTTCGGCAATTACATGCGGGTTTCAAATAGCCGAGGTCGTTGGTTCATCAATTCAAAACTGCCAAGGTAAACCATCATTCGCACGATCACCGACCCTCATAAAAATACTTCTCGCGAAATCTATGAAAAATTATCAACATTATTTTTTAGAATGATTCTCAAAATTTCTCTGACAATTTCTAACAATTTCTCGGAGCAATTCTAAAAATATCTTTGATAATTTGTAAGCAGTTTTCTGAAATACAGTGAAGAAACTTAATTTTTTGTAAATCGATCTGAGCGATTGTACTTTGAGAAAAAGATTTACTTTAGTAACTTAAATCGGTAAGATAGCAAGGTAAATGACTGATTAATTGACCGTGGCTACCAAATATATTTTCTCTTTTTTTTTATCCGTTAAATTCATAAATTAACGAACACAAATATTATTTTTATGTTTAATTAAAAATATAACCGCTCAGGTGGATTGACCGAGAAAAAAAACTATGTTTTATTTTGTCACAGAATTTTTGAAAAGCATGAGCAAGCTGCAACGATTGTAAAAACTTCGAAAAATTAAGAGTAACAGTTTTATCGATTGGCAGCATGTCATTTACTGAAAGAATTGTTAACTTTATCGGTAAAAACAGTAACTAATACAATTTAGCGAAAAATTCAGAACACTATAAATTTATATTTGTATTTACAAAATTTATTATTTATCTCGTCGATAAATTGCCATCGGCGAAATATCGTACGCATCCACGGTTAACTAACCGTTTAGTTGCCGAGCTATTAAGGACATGTAAAACGACTCAGTCGGCAACCAAAATCTGTAATGAATGCGATTCAGAGACCGTATTTTTTCGGAAAAAAGCAAAGCATTAGCGGATGTACAATTTAATACCGCGTCCGATGATGCTTCCCTTTTAACCGAAACGTCAACCGATTTTAAATTGCATTGATTCGAAAAATGCATGTATGTCTCTCGCACTCATATGTCACGAGGTACATCTTTCACATGGCCTTAAGGTAGTCCTTGCGAATAGTGTTTACTTCGCATAAGTTTCAGAGAAACGAGAGGGAATTGCAAATACTTCTGGATGGTATAAAAATCTGAAAAAAATCAAGCATATTAAAGGTGCTGAAGAGATTAATTTAGCATAATAATAATTCCAAAATGTTATTAACAAATTGATGAAAAATAAAATCGTTCATCAAATATCTCGGAAACCTTACTTTTTTTAATGAAAGTGCTTCGTTCACTTTTCTGGATACGTATGAATTTTTTCAAATTTCTAAATTCACTTTGATTTTTTTTTTATATGGGAAAAACGTGTAGAAAGTCCCAAAATTCAAAGTGAATTAAAAAATCTAAAAAAATTCATACGTATTCAGAAAAATGAACAAACAATTTTCATAATTAAAAAAAAAATGTTTCCGGGAGATTTGTTGAACAATTTCATTTTTCATCAATTTGTTAATAACATTTTGTAATTATTATTATGCAAAATTAATCTTTTCAGCATCTTTAATACGCTTGATTTTTTTCAGATTTTTATACGATCGAGAAGTGTTTACAATTCCCTCTCATTTCTTTGAAACTTATACGAAGTGAACACTATTCGCAAGGACTACCTTAAACCCGGTTATTTACCGATTCACGTAACTAACGACAAAACTTTTTTCCCCCCCAGATACGCGAAGAAAGCGGCGTGGGAAACTTTTTTCACCGAACTATTGAATGTCGAATCCTGCGAGCAAATGCCGGATCTGGCAAAACTTCGTAATGTAATGGAAGAGTCCTTGGGCCGGATGACGGAATTGCAAGGAAACATTCGCAATTTCGCCAACGTTCTGAACAAACGATAACCCATACGTAATTCTTCTCTCCGCGCGCGCCGGTATTACCTAGACTGTGCACATACCTTAGCGAAGAACCAACGTACGATTAAATCAATTAAATATTATTGTGCTATTTATTACGGAATATCGTTAATAATGATTTTATATATATATATATATATATATATATCTAACTAGTTATACTTTTATCGAGATTAAATTATCTTTGCGGGGTCTGCTTTAACGGAGGCTCTACTGTAACACGATTAACACTTGCACATTATCAGTCGCGAAGCCTTGGAAAAAAAATTAATTTTCAGACGAAATGATGTTTCGATTCGGCAACGCAAGCCTTGTCTTCTCACGCGGTAAAAAAAAAAAATTGGTCGGAAAAAAGCTCGTTTATCATTGTTCAATGACTACTTGTAAGAGAACAGTATATATTATCTTGTGTTGTCTGTCCCGTTATTGAAGAAACAGATACGGTTCGGTGTTACGGAAATCTTATCGATAACTACATGTCTGGCAGTGTGCAGGTTCGATTATTGGCGTCCACTGAAGAAAAAAAAAAAAAAACAAACGAACAAAGCCTCTAACAAATTTTCGTCGTACAGTATAAGTTAGAAAGTATACATATATATTATAAATACTAAAGAAAGATTGCAGTCTCGTGATGCGGGGGTGATCGTCGTTAGATTTTATAAAAAAAAATTAAAATAAATAAAAAATAATAAAAAAAAAAGGAAGAAAAAATTAGTAAAGATGGAAACTGAGAAAGGGGGCGAAATACAAATTTGAGAAAAAAAGAAAAGATCATATATTCGTAATATGATAGTTTAAGTAACGATTACGTGCGGACGTTATGCCTTATTTTGCTTGAATGGTGCAGACATCGAATCGCATTCGTTGAATACTTATCGACAGCGTATATCGTGCCTCTCGATGCGTCGCGGCTCGTCCTGAACTCATAAGGCATAAATATGTTTGCATACGATTTTAATAATTTTACGGTTAAAACAAAGTGAAAAAGAAACAAAAAAAATTATAATAGAACATAGGTATGTACGCTAATCGTAGTAATCGAATCGTTTTACGTTGCACTGTCGCAAAAGTGATCTTACCGATTTCTTATGATAATATTTTTCGCTTAATATAAGACATAATGTAGTATAAAAAAAGAAAAAAAAAATACCAATTCTCACGAAGACAATAGAGCTATTTACAAATAATGAGATACCAAATTTTCAGGCGAAACCTCGTCGACGACACGGATCTTGTTTCGTTCGGCCTGGCCTTAGAGTAAAATGGGTCTTAGCGGTTTATCGTAAAAAATATTTAAAAAAAATAGTACGCTTGGTCGATGACAAGCCGGTAATACTTCTGATTTATAAATACATATAGTTTAAATAGTCAATGTTTTTTGATTTTTTTTTGTTTGTTTTTTTTCTTCATAAATAAAATCAGTCAGGTCGCTCCGGGTTTCAAGTCTTTCCGTAAAATTTTCGATTCAAAAGGTACAAAAGAAGATTAACGTTTATCTTCGCCTTTCCGAACATGTCCATTATCGGTGCGCCCTCGAACTGAAGCTCGAGCAATCTTTGTATGTCGATGTCAACCTGTTCCATCTCAACGCCCATGAATTTTCCTCTGATCGTGAAAATTCCGTTGTTCTCGGTTGGGCTGATCTCGAAGGTGACGTTTTTAAATTGTGACTGCGGCAGTCCGTCCACTTCGAGGAGAACCCCTTTTTCGTGCAATTTCGCGGCCGAGTATTTCAGTGTCGATTTCGATTTTAACTTTCCGTGATTGTTCTTCTGAATGAGTTTGATAGCCCGCAGTGATCTGGAGAGGAAATAAAAAAAAAAAAACAAACAATTATCATTGGACGTCGAGACGGGGACGTCAAAGGAAAAAAAAGAAGAATTCTGTACTGTACCCTTTGCCGGTGTGCAAATTTTCTAAACAGCGTTGAGTGTATTCGTTGTAAAACTCCACCTGATCCTGGTAATACTTCGTCTTCTCTTGTAATATTTGCTTCGTGGCTCGTAAAGTTTGAAGCTCCTTGTTCCTCAGTACTCGATATTTACCCTTATTGCACAGATCTTTCGCTACCGCCGTTACGATTCTCTGATATCCGTCATCCTGCGACACCCACCCGCCCAGCTCCAATTTGTAGAGGTATGCTCGCAGTTGAAGCTTGCAATCGTTCAGCGATGAGCTACTGTTTAATAGGAAAGATCTGTTCAAACGGACGTACAAATTCGATATCGAACAATTATTAATGGACAGATGGACAAATGCACATATGGAAAGATGGACAAATGGGCAGTTGGGCAGATGAACAGATGGACACATGGACACATGGACACATGGACAAATGGACAGATAGACAAATGGATAAATGGACAAATGGACAAATGGGCAGGTGGACAAATAGACAAATGGACAAATGGACAAATGGACAAATGGACAAATGGACAGATGGACAAATAGACAAATGGACAAATAGACAAATGGACAAATGGACGAACGGACAAATGGACGAAAGGACGAATGGACAAATGGACGAATGGACGAATGGACGAATGGACCGATGGACAAATGGACCGATGGACAAATGGACCGATGGACAAATGGACCGATGGACAAATGGACCGATGGACAAATGGACCGATGGACAAATGGACCGATGGACAAATGGACCGATGGACAAATGGACCGATGGACAAATGGACCGATGGACAAATGGACCGATGGACAAATGGACCGATGGACAAATGGACCGATGGACAAATGGACCGATGGACAAATGGACCGATGGACAAATGGACCGATGGACAAATGGACCGATGGACAAATGGACCGATGGACAAATGGACCGATGGACAAATGGACCGATGGACAAATGGACCGATGGACAAATGGACCGATGGACAAATGGTCCGATGGACAAATGGACCGATGGACAAATGGACCGATGGACAAATGGACCGATGGACAAATGGACCGATGGACAAATGGACCGATGGACAAATGGACCGATGGACAAATGGACCGATGGACAAATGGACCGATGGACAAATGGACCGATGGACAAATGGACCGATGGACAAATGGACCGATGGACAAATGGACCGATGGACAAATGGAAAAAAATGTTGGCGTTGCATATAATTTTTACCTCCGATGAATGAGATTGAGGGCATTGGTCATTGAGGAACATTTGGCGTCATAGAGTCTCTCTTGAATGGGCGAGGACGTTGATTCCAGGGCTTCGACCAAAGTTTCGCCTTTGAGGAACTGCAGTACCGACACCAACAACTCTTTCGTCTTGATGAAGAGTTTATTAAGATTTTGGTCGTCATGCTCCGGCACCTCGAATTTGTTTGTCAGCACTAAACAAAGCTCGGTCTTGCCCATTCTGGCAACATTCGACTCACATATCGGATCGGCTGTCCCGAACAAACAAAGTTTATTAAAGTTTATTAAAGTCTTCAAACTATTGCTTCGAACGGACGATTATTTTTAATCCCTCCCGAGTTAAAATCGCCTCAAGAACCGTTCTAGGTCGTAATTATTCGAGGTCCCTCCCAGGTCTGAGTATCTCCAAGAGTCGCTGCAGGACTGGATTATTCTAAGTAGCTTTAGAGTCAAGTACCTAAGTGGCGGTACCAATAGTACGATACCCGTTTGACAACACGTTTTTCTATCTGGGTAGGTAAGTTCAGCGAGAATTGAGAGACAATTGCGAACACTTCTCGATGGGATAAAAATCTGATAAAAGTCAAGCATATTGAAGGTGCTGAAAATATTGATTTTGCATAATAATAATTTCAAAATGTTATTAACAAATGAATGAAAAAAAAATGGTTCAACAAATCCCCTGGCAACTTAATTTTTTGTTCGTATAAAAACAATTTGTTAATGTTTTTGAATACGTATGTATTTTTTCAGAATTTTGTGTAATTTTTCAAAATTACGTTTTTTAAAAACTAAAAACGCAATTTTCGAAAATTACACGAAATTCTGAAAAAATTTATACGTATTCAGATAAATAAAAAAATCGTTTTAATAACAAGAAAAAGTTAGGTTGCCCGGTGATTTGTTGGGACATTTTTTTACGTTAATTTGTTAATAACATTTGGGAATTATTATTATAAAAAATCAATATTTTCAGTAGATTCCATATGGTTGATTTTTTTCAGATTTTCAATTAATCGACGACTGTTCGCAATTCCTCTCTCAATTCTCGCTGAACTCACGTGGGCTCAGGCTGTCCGCGAGTTCGACCTTAAAGTCCCTTCCAGGGCAAAGTTTCCTCAAGAATTATCCCAGGTCGTGATTATTCTGGGTCCCTCAAGTCCCTCCCGGGGGACTCTAGCAAACCATGCGACCGAATAAGCGAGCTTGAGAGCAACGGTGGTTTGGTGCCAAAAATTAACCACACTACCCTAGCAAGTTGATGGACCGCAAACGGACCGAAAAACGGACACGTCCGTTGGGGAACAAAACGGACCGTAAAAAACGACAAAACGGACTGTACATTTTTTGTTGGCATTTGGTATTTTTTCTGTTGCGGAAACCGAAAACGGACCGAACGATTTTTTTCTCAAAAATTTGCTTTGGTCCGTTTTCGGTTCCCGGAACCGAAAAAGGACCAAGATCGTATTTTTATTCTGTCGTTTCATTAAAAACGGAATTAAAAGCAAAGCAACAAAAAAATCAAAAAACTTAGCCAAACATTTTTATAAAAAAACGTTCGGTCCTTCCCCGGTTTCCGCAACCGAAAAAGGACCAATCCAAACGTACGGTCCGTTTTACCGTTTTTGTGGTCCGTTTCGTTCCCCAACGGACGTGTCCGTTTTTCGGTCAGTTTTTTATTTTTTCCCCTAAAAGCAGCCGCCCGTCAACTTGCTAGGGTAACGACCGCCGAAGCGACCGCTCTGGCGACATTCTTTTGCCCCATTTCGGCAGTGAAGTCGCTTCTTTGATTGTCGACCGAACAAACGACCGTAAAAGCAACTGTCCAGATATAAGCTTTTTGACGGTCGGCATGAGCTTTTCTAGACGGTTGCTATTGCGGTCGCTTATTCGGTCGCCAATCAAACAAACGACTTCATTGCCGAAACACGGCAGAAAAATGTGTCGCCAGAGCGGTCGCTTCAGCGGTCATTAGTGTGGTTAATTTTTGAAACAAACAACCGTCGCTTTTAGGGTCGCTTCTTCGGTCGCTCGGTATGCTAGGGGCGGATTTGACAATAATGATATTAGAGGACACTGCAGTTAGAAGTGCTTTTAGTGACGTTAGCACGACAAATTCCATTTTGTAATTCCCCCATATTTGTGGATTGTCCAGGTTGTCCTTGGCTGGTAGCTAACGCAAAGAGAGCGGATACACTCACTTATGCCTAGAAGGGAAGCCAGGCTCGGTGGAGATTCCAAGTCGTCCAATAACTCGTGCAACGGGTCCATCGGTTCCGGAGCGATGTCGTAACGATATTCAAGAACCAGAGAGTGCGTGTCACATATTTCCTGCAGCGATATGTAAATCTCAGGCTTGTGTATGAGCGTGGCTTCCGTGTACTCGTGAATACTGAAGTGTTCGTCCAGCGGCTCGATTTGACAACACGAACGGAAGAACTTCTTGAACCTCTCGTGACACTCGATTATGAAAGGATTCAAGCAGACGAGGTGAGTCGCCTCCTCGCCGAACTGAAACCGAATATTTACGTAGCGTTAGTATAATCTATGTACCGTAAGATTCTTAAAAAAAGGATATAATTTGCATATAAGTTATATGGTGTCATAAAGCTAAATATATCTCCGGAGGATGTGGTCAACCGAAACAGTTGACATTGAGAAGACTCAACTATTGACATTGAGTAGACTCAACTATTGACATTGAGTACACTCAACTATTGACATTGAGTTGACTCAACTGTCGACATTGAGTAGACTCAACTGTCGACATTGAGTAGACTCAACTGTCGACATTGAGTAGACTCAACTGTCGACATTGAGTAAACTCAACTGTCGACATTGAGTAGACTCAACTGTCGACATTGAGTAGATTCAACTGTTGACATTGAGGGGACTAAACTGTTGACATTGACTAGACTCAACCATTGACATTGAGTAGACTCAGCTATTTACATTCATTTAACTCAACTATTGACGTTGAGTAGACTCAACTATTGACATTGAGTACACTCAACTATTGACATTGAGTTGACTCAACTGTCGACATTGAGTAGACTCAACTGTCGACATTGAGTAGATTCAACTGTTGACATTGAGGGAACTCCATTTTTTACATTAAGAAGAATTGTGTGCTGACAAATTTGAAGGCACGTTAGTGTTGATTCAGCATGGACTCAACCATATGTCGTTTTAACATGTCACCAGTTGACTCTCGATTGATTCATCTATGCAATCACTAGACCCAACAAATACAATGTGAGTCGGATTTCGATAGAGTCGTCGAATTATCCCCGTTAACATGGCCTTACGGTATGTCGCGAAGCTCGTCACGCTGACCAAAATTGGCCTGATGCGAACCTTAAAATTCAGTGGAAACACCCAGTCTACCGAATAATACTCTCAGAGTCAATTTATGGGCAAAATTTAGCACACATCGATCGGCGACTTTCGGCTGATTATTGGTTGACCCGATCTGTCAGGGATATTTGTGTTTACTTACCCCTTTTTTCGACGCTGCGAATTGCAGTATCTTGGCGATACTCGCCAAATTTCTTCTTTGATCGGTCGACAGAGATCGATCGATCGGCAAGCTAACGATCTCAAAAGCATCGGGTGCGACGATCGCGGCATTGATGAAATGATAGTATATCAGATTACCGACGACTTTGAGGATATCCTTTTCGGGAGCGTTTGGAAATTTTTCCGACAACGTATCGCTCAATACCTTCGCCATGTAGAGCATTCCGTACGGTATTAAATCGCGAGATTCCGTTATTTTCTTCAAAAATTCGAGAACCGTGTTCTGAAGTACTTGTATACCCTTCGATAATCTCTTGCGCACTTGCTCGTAGTTGAGTGCCTGTTGTTGCGTGACCGAATATGGAAGATCTCTGAAATAATTGTGAATAAGCTCACTTTGGGTCTGTAACACTCGCGTTAAAAAATTCAAAAAACGTAGTGAGTACATCTGCGTGTACTGATTAAAATCGCGTCTGAAAACATTTTTAGAAGTTTTAGAATAGAGTGGGTATTTTCAATTTTTGACTGACATTGTACAATTCATTTCAAGGAAGATTCTAAGCCCCTACCTGTGGGGATTTAGAATCTTCGGAGAAGTTAGGCCGATATCTTTCTGAATATATTTCTGAATATCTTTCGGAATATCTTTCTGAATATCTTTCTGAATATCTTTCTGAATATCTTTCTGAATATCTTTCTGAATATCTTTCTGAATATCTTTCTGAATATCTTTCTGAATATCTTTCTGAATATCTTTCTGAATATCTTTCTGAATATCTTTCTGAATATCTTTCTGAATATCTTTCTGAATATCTTTCTGAATATCTTTCTGAATATCTTTCTGAATATCTTTCTGAATATCTTTCTGAATATCTTTCTGAATATCTTTCTGAATATCTTTCTGAATATCTTACCCGGGGAGATTTTGACCGTAATGCTTTTTGAGAACACTTTTCATTTAGAAGTACCGTTAAAGATGTTTTCACATAAAAAAATAGTACATTACTCCACGAGGGCGAAAAAGGTTTTTCTAACGAGGGATGTACGAAATTTTTCATCACAAGGCGCGACAATAAAGGAAAAACAGACGGCGTGCGCATGCGCACGTAAATACTGTGCGCATGCGCACAGTATTTACGATGCGCTTATGCGTTGCATAAATACTCGAAGCGTGTCGTAAATATTCATTACGACACGCTTCGAGTATTTATGTAACGCCTTCTTGAAAAACACCACTTTATGTCGCGCTCGGCCCCCACATAAAGCAGCACTTTTCATGCATGAGTTACAAAAAGTGATGTTTCTCAAGAAGGCGTTATATAAATACTCGAAACGTACCGTAAATACTGTGCGCATGCGCACAGTATTTACTTGCGCATGCGCACGCCGTCTGTTTTTCCCTTATTGTCGCGCCCGGCCAGCAACATAACTTGGCACCTTTCATGCATTCGTCACAAAAAGTAGTATGCGATACTTGTACATAAGAGCGGACTCCCGACGGCGGTTGTGAAGTGACTGCACTCGCCTTCTCTCGCCGAAAGTCCGCTTTTACGCACTAGTATCGTAAAGTATTATTTCGTTTAACCCGGCGCTACAGCGATACTCACAGTGTTTCACCGGTCTCCATCTCCAACTGATTTCGCCAGCATTTGTATATGTCAACGGGATTCGTTTCGATACTTATGCTCTTGTCGGATAGAATTTTCTCGATTATCGGTCCTAGAATCTGACGCAGAGCCTGTTGTCCATTCAAATGTCTCGCATAGTTGACCACCATTTTTAAAACCAGGGGATTCCCCGTCACAACTTCCGATGGTTTTTGAAACTTTGATCTGCAATAAAAGAAAAAAAAAACATTTTTTTTACGTTGGCATTTTTAATTCTAATCGCGGCACTTCGTCGAAACAAAAAGACCATTCACGGAAATGAAACATCTTCACCTTATCTCCTCTTGAAGCGCCTTGCCAAAAAGTTTCAAGAGCAGATATTCCTCCCGCGTGTTGGAACCAAAATTGAACAGTGTGAGAATAACGTTTTGCAGAAACTTGTTAGTTTTGCTTTGCGGCAGGAGAAAGAGGAGTTTCGACAGGTACATAGGATTTGTTTGCAGCGCGTAGAAAAGATGCTGATAGCCCTCCAACATTTTTCGTCCTTCCTTGGTTAAAGATTTCAATCCCTTCTGAGCGACCGTTTCGGACGTCGAATTCTTTCGTGATCTCTGCACACTTTTGTCTTTCGCGAGAGTTTCGAGATTTTTTCCATGTGCAATTACATCCTGCACAGTGAGAGATGCATCGATTACACACACGTATTCCATTCGAGTATTTCAACGACTGTTCCATTTACCTGAAGCGTTATTCTATTTTGAATGAGCAAACCAATTTTGATATCCATTCCGTCCAACTGCTGTGAAAGATTCTGATTGTGTCTTATCGTTTGAACGACATCGTTCTTGAGTTGCTGTAACGAGAAATATAAAAATCAAAGTTAGACTAGCTCAAAGTCAGTCGAGCTCAAAGTCAGTCAAGCTCAAAGTTAGTCAAGCTCAAAGACAGTCGAGCTCAAAGTCAGTCAAGCTCAAAGTCAGTCAAGCTCAAAGTCAGTCGAGCTCAAAGTCAGTTTAGCACAAAGTCAGTCGAGCTCAAAGTTAGTCAAGCTCAAAGACAGTCGAGCTCAAAGTCAGTCGAGCTCAAAGTCAGTCGAGCTCAAAGTCAGTCGAGCTCAAAGTCAGTCGAGCTCAAAGTCAGTCGAGCTCAAAGTTAGTCAAGCTCAAAGTCAGTCGAGCTCAAAGTCAGTCGAGCTCAAAGTCAGTCGAGCTCAAAGTCAGTCGAGCTTAAAGTCAGTCGAGCTCAAAGTCAGTCGAGCTCAAAGTCAGTCAAGCTCAAAGTCAGTCGAGCTCAAAGTCAGTCAAGCTCAAAGTCAAGTAAGAACCCACCTGCAATTGAAGATCCTTGTCGTAATCTTCGGCATTAAAATTAAGGATCGACGAGAAGTGCCGAACTACGGGAAACGGCGGTTTTTCCGATCGCAGGAGTGAATGAAACGCCCGTCTCGCTATGCGTCCTCTCCACAATGCTTGCATTCTGACAATCTTGTCTTCCTATACATCGTAAAATGTGGAAGATGAGTTTTTCACAAACGTTTCTTTCAACTACCGTCGCCTCCCACTAAGTACACGCGTTGCTCTTTCTTCTCGATCTGCTGTCAGGGAGACCCGCCACCAGATCGTGCGAAGTGGTGGTACCGTTAAGGATCGGTACCATCGACAGCATTTCGACTACAAATACAACCGGTTCGACTATAAATTCAATCGAATGCAGCGCTACAACTTTTCCGGTTGTTTCGCGGTCGATTTGTTGAAAATCGACCGGAATTACCCCAGATAGAAAAACGTGCCGTCAAACGGGTATCGTGCCATTGGTACCGCTACCGTTTCGTCGCCGTACCGTCATTTTTCTATCTGGGACAAGGTCGTTTGTGTACAAGTTTCCCGGTTGCTTCGACAAAATCTGACGGGAAGGTCCGATTTTGTCAGAGTTTGCGGTCAATTTGTTCAAAATCGACCGCATCCTGAAGGTCCTTGGCCAATCGAATTTGTAGTTGTTTTGCGGTCGGAACAGTCAAATCCGACCTCTTTGCCACAAACACTCGATATAACCAGTAGTTTGTTTCGAGGCGATGGCGCCACAATCGGTCGGTCGTGTAATAACTTTGTGGTTGGTTTTAGGCACAATCGGACCGGTGGTATTTGCGCTCGAACTACCGTCGAAACAGCGGTCACGG
The DNA here is from genome assembly GCA_958510785.1 of Exephanes ischioxanthus. Lineage (NCBI taxonomy): Eukaryota > Metazoa > Arthropoda > Insecta > Hymenoptera > Ichneumonidae > Exephanes > Exephanes ischioxanthus. The sequence continues at coordinate 4,413,107 of OY294021.1, forward strand.
GTACCGATGGGGAAGTACGTGCGCGACTTCGCCCACAGTCCCATCGGCGTTAACTTAGCGAGAGGCTTACACCAATGGTTTGACTGGTTTTCGGACATACATGTTCCCGATATCGATCAAACGCATTCTGATACTTGGTCTTCATCCGTGAATAGTTGCAAGCTCTTTCGACATTCCCTCTAACTCTCGCTTCGATTATCTTCGCGTACATCTTGCGCTGTATCAAGCCCCTCCACCACGCTTGAATCTTGACGACTCTGTCGATATTATCGTGGAAATGAGAAAATCGCTCGGCAATCCTTTTACGCAAGAGATATCCTCGAGCGAGGGCTTGAAATTTCACGATTGCTGCCTCATCGATTCCAGCCACATCGCCTCGAACGAATTCTTCCATCTCGATATCTTTGATGACATTCTGCGAAAGAAAATTATACCGAATTCTCGTGAATACTTTGACACGTCAGTAGAGTTTATAATCGACCAGCTTTCACTATTTTTTCAGAGACCATTAATATTTCGGAAAAAGCAATTTTGGCTTTCATGCGTCCATCTGTTGTTGCCTATTGAAAACTGTATTTGGATTTACAAATAATATTCGGTCCCCTAGAAAGAAGGGAAAGCGATTTATTATCGACTGAGCGTGAAGCGCGTGAGCGATAGCGTTTCACAGACGGGGAATGCATTCGGTCGGTAACAGAAACTGTAATCTATTTTTTCCCAAGGGTCTTCAACATTTTCATCTAAATACAAATTATTAGCGTTTCGATCTAACAGACGACCCTCAAACAAAAATGAATTACAGTTTTTGTTACCGACTGAGCGTGGAGCAATAGTTTCACAGACGAGGAATGCACTCGGTCGGTAACAGAAACTGTAATCTATTTTTTCCCCAAGTGTCTTCAAAAGTTTATTCTAAACGGAATTTATTAACGTTTCCATCTAACAGACGAGTCTTGAAAAAAATGAGTTACAATTTTTGTTACCGACTGAGCGTGGAGCTCGTGAGCGATAGAGTTTCTCAGACGGCGAATGCACTCGGTCGGTAACAAACACTGTAATCCATTTTTTCCCCAAGCGTCTTCAAAATTTTAGTCTGAACACAAATTATTAGCGTTTCCATCTAACAGACGATCCTTAAGAGCATGTGAAACACTATGGAGTGCGAGAGAGATAGCATCAGTGGCGCTCACAGCGGAGCGAGAGAGACACACTCGGAAAGGTGTTTCACATGTTCTTGGGGTGAAGTGAAAGTCACGTGACGGAGCCATGAGTGTGAGAGAGATAGTTGCAATTTTCAAACTAACTTTATTCAATGGTGCTAATTTTTTTGAGAAAAACATGAATTCGGGCCGGATGCGAAATTACCGTGTGCATCCGGCTCGAATTGCTTTTTCCTCAACAAAATTAGCACCCTTGAGAAAAGTTCATTACAGTTTTCATTACCGACCGCGATATTTCACTTCCCCTTAAGGTTATGTAGTATAACCCTCCGCCCACCCACCCCGCGCCCAGTTGGTAAAAAAAACTGTACTGCATGCCGTTTTGATATCGCAGACCGCCGAGGAAAACGAAAATTGTCTTTTCATCACTCGGTGCAGAAATGGCCACTTTTCCGCCCGCTTCGCGTGCATAAAGCCGCCATTTTCGCACCTTGTGATGAAAAATTTCGTACATCCCTCGTGCGAAACACTTTTTCTAACTCGTGTGACTACAGCACTCGCCTTCGGCTTGTGCTGCAAACTCACACTCGTTAGAAAAATGTTTTTCGCCCTCGTGGAGTAATGTACTATTTCATCACTCGGTGCGGAAATTGCCACTTTTTCGCCCTCTCCGCGTGCATAAAACCGCCATTTTCACACTTTGTGATGAAAAATTTCATACATCCCTCGTGCGAAACACTTTTTCTAACTCGTGTGATTACAGCACTCGCCTTCGGCACGTGCTGCAAACTCACACTCGTTAGAAAAACGTTTTTCGCCCTCGTGGAGTAATGTACTATTCTCTGCGTCCGTCAATTCCCTAGGGAAAGGCAACTTTCTTTTTTTCTCGGCGGTCTGCGGTCTCAAAACGGCATGCAGTGCAGTTTTTGTTACCGGCGGCGGAATTTCACATTAGCTTAAACAAAAATGAATTACAGTTTTTATTACCGACTGAGCCCGAGTGGGTCGCTTGACGGCGGTATAGTTATTATAAACCTATTCAGTTATTATTATACCTCAATGTCTTCCTTCGTAACGTAGAGACTCTCGGCGATGTTCCGCGGACAATCCCAAGTATAGCTGTACTTTTTTAGATCGAGGTACGACTCGTTTCCTTCGGGAGTGACGTATCGCACATACGGACAATTGAATCTTTCCTTCTGTATTGGCAGATATTCGAATATATTACCGACCGTCGGTAATTTTTACTGTTTTTCTACATAGTATTGAAAAAATGTCAGTAAAATAATAATATTAAGTAACCTTGTAGTCGCTCAAGTTTTTCAACGTCGTAAAATACTCGACTCTGTGCTTTATCGATATCCTGAGTCCGGTCTCTTCGAGGCACTCGACAGTAGAATACAGATCGTTGCGCTGCAGTGCCAAGTTTATTTGTGCCAGTAGGTTGCACGCTAAAGATGTAATGAATATATAAAAAAAAAAAAATAATTATTAAAACGCTGACGCGCCATTACAGGTTGCTGGACCTTCCTGTTTTACCGACCGAAGTAGGCGATTTCTTAGTTTTCACTATTCAAATTTCAAATTTCGTTCGCAATCTCCCGAGAAATAAATAAAATCGAATATTATAAATTGTCGCGACGATCAACATGGCCGCTGAAATGTCAACTGCATCCGTTCCGTAGGACATGAAAAAATGCTAGATCCCACGTGCACCAAAAGAGCGTGCATGCGGATTCTTTTAAGTTCTCCGAATATTCAAAAATTGTTAAATATTGCTTACAGAAAAGATAATCATGCATACTGTATACTCCGTTTACTGAGTTTATCAACTTGCGTCCAGTGATCAGAGCTAATGACAACGGCAAGATGTAGTGTAGAGGGAAATGCAGAGTCACGTGTGCATCACTTTCGCAAACTATAATATTCGGTTTTCTTAATTCCTTGTAAGGTAAAAAAAAAAAAAAAAAAAAAAATGCACTTGCACACCGAATCGTTTATGGCAATACCATAGTCCTGCACGATTTGACGCTTATGCGTAGCATATTAACAATGCTAAGTCGTAATTGAAAGATGGTCTAGTTCGGTCGGTAAAACAGGTAAAACAGTTTAAAAAAGGAAAAAAAAACAGCTCCAGCATCCCCTTAAGAACATGTGAAACACGTGCTCAGCGTGTCTCTCTCGCTCCGCCACTGATGCTATCTCTCTCGCACTCCATAATGTTTCACATGCTCTTAAGAGGAAGTGAAACAGCTGTGCATGCGAGAGGGATAGTTGCAATTTTCAAGTTAACTTTATTCAATGGTACTAATTTTTCTGAGAAAAAAATTAATTCGAGCCGGACGCGAAATTACCGTGCGCATCCAGATCGAATTTGCTTTTTCCTCAAAAAAATTAGCACCCTTGAGAAATGTTCATTACAGTTTTCATTACCGACCACGATATTTCACTTCCCCTCGAGGAAGTTCTGTCGCTTGGTGTTCATTTCGCATAAGTTCGAGAAAAATGAGACAAAATTGCAAATACTTCTCGATGGTACACTAGGGCCTCGACTTCATGAACAGCGGCGGGACCGGCTCCCGCTGACACCCACGAAAATCGAGGCAGCGCATGCCCCGCCCATACTAACTGTCGAGCATGGCAAATAGCTCACTGCGTCGATCGATATTCGCTCCGTGGTGGGGACTGCTGCGGAAACCGAGGCCGCACAAATCGAGGCCCTAGTGTATAAAAATCTGAAAAAATGCATGCGTATCAAAGGTACTGAAAAGATTGATTTCGCATAATAATAAGTCCGAAATGTTATTGACAAATAAATTAAAAAATTAATTGTTTAACAAATGCCTCGGCAACCTAATTTTTTTTTATTGCGGAAATGATTCGATCATTTTTCTGAATACATATGAATTTTGTCAAATTTTTTAACTGGTTTTGAATTTTGTGTTTTTCCACACATTTTTTCCTTATGAAAAAAAATTCAAAGCAAATTTAAAAATCTGAAAAAATTTAATCAGCATGAATGAACGTATTCAGAAAAATGAACGAATGGTTTAATTTTTTCTTTTTTACGTTGTTTTTAAGACCAATTTTTCTTTCATCAATTTGTTAATAACATTTTAGAATTATTATTATGCAAAATGAATCTTTTCAATACCTTTAATATGCATCCATTTTTTCAGATTACTATATAATCGAGAAGTATTTGCAATTTTATCTCATTTTTCTCGAACTTAAGCGAAATGAACCTTAAAGCGACACAACTGCCTTAAGGCGAGGTAAAACATGTAACGTCACATATGAGTGGAAGACAGATAGTTGCATTTTTAGAATCTCTAATAATTTGGTATCCCCACGAAAGATTAGTAGAAAAAACTTGAAGAAAATTAATTACAGTTTTTGTTACCGACAGAGCCCGAGCAAGGAGGGAGGAGGATGTTTAAGGTAAGCAGTGTGATAATTCGATTCTACTTACCGTTCTGTACTTGTTCAGCTTCGGCAGCTACGAGGCGAGCGACGTTTTCGACATCTTCGAGCCATAAGCCAGAACCATCCGAATGATTCTCCTTCAGACACCTGTTGAATAGCTTTAAGTACAGGGAGGCATCTGCCGGGGATGTCGATGTTTGCAACTTGAGAGACTCATTGGTCAGAGCCAACATGACCCCAGATCGATTGTTCTCCAGCACGGATTTGTTCAGTAGTCCCAATACATGTATAACTGTGAATTGAATAATCGATTGCAGCGCCTATTGTGGCGACAGTTCGCACTTTTCGTACGGTCTATCGCAGAGCTGTGCGGACACTTTGAGTACTCCAGGTACGTATTAATGTACTTCAGTGCTCGATGTATCCAGTGCCAAGTTATTACTTAAGAGCATGTGAAACACGTTCTCAGCGTGTCTCTCTCGCTCCGCTGAGAGCGCAACTGATGCTATCTCTTTCGCAACTCCATAGTGTTTCACATGCTCTCAAGGGGATGCTAGAGCTGTTTTTTGTCCCTTTCTTAACCTGCTTTACCTATTTTACCGACGGAACTAGACAATTTTTCAGTTCCGACTTAGCATTGTTAATATGCCACGCATATGCCTCAAATCATGCAGGATTGTGATGTTGACATAAACGCTGGTGTGCAGTCGAATTTTGATTGAAAACTTACAAGGAATTAAAAAAATCGAATATTATAGTTTGCGAAATTGCATGAACGTAGTGTCACGTAGATTGACGCACAGGTGGATCTGCATCGTGCCCTACACTACATTCATGCCGTTGTCATCGACTCTGATCACCCGTCGCAAGGCGATAGACTAAGTGATCGGAGTTTACACTATGCGTGATTATCTTTTGAGTGAGCAAGTTTCCGACGGTTTTGGAATATTCGGAGAACTTCACAGAATCGGCATGCACGTTTTTTGGACGTATGTCAAAAAAGCGTGCGTATGTCAAAAAAGTATGCGAGATCTAGAATTTTTTTTATATCTAACAGAACGGATGCTGTAGACACTTCAGCGACCATGTTGGTTTTCGCGTCAGTTTATAATAATCGACTTTCTTTATTTTTCGGAAAATTCCGACCGAAATTCGAGTGCACGCTGAATAGTTTATGTTATTAAAACAGTCCTGTAAGATTTGAAGCATACGCGTCGCATAGTAACGACGAATAGTGAAAACTAAGAAATCGCCTATTTTCGTCGGTAAAACAGGAAGGTCGGGCAGCCCTTTGAGGTGATGTGAAACACGTTCTCAACCTGTCTCTCTCGCTCCGCCGAGAGCATCACTCATGCTATCTCTCACGCACTCCATAGTGTTTCACATCACCTTGAGGTAATTTGAAATACCGCCGTCGGTAACAAAAACTGTACTGAATGCCGTTTTGAGACCACGGTCCGCCGAGGAAAAAGAAAATTGTCTTTCCTTGGAGAATCGTCAGACACAGGGAAAGACAATTTTCTTTTTGCTCGGGGGTCTGCGGTCTCATAACGACATTCATTACAGTTTTTGTTACCAACTGAGCACGGCGTAAGTGGGCGGGAGGGTGTTCCACATCACCTTAATGCGATGTGTCACCCCTTCTCTTCGACACTCAACTCGGGCCCAGTCGGTAACGAAAACTGTACCTGAAATTTTGACAATGTAGACTATCTACGATTAAAAGCGAAAAGTTACATGAAGCAAATATTAATTCAGCATCATGCAAAGATTTCCTTTTGGTCGAAGATAATCAGCACCATAAAAAAAATTTACAGATTTCTTTATCGACCGTGGTATATCACATGCCTTTAACGCTATGTGAAAGTCACATGCCCGCGCTTCGACAGCGAGAGAGACGGTGTTATTAACACTCGTAGTGGAGTGAGAGAGACACCCCGAGAGGGTTTCACGCGCCGTTAACTCCTTTGTCTTCAAAGATCTCTATAGGGGCAAAAAAAACTATGTGACACTTTTGCTTCATGACACCCATAGAGGCATTTGGATTTTTTTTATAATTTGCAAAATAAAAAGTAGTCGATCCAATATGGCAGATGAAAGTTCGAAATAATCTGGATTAAAACAAAATGAACTCCATAGTTTTTGCAACGGTCGATTCTCAGTCTGTATTAGTTTTTTTTTTTTTTAATTCAGACTGTCGGATCCAAATACGGATTCAACTTTCTCACTTAAATTATTTGAAAGATTGTCAAATTTGAAAATATGGAATCCGACGTGGCCGACCACGAACCGACAAAAAAGTTTACTTTTACACAAGCAATCGGAGTTTTTTTAAAATATAATTATTATTAAATTCCGCTCTGCCACACCCAAGTAACGAAAGGAGGACGTAGCGGTAATTGACTCTATGTTTACATATTTTCATTTTTTGTTTTATAATTTTTTTGTATAGTTAACTTTCATACGCGATTTTGAATTTTTTAAATTTGTACTCTACGACTTCATAAACTACGAGACCCATTTTTATCGTAATTCACTTTTTTTTTCTAACTTGAAAACGCCATATTGAATCCTTCGTTGTAAATTTTGAAAATCTGATATTAGATTGAATTTCAGCGATCCCAAAAACGTTTAGAATAGAATCTTTGGGCAGTGTCGAAAAAAAATCCAATCCATTCGTGGCAAGAAATGTACTTTTCTGCCTGACTTCTAAGGGTTCTGCCCAGTACTCATCACTGCAGTACTCAGTGCACGGTATTTTCCAGTATTTAGTGCGTTAATACGTACTGTACGTACTTAAAGTATTTTCGCAGCTCTGACTTATAGATGTGCTCATTGTGTACCTTCGTTATCCTCACGGCATTGTTGATTAACGACGTCCACGCATTCCTGGATATCCATGTAAGTTAGCAAAGGACAATCCCTCTTCGCTTGCTGATTGTCAGATCGAATCGCAGCCAATGCTCTATAATATTTAACTTTATTCTCCGCGTCCAGATCCTGTAAAATAAAAAAGATAATGAAATACTTTACTTAAATAAAAACAGAAACTAAATTATTATAATATATAGCATATATTATATACGATACAATATATATTATTATATATACAAGTTAATACAATGCCAAAACTAATTTAGCCAAAAAAAACAATATAATATATATTATTATATATACAAGTTAATGCAACGCCAAAACTAATTTAACAAAAAAAATCTAACAGCTTTAAAATTGTACGGACGGGAATTAAAGGGCTCAAGAACAGGAAGTCTTTATCGCTGTTGCGAATTGTAGACAAATTAGCTTACCGTAACGTGAGCTTCGACATCGGACAGGGCGCGATAAACCAATTCGGGATCGCCGGTGTCCACAGCTTTGGTGATACAAGCGATCGCCGATAAGACTCTCATACTGACGACGATGTCGCTGTGAGTTAAATCGTTCTGCGCACATTTAAATAATCTTACAGCATACATTAATACATTATATATGAAAAAAATACATTCTATTTTTTTCCGTACACTCGCTGCGTGATTGAGGATGTTTGGGCCAAAATCGCGGGAGAGGAACCGGAGAGGGGCTCGGCGGACCGCGTTAGGCAGTGTGCGGGCGAGAAACGCAGACAAAACAAGTGGCTAGACAGAGATAGGGTCTTCGTTTATTGCATTTATCTCAGAAACCAAACGGTGAATATTCTTTAAATTTCGGCACAATCTATCTGACAGTATTCCCTTCACTGTGGTAGGTTTTTTATTCGAATCTGACAGAAATCGGCGGAGAAAATCGCTACGTTCTGTCGTTACCGACCGATTTCCGAAACGTTTACACGGTACCTTATGTAGCTTTATACACGCATTACTAAAAAAACTGCACGGTCAAAAAATTTGAAAAAATTGCAAACGATTCAGTGGGTCTTTCCCTACAATGTAGCAAAGTTTTATAGCAATCGAACAGAAACGCGTTTCGGCCTAAACATCCTTAGCTGCTTTAAAAATGGATACCTTCGATTCCGCGCGATCGATTTTCATCTCGGTGTAATACAGGGGAACGGCGAATCTGTCGATGTACTCGCCCAGACCCAAACTCGGGTTCATCAGGGCTTTGTAAAATTCTTCGTGAGAATCCTGCTCGAGTGCTTCGTTTATCGCGTCGACGGCATTTTTTCCTGAATTCCCGAAGTTACATTACTTTCGTGACTGGACACCGAAGCGTCGCGCTGGCTCGACCCCGATGATACTCACGGTCGTTATTGTCAACAGCAATTTTATTTGCAGCATCGATCTTCCGCTGTATAATTTCCCGGCAGTGAAGACTGTTTTCCGCACATTCCTTGTAAAACTCGGGATAATTTTTGAGCACCATAAGTTCAGCTGAGTACAGTTGAGCGTTCTCCGGTACGACGTGCTGAAATAAATTTCAATGCCGTGTGAAAAATGTTGGTAACAAATCGACTTCCCTATTTGATCCGGAATTGTTAATACTTCGGACGAATACAATTTACGTTTTTGACGCGTCAGTTAATTGGCTAAAAAAATCTATTTTGCTTTCAGACGAAATAATTAACCATCTCGGAGAAAACAGGGAAGGTAACTCTCGTATGCGCCGAGTAATCTTTTGCTTGTTCAATGGCTTATCCTGCTGTAACCAATCACAGGACAGTAGATATTGGGAGGTAATTCCGGAGAAACTGCAGAGGCGATATTATAATTTTTTTTTGAAATGTGTATTTATATACGCCTTGAGGCGAATTGAAACGATTCAGTCGGTATCGAAAACTGCAATGAACTTTTTTCAATGGTGTACATTTTCCGAGGAGAACGCAAACTCGATCCTTGTGCCTTATGCAAATTTTTATTGAAAAAATAATAATTAAAAAAATATATGAAAAAATTAGCAACGCTGAAAAAAGTTCACTCGACAATTACAGTTATGTCTCTCGCCCTCGTGGCTGTTTCACTGCCCCTTTTAAGGTGAAATGACTCGACTGTGATTGCGAAAGGGATATCTGCAAACCTCCAATGGACTTTTATCTCGGAAAAATCGCACCATTACAAAAAAAAAAAAAAAAAAAAAAAAATTCCTTGCAGTTTTCGATACCGACTGCGTATTTCTATTCGCCTAAGGAGTGCGAATATAAACATTCTTTTGCAAATATTAATTATTGTTCACTTTATGTGACTTCGCGTTTAATGTCTTCGTGCACGGTCGAACTGTGTACGTGATTTGTTAATACAATATATTAACAATGCCGCATGCCGGCTTTTTCCCTCAAAGTACATGAAACAAACTGCTTCGTATTGTAGCTAGTTCAATGTAATTGATGAGCATTTTTTTTCCACCCGATTACATGGGTCAATATCGTGTGTATTGTCCGACTGCGAACGAAGACATTGGCACGAAGTTACGCGACATTGGCACGAAGTTACGTAACGAGAAAAATAATTAATATTTTCAACTGAAATTTTCTATCCGTACTCTTCGATGTGTATGTAATACATATCAGAAGAATAACAATATCGCATTTGCAGTTTTTCCAAAATTTACCCCGTTTTGACGTTGGTTATTAGAATTAGATAATAAACTATATAACTAATATATTAGGGTGTTTCTCAAAAAGGACATTCTAAAAAATGTTCCTTCCACCCTTTTAAAGTATAGACTTCGATCTCGAATCGAACCTCACGAAAGGCGGTACCTAGCAAAAAAAATCCTAAAAGTTGCCGCATTCGACGTTTTACCCAAAAAATGGGGCACGTCTCAACCTTAATTGTCAGCGACCGCCTTTCGCTGGATTTTTTATCGATAAAAATATATAGTTCTATGGGGTGGGAGCTTAACTTTTTCGCATTTTTTTGTTGTATTAAACACAAAAGAGTTCGATTTAAAAATTCGTATATAGAAAACTCTAAAAATGTCCAGTAGGCTAAAATGTTGAAAAAAATGTTTCCCACCCTCCAAAAGTAGAGATTTTAATCTGAAATTGAACCTCGCGAACGGCAGGCCTAAGCAAAAAAATCGTAAGAGATGCCGCATTCGTCGTTTGTACCCAAAAAGAAAGAAGTTGTAAAATTTTTTCGGTACAAACGTTGAATGCGGCACCACTTAGAAATTTTTTGCTTGGGCCCGTCTTTCGCGAGGTTCAGTTTGAGGACGAAATCCGTACTTTAAAAAGGTGGGACGAAAAAACAATATAATCTTACCTGGAGTTTGAGCGCGGGACAGGACAGAGCGGTTATCAGTTCGCGTTCTCCGACCTCCAATGAGTCGGCGACGCTTTTGAGGGCGCACTGAGCTAATGATGTAAATTGAATAAATTACGTATCGCTTATCGAACCGACAATTGAACAATGCTTACCGTTCACGTTGTTAATATGGCCCTGAATTTCCGCCGGGGTCAAAAGTTCATCGTACACATCTGGCACGTAACTATCATTGAGTGACTGCGACAGCGATTGCAATAGATTCGAAGCGAGTAACGGTGCAAGAGCCCATGAAAAAGTGATAAAATATAATTATACGTATTAATCCATCTATAATCCGTCATGTATGATTCATACACAATAATATATGACCATACATGATTATTAGAGGTGAGCGAATATTTGACATCTCGAATAATTCGACCCGAATTGAATACGAATAATTCTATTCAAAATTAAAATCGAATTTTCGAAAATATTCAAATTATTCCAGATGCTCGGACTATTCATTAGTATTCGAAATATTATTACTGAGATTTAAAAAAAACCATTATTCTATTGAAATGTCGAATCGAGCAGTAATATTCGATTCGTGTACTATTGGCCCATCTCTATAATTATATATGGGTAAGATATGAATTATACGATAATTTATGATAATTATCATGACTATATGATTACAGTAGAACCTCCATTATCCGAACCAATTGGGACCGGAGCTCGTTCGGATTAACGAAAATTCGGATAAGAGAATAACGAAGCTGTGTTAATCGGAATAGCGCAATATATATCGAAAAAATTACCATATATTTTAAATGGAATTATCATATTTGAGCAATAACGTGATACATGTATTTTTGTGATATCCAACCGTAACTTCAAACCTTCTTAATCATGAAAGTCATAACTTTCGTTTGGCGCAAGAGAGTTGTACGCTTTTTCCCAGCAAATTTTTTTTTTAATGTCGGAGATCGCTGATTGTTCAACATTATACGAGCACGTTAAGGAAATACGTGAAAAAACGACTTTTCTACTTTTGGAACTAAAAATCACAAGTGTTATAAAGCAATAAATAAGGTTTTTTTATAAGAATTTCTAATAATTTTTTCCCCACATGGATTCCGAGATACATGAGATACATGGGCTGGTCTCTCTCTTATCAAGTTTCGAAAGGGTTTCCAATTTTTTCCACCGTAGGTATATTATACTGACGCTTGGAGGTGGAAGGAGTGGACGTTGAATCCATAACGCACTAAACTACAAGAGTAGTACATTAACGAAAATAAATTTTGAATACGTGTATATTTGCTTGATTGAGAAGCTAATAGATATTGTGCACACCACTCACGTGCATGCAAGTACTGTGTGAGTCTATGCGAGCTCAAGTGTTCTTGAATTGGCTTGTTGTTTGTAGCGCGCCCAAATGGTACTGGTGCGCAACAATGTAAGGATACGAGAATTTCGTGCAATAGTTCGGATAGTAGAAACTTTTTCCGAACCAGCGGCGGTTCGGATAACATTGGGTTCGAATAATCGAGGTTTGACTGCATATAATTATATGATTATACGATTATATGATTATACGATTATATGATTATATGATTATACGATTATATGATTATATGATTATATGATTATACGATTATACGATTATATGATTATATAATTATATGCATTTTTCGTGGGAGTATTTTTTGCCGTCTGCTTACTTACACGATTTAGAGCAGCTTGTGTCTTTATCTCTTTGGCCTCTCGCAACGTTTCGTGATAGTAAGATGCGTGCTTCCCTTCAATGTTGTTAAAATTCGCTGCGGTGTTAAGAAGACTTCCCAAAACCGCATTTGTATCCGAAGTCGACAGGGCCTGGTTTACAGCTATCACGGCTGCGTGCAAAGCGGCGGTGTCTCCTGCCATGCTGTTCGTGAAGAGACCTCCGATCTTTTGGAACGCCGGCATCTGTATTCCGTACTTCTTTAGTTCTTTGCTTACGGCATCGATCTCGGCGTCTGCAAAAAAATTTGGACAATGGAAAATCATTCGACTCGAGCATAACAAATCTGGAACAGTTTTTTTTTTTAGCATACCTGTGAAATTAACTTTTCCATAGAGATCCTGTATCTGAGGAGCCTTGCCCAGTTTAAACAGATGGGTGCTCAGAGCGTGAATGCAATAGATAACCCGAGGCATGTTTTTCTTGTCATAGATGTCTGTCGTTTCCGGCTGAAAAGTCTGTAGAAAAATTGTGTGAAATTCAAATAGCGTATTATGTATTTAATTCACGTATTTAAAGAGGAATGATTTTATCGGGGACGAAAAATTCCGCACGTTGAATTGTTAGTAACGGTGATTTGACGGTACATAAAATCTTCAGGTTTTGACTTTAAAAATTGTAAGACACGTTACATTGTTTGGGTTTTGCTTTTTGAATGTAGAAAGAATTAAATCCAAAAAAGTTGTTCGCCTAGTCATTAAAAAAAATCAGAACCGGAAAATATTCTGATATTTTTTTGATACCTTTTCTGATGTTATGTTTAATTAAAATAAGTAAATACTTTCTTTTGCATCCGATTGCCTTAGTAGTCAGAAATAATTTGAGGATGTATCGGATATGCATTCCCAAGCGAAATATAAGATTCAGTGAAAATTTTGTATACTTCCTAATGGGAATAAAAATATTAATAAAACAAACAAAAAATCACATCAGAAAATTCTGAAAAAATGCATACACAGAACGAATCGACATCATTTCGCATGGATGAAAAGAAAACCTTTCCCCGATTACTTGTTAAGCAATCATTTCTCATCCCTGCCGACACAGTTCAATTGGTTTATAAAAATTATTTTTTCGGAAATTTTATCCCTGCGATATTTGTACCTGAAGATCTAAGATATGTAAAAAAACATACAGGTGATATCCATGTACGAGCTTAAAAGCTTCTGTGGACAAAAATTTAATGTATGTAAAATAGTTTGTACTTAATCAATTAATAATATAAATGAAAAATGAAATGAAATTAAAGTACAGAAATTCAAAACGGAATGAAACTTCAGTTCAGAGGCGTACAAGCGAAGCGTCGTGGAAACGTGCGAGCAGTTTACCAGCGGCAGTTGCATGGACTTGAGGCACGCCAGAAAGTGGTTTATGTTGTCGGTGTGACGATATTGTAGGCCGGCGACTGCGTATCTCTTCTGCTCCGGATCGTAGATCCTATTGATCGGCACCATCCGCGGATCCATGAAGTTCGCCAATTTCGCGAGGTAAACTCCGTTGCGCAGATTTTCTTCGAGGTCGGTCGTAGGTGGTAATTTTTCTCTGATGCAAGCCTCCATCCATCTGATAGGATAAAATTATTAAAAAAAATTATTTCGCTCATTTTGGCGTGTACGACGTGCGTGGCAATTGGTCGATAGATTTACTTCTTGGCCTCCTCCAAGTGGCAAAGGTACTCGTAGGCCAATGTCTTGTGTCTCTCGTTGTCCATTTCTTCGGCGGACTTGCGAGGATCATTTTCTGCAAAAAAAAATTTATTGTGCAGTTTCACTGTTTAATTTTTGACGAGGATATAACTGAAACGGGACGGTCGGTAAAAATAATAGATCATCGATTGTTCGTAAGGCCGGAACGGCATTGCCGGTTGCGGGACGAATATCGAGGACGTTACTCGTTTCTACAGTTCGGAAATCATTAACGGAATAAATCGCAACTTACCGTCTCGGACGCCCGTCATTTTGCGCTCGAGAGTTCTCGCACTCTCGAGCGTTCGGCCGGAGAATAGCATTTACAAGCCGGAGATGATCCAGGCATGTCAACAGATACGTTGGGTTTTATGCGAAATTCAAAAAGTACCGAGAACACAAGGGATTGGAGTGGCTGGAAGGCGGGACTGGACGTGATAGGAGAACGAGGTGGGAGTCGTAATGACGGGGAAGTTCCCAATGAGCGTCGAACGCCGACCAATGAGCGCTGCGCTCCGACGCAGAGATCCAATCGGATTGCGACATGCGAATATTTCCGATGGACTGGACCATTCACGGGACAGCAGGTGGTAGAAGCTGGACTGGGGCTCGGTGGGTGAGCGGATATTGAAGACGCGGCATTACGAGGTCGCATTGCCGCTTAAGAGCATGTGAAACACTACCCTGTCGGGACGGGCGACTGTGAATTGACCACAAAAACAATCGGTTGATATCGGCGAAAAAATAACCGCTATTAACCGCTAATTTACCAGATTTGGTGTCGGTTTGCAGCGAACTGTTGTCGAGAAATATACGGTATTTTAAGCATTCGAATTCGAATAGCGTTCTGGTGTGGTTGTAGTACTTATTACAACCGCAAAATAACCAGTAATACAACCGTTCGAGGAGCTTTCCGGTTGTTGTACTCATTATAACCGCAAAATAACCAGGAATACAACCATTCGAAGAGTTTTCCGGTTGTTGCACCCATTATACCCGCAGCATTATGAGTACTACAACCCGAACGCTCCTCGAGCGGTTTAATGACCGGTTGTTTTGCGGTTGTTATAAGTGAAACAACTATCAGAACGCTTTGGTTGCCGACGCTTTTACGGTTGTAACAAGTAAAACAACTGTACCAGAATGCTGCTTATACCGATTTATCAACTGTAAGCTTACAGTCATAATAATAAAAACGCCCACTCTGGAACGTTTTTCGAAAGCTTATAATAGCGGTAATTTTGCGGTGGCAACATGTAAAACGACCACAACCCCTGAAAGACGTCGTGAAAATGACGCATACGGCGCCGCTTCGCAGCGCTGCGTTCGGTCGATTTGCGGTTTTTGGCAGTTATTTTTTAGACGTTTTCGTCCGGTTTTTTTATCGGTTGAGTTACCGCAAAATTGCAGTCGCCCGTCTCGACAGGGTATGGAGTGCGGGCGAGATAGCATCGGTGGTGCTCTCGGTGGAGCGAGAGAGACACGCTGAGAACGTATTTTACATGCTGTTAAGGCCATGTGAAAGATATACCAAATGACATATGAGTGCAAGAGAGATAGATGCATTTGTCGAATCAATGCCACTTAAGGTAGTCCTTGCGGACAGCCTGAGCCCACGTGAGTTCAGAGCGAATTGAGAGTGGAATTGCGAATACTTCGCGATGAGATAAAAATCTGAAAAAAATCAACCATATGGAAGGTACTGAAAACATTGATTTTGCATAATAATAATTCCAAAATGTTATTAACAAATGAATGAAAAAAAAATTGTTCAACAAATCTTCCGGCAACTTAACTTGTTGTTCGTATAAAAACAATAAGTTAATCTTCTTGAATACGTATGAATTTTTTCAGAATTTTGTCTAATTTTTGATAATTGCGTTTTAGTTAATAAAAAAACGTGATTTTCAAAAATTAGATAAAATTCTGAAAAAATTCATACATATTCAAAAAGATTAACAAATTGTTTTTATATGAACAAAAAGTTAAGTTGCCGGGAAATTTGTTGAACAATTTTTTTTTTATCCATTTGTCAATAATATTTTGGAGTTATTATTATGTAAAATCCATCTTTTCAGCACCTTCCATATGCTTGATTTTTTTCGAATTTTTATCCCATCGAGAAGTGTTCGCAATTCTCTCTCAATTCTCTCTGAACTCATGTGGGCTCAGGCTGTCCGCTAGGACTACCTTAAGGTGAAGTGAAACTCACGTGACGGGGCCATGAGTGTGAGAGAGATAGTTGCAATTTTCAAATTAACTTTTTTTCAATGGTGCTAATTTTTTTGAGAAAAAGATGAATTTGGGCCGGATGCAAAATTACCGTGTGCAACGGTTCGAATTTGCTTTTTCCTCAAAAAAATTAGCACCCTTGAGAAAAGTGCATTACAGTTTTCATTACCGACCGTGATATTTCACTTCCCCTTAAAACCGGTTGACGTTTCGGATAAAACGGAAGCATTATCAGGAGCGGTATTAAATTGTACATTCGCTAATGGTTTGTTTTTTCCCAAAAGTCTACGGTCTCTGAATCGCATTCATTACAGATTTTGGTTACCGACTGAGTCGTTTCACATGTCCTTAAGGTAAAGTGAAACCTCCCCGAGGGTAAGACAGTTAGGAATTTTTCTAGTCGAAATCGTCGCATACGGTTTACCGTTTTTCTCGAAAATGCAATGAAACTTTCGGAACAGGCGTAGAATACACAAACGCAGTCTTTCGTTTTCGATTTTTTTCCTGAAATCGAAAGAAAAAATCACTTCTCGCGTAACTATTATTTTCCGTGGTAATAGCACTGTAACTTTTTCTTTTGATTTCAGAAAAAAATCGAGAACGCAAGACTACGTTTATACATACTATTTCTATTCTGAAAGTTTCATTGTATTTTAGCAATGCACTTTCGAGAAAAATTGGTAAACCGTATACGAAGATTTCGACTAGAAAAATTTCGAGCTGGTTTACCGTTGGGGAAGTTTCACTTCACCTTAAGAGTATGTGAAACACGTTCTCAGTGTGTCTCTCTCGCTCCGCCAGGAGCGCTACTGATGCTATCTCTCTTGCACTTCATAGAGTTTCACATGCTCTTAAGAAGGTAGTCCTTGCGAATGGCGTTCACTTCGCATACCCAGGTAGCACAAAAAAATTTGTTATCAAAAAGTGATCTTAATGGGTTACATATGTCCGTCTGGACGGTATCCGAAAGTTGCCTCCCATCCAAAAAGTTAACTTTTGGACGTAGGATAGCTTATAGATACCATCCGGACAGACATATGTAACCCATTTAGATCACTTTCTGATAACTAATTTTTTTGTGCTACCTGCGTAAGTCTCGGAGAAATGAGAGGGAATTGCAAACACTTCTGAATGGTATAAAAATCTGAAAAAATCAAGCATATTAAAGGTGCTGAAAAGATTAATTTTGCATAATCGTAATTCCAAAATGTTATTAACAAATCGATGAAAAATAAAATTGTTCGACAAATCTCCCGGAAACCTAACTTTTTTTAAATGAAAGTGCTTCGTTCACTTTTCTGAATACGCATGCATTTTTTTCAGATTTTTAAATTCACTTTGAATTTTTTTTTTTATCTGGGAAAAATGTGTGTAAAGTCACGAATTTCAAAGTGAATTCAAAAATCTGAAAAAATTCATACGTATTCAGAAAAATGAACGAATCATTATCGTTTTTTAAAAAAGTTAGGTTTTTGGGGAATTTGTTGAAAATTCTACTTTTCATCAATTTGTTAATAACATTTTGGAATTATTATTATGCAAAATTAACCTTTTCAGCACCTTTAATAGGCTTAATTTTTTTTTAGATTTTAATTCCATCGGGAAGTGTTTGGAATTCTCTCTCATTTCTCTGAAACTTATGCGAAGTGAACACCATTCGCAAGGTCTACCTCAAAGCATATAGGCGTTGCAAAAACAAATATTTTTAAAAATACCACAGCAATGCTGTGATGGGAGATAATTAAGGGGTCTACCCTAATTAGAATTTTCAAAAAATCGATTTTTTTAATTGCATTTTTCGAAAGTATACATCTTTAAAAGTATCATACTAAAATTTTATAAAGATCCGAGCAGTCTAAGTGTACTTTTGAGCGACGTTTACTGAGCTACCTGAGCGCGCTAATATACGCACCGCTCGGAGCGGTACTACCCTGGCAGATTCTGCGACCATCAAAACGGCCGAGAAAACGACCGGTCGTTTTCGGACAAAAATACGTACGGTAAAACGACTGTTGAAACGACTTCATCCGCGTCCGTGCGAGCCACATACAAGCAGCTTCCAGTGAGAGCTTTCAGTCAGGTCGTTTTACATTTTATGACTGGACGAACTACCGCGGAAACGACCGTTCAAAAGACCTTTCAGTCCGGCTGTTCTTAATGCGGTCGATTCTTCGGTTGAAATAAAAAAATAAAAAAAACGACCGGACTGAAAGGTGTTTTGAACAGTCGTTTTCGCAGGAGTTCATTCGCTCATTAATTGTAAAACCACCTGACTGAAAGCCTTCCCTTGAAGCTGCTCGTATGCGGCTGGTACGGACACGGATAAAGTCGTTTTGACAGTCGTTTTCGCGGACGTATTTTTGTCTGAAAACGACCGGTCGTTTACTCGGTCGCTTTGAAAGTAGTTTGGAGGTGGTTTTTCAAGTCGCGGAACTTGCCAGGGTACATACCTGCCTTTGTATACTTGAGGAGCTGCTACCTTTTGTAAATATACTATCCGTACTGAAACTATTATGATCGCTTATTCTTCGAAGGAGACCTTTATATTAGAATTTTTGGAGCAAGAAGTACCTGAAATCCAAGTTACAACGTTCTCTCTACATTAGTCGTGTTTGAAATTTTCAACCGTCAACATCTGTGCTCGTGATTGCCGAAATGGGAAAGAAGAGTGTACATCAAACTGCCAACTGGAGACGTCCAGGTTCGAAGCCGAAAAAGCGAAAATTTCATGGAGTGTTTCCACATGCCCATGAGGCAAATACAAGTCATGCTAATACAGATCTGCGGCGAAGTTAAAAAAGTCGAAAGATACGAGTTTTGACGTACACGTAGATCAAACGTCAGGATACAGTGTTATACAGTTTTTCCTGGTTTTTTTTCTACGTTACAAAAGTTTTTAAAATGTAAAGTGTGTGATAAAGATGTTTCATTCACAAAGTATGGACAGCGAGGACTCGGTTTTAAACTTTGTGTTACGTATGAGTGTGGCGAAAAATACATCAATTCGTGTCCGATGATTGCGACTGAACACGAAATCAATCGTCGTCTAGTGTATGTTATGCGTTTGGTTGGTATTGGATTGAGTGGTATAAACACGTTTTGTAGCCTCATGGAACTTGGACCTGGAATAAGCTCCTCTGTTTATCATTATATTATTGATTCAATCTCTATCGTGGTGAAAAATGTGTTCGATATAGTAATGCTCAAGGCTGTTGGAGCAGAAAAACTCTTTAATGCTCAGCACGGAGAAACCGAAGATATTTTAACCGTTTCAGGAGACGGTTCCTGGCAAAAAAGAGGATTTTCTTCTCTTATTGGCATAATTTCTTTGATATATAAACACAGTAAAACAAGTTTCTCGATGATTTTTTTTTTCTGCTGGGATACAAGACGAATATCTTCATATTTTGAATTTTTATTTTTTATTATTCGGCGAGTGCCACCAACATTCTCGCTGAAATGGAGCACAAACGAGTCATTGATACACCGATTGAATAAGAACTCCATGCTGGTTTCGTTATTACTTCCTTGACATTAAATGATTCAGCCATTCTGCAATGCAAAGGTACTTGCGGTGGAATTACATAGATTTCCTCTGCTCACTAAAGCTTTACGTGAACCGCGTCTCATTGTTGAAATGTATTCCGGGCGTGACTGTTCGGTTTATTGATTTCGTCTGAAGTGCAGTCTGTTCACTGCTTTCGTCGAGGATGGCAGATTACACGCGTCAAGAGTATGTTAATATGGTGAAGTGCTTGCGCTGGGCTGAAGGGAATCAGGTGCAAGCTGCTCTAAGATACCGGGAACTTTACCCAAACGCACAACCCTGTCAGAAGTCTTCAAGGATGCGAAACTTCGCATCCTTGGTTTGGGCCGCATGTTTAAATATGATTCAAGGATGGTTCGAGGACTCATAATTTTTTCGGTGTTAGAAGACTCAAGGGTGTTTCGAGGCAGATTCATGGGTGATTCAAGGATTGTTTCTTTTCGATTCCTAGAACATTGAATTCGTAGTTGACTAAGAATGATTCGTCGATGATTCGAGGAATTTTTTTCGACTCTTAGATCATTGAATTATTAGGCGAGCAAAGACGATTCAAGGATGATACGAGGGTTTCAGAATTTTTCCCCAAACAGTTCATGATTTATAAATTGGACTGAATAAAAAATATCTATAAACGCATGCGATAAAAATTAATTTGCCATCGATAGACTTACAGTAGATCGGTTCGGTATAGGACTTATGTGAACCGATCGAGTATTAGAAAAATACGGTTTCGTATCGGGGTGCGCACACTGTCCAGCCGTTGTACGTCTGCCTTATAAGCTAATCCGGTGACTCTTTCGCTTTCGAGAAACTCGGAGCTCATAAGCCATCTAGCGGCAGTAAACAACACACTCCCGTGAGGCATTGCGCGCGGTCGGTCTGGGTGTAACAGTAGTTCCAATGAACTCCCAACATGACTTATGCGCTCGCCGTTTCTCGAAAACGAAACAGTCACCAATTAGCTTATAAGGCGCACGACGGCTGTACAGTGTATACTTCTCGGTGTGAAACCATTTATTTCTTGATACTCGATCGGTTCACATAAGTTCTTACACCGAACCGATCTACTCTACGACTATCAATGACAGATTAATTTTTATCGGAAACGTTCATATATTTATTTTTATTCATTCCAATTGTAAGAAACCGTAAACCGTAGTGGGTGCAAATCGTATATTGGCTGACAATGGATATATTCAGATACAATTAGCGTTTAGAAAGTAGAAGTGTTCGCTCCGGAGATTCGTCGTAGAATGCCTCGCTAGCTAGGCGACGCGAGGTGCCTCATCCCTTAGCACTTGAGATTGGTGGGTCCTCCGCGTGAGGCCCACAAAGGGTCTTCTGTGTCCCTGCCATAAAGGACAGCGTCGATATGGCGTCGATATGCAGCGTGTTGCTCTGCGACCGGCGCCGTCGAGACGAGTTGCTTTCATAATTTTATAAATCATGATCGATTCATGGTTGATTTGAAGTCGGTCACTCGACCTCAGTTACTTTGTGGACCTCGAATGATTCTTGAATCATCCTTGGGAAATGGTTGCTTGCCGATCAAGGAAAAAATCTGGGAGCCTCGAATCATCCTGTAATGATCCTTCAGAAATTAACCTGGAATGATCCTTCACAAATCATCCTGGAATGATCCTTCAGAAATCATTATTCGGCGATCTGGGAAAAAGCTCTCAGATCCACGAATCATCTTTGGTCTTCTACGGATACAATGTTTTAGGACGCATTCAAGCATTTTGTTCCCCTTCAATAAAGGTGACTCAAGGGTGATACAACAGTGATTCGAGGATTTTTAAAAAATTGCATCCTCGAACAATCTTTGAATCATCCTTAAACATGTGGCCCAATCGAAGGATGCGATCCTTGAATCAGCCTCGTACTATGTTTGTCACTTCTAACAGGGAACGGTTTCCGAGCGAGGCAGTGATGGCTGCGGCAGAACGCCGTGTGACAGAATCAGGGAACATTCTTCCATTACGCCGTCAGAATGGAGGACCCCGTGTACCCCAACGGGCACCTAGGAGGGAGAAACGCGTGTTCAGAAAAGTTCGACGAGACCCGGAAACGTCTACGAGAGTTGTGGTCCGCGAGGTGGGGATGAGCCGAATGACGGTGTGGCGAATTTTCAAAAGCAATGACGTGAAGCCTTTTCACAAGACGCCGGTTCAGACTCTCCACCCGGAGGACCCTCCACATCGCGTGGAATATTGCCAATGGCTTCTAAGGCATTATGAAGCCGATAACGAATTTCCCGCGCGTATTCTGTTCACCGACGAGGCATCATTTACGCAAAGCGGTTTCCGCAATGTCCACAACGAACACTTTTGGCCGAACAAACATCAGAATCCGCATCAAGTCAGAGAGCGCAGTCACCACGTCCGCTGGCATGTCAATCTCTGGGCAGGGATTATCGGAAACCAACTGGTACCACTATACAGCTGGTCCGCCGAGAATTTTCTATTCTTTTTATACATAACTTTTAACACTCTCCTATTTAAACCTTCTAGAGCTCTAATAACCGTTGAGGTAGCTCCACCCCAGCATATAATTCAGTGATTTCACAGTGACACAAAAAGAGTTCGGTAGATAAGTTTTAACATATGTCTATATTCAGTAGATGTCTTGCTCTCCTGATCAGGTATACAATATATCTAAGATTTTTTAAGATGTTGTCAACCTCAATTTCTCTCACTTTAGGTACACTATCCGCGTAGCATCCAAAGGTCACACACTTTTTTTTCAATGTTCAAAGTTAATTTGTTTCGTTTAAACCATTGAAAGACTTTCGCAGTCTCTGTTGTAACCCTGTCCAGCAGCGAGTCCTAAGTGTTTCCCGTGTACAGGAGCACTGTATCATACAAATATTTTTTTTTATTACTACACGTGATTATTCCGCATTGTCCCTGACTATGATTCCTACTTCAGAAAAAATACGCTTCCTCATTCCGTCGTCCTTGCCTCCGACATTTCCCTCATTCCCACCGTTGATAATAATTTTACAGCTTGGACCGATCGTAATTCCAAATCGAGTATCAACGCAGACCTACCTGAATCTACTTAATGAGGAGTTACCCCACCTGCTGGAAGCCGTACCGATGGCGATTCGGCAGAACATGTACTACCAGCACGATGGGCACCCTTCTAATACAGCGCTATCTATTCGAGCATGCTTAGCCGAAATGTTCGCAGGCCGATTTATCGGTGAAGGAGGAGAGACTCGATGGCCAGCAAGATCACCAGACCTGACACCGCCGGATTACTTCTTGTGGGGTCACGTCGAGAACATCGTGTACGGCAGAACCGTACCGCGCGATCAAGACGACCTCATGGAGAGGATTCAGATCGCTGTGGATACGATAACACCGGAGATGTTGGAGAGTGCCGAGCAAATCTAATGAAGCGTGTACGTCTTTGCCTCCAATGGAATGGTAGCCATTTTGAGCAGTGCTTAAGCTAGGTGAAGAAATATCACCCACTCAACAACGAATCTCGTCACTGCGCTAAGGACACGGTGTCCTAAAATCATAATCTGTTGACTTTTTCCGAAAATAGTTTCTGGATATAGAAGAGAAATAGGCTTAGAATATCAACAAAATTCATAGTTTTTCAGAGAAGTTGGCAACGAAAATCAGAAATTTTCAGAACAATTTGAAATATTTAAATTCATAAACATCTTTATGTCAGTCGGTGGGAAAATGGCGGTTTTTTCGCACGCATCGCGTGCGAAAACCCCCGTTTTCACACCTTGTGAAATAAAATTTTGTTCGATACTCGTGCGAAAAACGTTTTCTGAACTCGTGTGATTGCAACACTCGCCTTCGGCTCGTGCTGCAAACTCACACTCGTCAGAAAAATTTTTTTGCACTCGTATCGAAATGTACTATTGACTTTCTGTGAAAAATGCGAAAAGTGAAAAAAATTCAGAAGCCTTTTCGGAGAAATTTGCCGAGACTTTCAGAGATATTGAGAGAAATATTTTCAGCAGGGTTATAGCAACCGTTGTTGAACACGCACAAACATGTACGCACGCACGCATACAAACACACACACACACACACACACACACACACACACACACACACACACACACACACACACACACACACACACACAGCTCTCAGGACAAAAACAATGTTGACACATACAATTTTATAATATTATAATTTTTTAATTTTTTACAAAAAAAAAATGTTTAAAAAAACTAAAAATGAAATAAAAATAAATCACGTTTTTTCTGGCACTCGGTTTATATCTGTAATAAAAAATTACAATGCATTAGTGTTATTGTCAGTATTAATATACAATCTTAATTCTCCTCTTACTCATCGTATTATGTTTCCCCGAAGAGGGCGATCAAGAGCTGTTCAACTGGGTCCTCCTGCACCTGCACCTTGTCTTTCTCTTTCTCCTTCAAATCTTCCTCCGTCATGTAGCCGCTTCTAGAAATGCATACGACATTTTTTGTTTAATGAGGAAAATACAAATACCATAAAAAAATACCAACTTGAGTCGTTCCTGCGACTCTTTCCATGTTTTAAATGACTCTGATGCCGCGGCCCCCAGATTGTGCTGTAAGCAAAAAATTTATTTGATAAAAAAGGGTTGCGAATATAATATTAGGCAAGCAATCATCCATTTTTTTTCAAAAATGGTTGATGAACCTCCCTTCCATCGTCGTAATGTAAAACACCAAAAAGAGAGCTAACGATGACTGGTCTGCCTTTGAAAACAATTACAATTTTTTTCCCCTTAAGAACATTATGCTTCCGCTCAATTTCACTGTAAAAGTATATTAATTTTTCACCACAATTGCACACTAAATTTAATGCAACAGTTTTTGCATAAAAACCTCCTGTCTGGTACATTAAATTCACAATTTTTTACAACAGAGTAGTTGAATGCGTTGCGCTGCTTAAAAAAATTGTAAATTTAATGTACAATTATGATGAAAAATGAATGTACTTTTACGATAAAATTAAAGTGAATTATTGGAATTAAAGTACTTTTGAAGTAAAACTGAAGTAAATAATTAAAAGTAAAGCATTAATAAAGTTTTTTTTTTTAATACTCTACATTAATTTTTCATCACAATTGTGCATGAAACTTGATGGACCCATTTGTACGTAAAAACTTCCAGTCCCACTACGCTAAATTTCATACGAATTTTTTCCACAGTGTGCACTCACTGGATTTATCCATCGGCGTAATCAATGCACTACTGCGAAAATTACACCAATAGACCGATCTTACTGAATTGATCCATCGATGTAATCTACGCACTACTATGAAAATTACACCGATGGATAAATTCAGTAAGATTGGTTAATCGATGTAATCTACGCACTTCTGCAAGAATTACACCAATAGACCAATCTTACTGAATTTATCCATCGGCGTAATCTACACACTACTGCGAGAATTACACGAATGGACCAATCTTACTAAATTGATCCATCGATGTAATCTACGCACTACTGCGAGT
Organism: Exephanes ischioxanthus; assembly: GCA_958510785.1. Taxonomy (NCBI): domain Eukaryota; kingdom Metazoa; phylum Arthropoda; class Insecta; order Hymenoptera; family Ichneumonidae; genus Exephanes; species Exephanes ischioxanthus. Next base: position 4,438,616 of record OY294021.1, read on the forward strand.
ATTACACTGATGGATCAACTACTTTTAATGAAATATACTGTACTTACAATTTTTTTGGTCGATGAGCTCCGTCGGCATGTTTTCCTTTTTCACGTAGTCCACGTACAATTTATAATTTTCGCGCAGGTGGTCGCGGAGATAATTGCTCCGGATATCTCGAGGCCTCGAGGTGCACCATACTTTTTTCACCACCTCCGCCAAATTGGCACCTTTCAAGTTATGAGGAGGTTTCGCCAATATGTACGTCTTTGACGCGATCGCGCACATCTTCCCGTACTGCTCATAATTTTTCGTAATATCTTCATAATAATTCGGCATTTTCGGCATCGTAGTCACTTGTTGATAATAGCTTCACGAAAATGTTCGAATATTTGGTAACACTTTGAACACCGTCTTTTGGGTCTAGCGTTGCATTGTTACCAACATTCGCACATTTTCGTGCAGTTATTAAGGCGCGACCACAATGCCGACAAGCCCCTTCGGGGCTTGGAGCCCCCTCGGGGCTCGTCTTTTGAGGTTTTGTGGTTCAAATGTCGTTTTGAGGTTTTCTTGCTTAAACTTCGTTTTGAGGTTTTGTTTCTCAAACTTCGTTTTGAAGTTTTTTCGCTCATACTTCGTGAAGATATCCTGCAGTGACATTTTTGAAGGCACTCGCAGCATGTACACATCGCACTGTACTCTTCGTAAAATTATTGACACGTCGTTGTACGTGCTCTGAAATGGTATTCAGACGTTGCGCTACGCACTACGAAATTTTATGCACACCTCGCGTTTCCGCTCTGAATTCTTATTCACCAATTTCGTGTAATCATTTTCGCGAAAAAGCAGATAAAAGTTTAAAAGATTTTATTGGCAAAACTTATTTACAGATGTCTAAATAATTTTAAATTTGTTGGGCTATATGTTAACTATATAATGAATTAAGACGGCGAAGGATATTTTGATTCATTGGCAAGTTTCAAAGTTTGATACGGATGTCCGATGCACAATTTTGGAAACTAAAGAAAATGGCAAAAAAGCTTCGCTTTTTCGCAATAGGCAGGACCATCTGTTGCCGCGCTCCATTGTAATAACTGCCCGTTGCGTTATGCGCTTCGTTTCTATATTGTGACCAACATTAGAAAGGCGTGTTGTCTGTATACAAGGTACGCATGATACGGCTTTTTGATGTTAATTGGGGGATAAAAAGACGCGCAATACAAGTTAAGCTTTGCGCTCGGTTACAATTTATGACATCTACTCTAATGTTTGTACTGGCCTCCACGAGTGTGATTTACAAATAAATTCTATGGATTCGGTTTCTTATTAGAATAATTATTAGAATAATAAATTTAAAAAAAAATTGTAATTTTTTTTCGCGGGTGTTGATCTTCGACTGTATAAAGGAAAATGTTATAATATCCGTTTTGTGGTATAAAGTGGATATTTTGTTTCATGTAAGAATTGTTGTTTGATCGTCCAGGGTCAGCGTCATAAAATAATAATAATAATAATAAACAAAAAATTAATTTCGGGTTTTACCGATCGCGGTACTTCATATGCTGTTTAAGAATTGTATATGATGTGTATGTAAAATTTGAAAAAACCTTTGTTTAAGTCGTTTGGTTGATAAAATGGATAAAGATTAGCAAAAAAAAAAAAAAAATTCTTCAGCATTCTTGTCCCTACCGTTTGGGAACGGCTGAAGCGATTCAGCTGCAAATCTTAGTGGACCATCTGTGACTAATGTATGATGACTACACGGAATCGGAGCCAAATCGGTAGAGCCGTTCACTTGTTACAGTGGATAAACACATACACACACACATACACACACCGCTAAAATCTATTGAAATCACTTATAAAATGGTCAAAAGGCAAAGTTATACTGATATCATTTAGTATTCAGACAGTAACAGATTTTGCGACGACGAATGTATAAGGCACTTCTTTTCGCTTACGCTTGGTCGTGCCTAATAAAAATTGCAAACGTTGCTATCAGATCAAGTTACTGCAAAGCGTGCGAGCAAAAAAAGGAACAGAACACACGATTGAATATGCAGCGTGGTACGAAGTGCACAAAAGAGACTGTAGTGCTAATCTCTCTGGTAGTGCTGGAAAAATGGAAGTTGACGGTGTATGTGAAATGTTTTGGGAATCTCTCGAAAAATTTTCTGTGCGTTATGGTTTTTACATCAGAGATGGTGACACGAAGACTTTCAAAATGCTGCTCAATACACAACCGTATGGCGAAGATTTTATTGTAAAAAAGTTAGAGTGCGTCTTACACGTCGCAAAAAGGATTTTCAAGCGTTTTATCAATTTATTTAAAAAGCAGGAATACGAGTTCGCCAATCGAAGTAATTTGTATTATATTAATTCGATCGAACAGTGGGGCTGGCTGTAAAAAAAAAAAAAAAAAAAAAACTGGTGGGTTATAATCGCGTCGGTGTGAGAGGATCGAGCGAACTTGCGCGCAAACGATTCGGCGCGGGCGTGTCGTCATCGCCGACCAATCGCGTCACGAATAAAACGACAACAATGGTGTGCGATATAAATTAATCGAATCAGCGATATATATCATGACACACCAACTTATTAGGGGAGGATTAGGGGAGGATTAGGGGAGGATTATTAGGGGAGGATTTACAAAAATTAAGTGTTTTGCTCGGAAAAATTTCGACCGTAACACTATTTGAGGACACTTTTCATTTGAAGATTCGCTAAAAATGTTTCGCCTCAAAAACTATATAGACGAATATACTATGTACATTCGCTTATGTATATCGCCTCAAAAACTATTTTTTATGTTGCCTGTATATTTACCCAAAACATCGGGACACTTGTACACTTTGGCCAACAGTATATTACCAATGGTTACGAAAAATGAGTCATCGTTTTTATGCTGTGAGATGACCATATCGCGCATATTTGATTGTACAACATTTAAACGGCAACAGTAGACCAAAACATTCGGTCTTGGCAGCAAAACAGCTTTTATTATTACTGAAATGCCGTGATATATATACGAGACATTTTTCTGCGTTATACTTGGCTGCTTTGCATTATTTATGACTTATGGGTCGACAGTTCGCACGTTGGCATCCATCGAGAGAATATAGGTCAAATGTATATTGGTTGGTTGTATCACTGTGATATTCACCACGATTTGGCTGTGTCACTCAATTATGTGCGTGGAACACAATGAAGCATGAACTATGAGAAAATGCATACAGGTCATCAGCTCATCCGGTACATACGTCAGGAGTTTCATCCATGAATACATAAAACAAAAAAAAAACAAATTTGGCGTAGTTTATAGATATGGGAAGATTCGATCAGTGTCGATCAGTTGGTGCACTTGCATTGAAACGGATGCACGGCCCTTAGAGGGATTGGCCCTTAGAGGAATTGGCGGTTGACTTTGCAACTGACACATGCAGCATCGTGTTTTCTTGTGGCTGTTAATCCTTTATCTAATAAAAACTCGAAACATTTGTCAGCATCACGATGGCGAGTGCTGCCAGTCAGATAAAAGATAACAAGGAAACCGTCAACAAGCGTTTCGCAGAAAGTGATATTCAGCGATTTTACGCTGGAAAAACCGTGTTTGTCACCGGCTCGACTGGATACATGGGAATGTGTTTGGTTGAAAAATTATTGAGGGGCTGTCCCGATGTGAAACGAATTTACCTGTTGGTCAGGGAAAAGAGGGGCAAGACCGCCGAGGAAAGAATCGATAAGTACTTTGACGATACGGTAGGTTTGGAAGCCAACAGAATAATACTATAATCGCGGGATCAATAAATAGCTAACGCTCCGGTGGTTCGATGTAGTTATTGGGTTCCTATTGACTGACATCATAACATCAAGTGTCGGATAGTTGTTTATGTATGTACCGAGTATTTTTATGATCGCGATATGTGCTGATAGCACAGTTAATAAAATGGACCACTGGAGGTTAAAGCTTCACTACAGTTGTACCGAAGAAGTTCAAGGAGGATGTATCCTAATTGCAGCTATTCGACACTTTACGAGGGATGGGCACTGGTTTCGAGTCAAAGATACGCATGATGGAAGGTGATCTAATGCAAGGCGACATGGCCTTATCAAAAAATGATATGGACACTTTGATTGAGGAAGTGAATATAATATTTCATAGCGCATCGAACGTTAAGTTCACGGAGAGAATGAGCAAAGCTCTGAAGATCAATGTTATGGGAACACAGGCAATGATTGATTTGGCTAAGCAATGTAAACATATCGAAGGATTCATGTATGTGTCAACTGCGTTTTCTCATTGTTACCAAAAAAATATAATGGAAGTGGCGTATCCGTCGCCGGCCAGCATGAAATACATAGAAGACTTGATAGCTGCCGACTTGGCAAGTCCGATGGGTCTAACTGACGCGGCACTTTCGGATACTCTCGGCGAGTTTCCCAATACGTATACTTTTACAAAGGCTGTCGCCGAGGGTTTGGTGGATGACGCGGGCAAGCAAGTATCATTTCCATGCATAGTACATCGTCCGTCTATAGGTAAGTCCCAGAAAATTAATCAACAAATCTTCTATAAAAGGTTAATGATTTTAAAGCGTTGTTTCGTGAGATATAGGAAAAATGTCCTGAAACACAAATTGTATATCTACAGTATTGTCTTCATGGAAAGAGCCCGTGAGAGGCTGGTGTGCAAATTTAAACGGCCCGGGTATGATTATCATAGGTTATGCATTGGGTATTGTTCATGTAATGCTTCTGGACGACACTTGTGCGGATTTCATTCCAGTGGACATGTCAATAAACTCGATGCTGGTTTCGATGTGGGATGCCGTAATGGAGAGGTGATACGCCGATAAAAAATATGAAGTGGAAAGATCTCAGTATATGAACAAATTTATTTCACGGACACTCTTCACAGGCCACATGGAGCTGGAGCCCTAATATATAACTATGGAAGTAGCGTAGTAAAGCCCATTTCAATTAAGCGTTTGCATAAGATGATTCAACCAGCGGGCAGTAAATTGCCGGTACCATCGATCCATACGATATGGAAGGACTTTGTCTATTACACCAAGTGTATTTGGTACTTCGCGATACTTCACATTTTGTTTCATGTCTTGCCGGCGATGATACTCGATTTATACCTACTCATAAATGGAAAGAAGACACGGTGGGTAAAGATCGACGAATGAAAAAAAATAACGGTAAAAAAACTAAATTAGTAATTATTATTTAACTGTAATATTTCCTTTGTAGAGCTCTATCAGCATTGAAGCATTTTACTAAGTCTTATTCAGCGCTGGCGTATTTCTCACTCCGCGAGTGGAAGATAGACATAAAGGAAACGAACAAAGCGATCGATCGGATGAGCACGATTGATCATGAATTGTTCTTTTGCGATGTTAGGCAACTAGACTGGCATGATTATGGTTCCCATTATTGGCAGGGACTTCGAGTTTACGCTCTCAAGGATCCAATGTCAACGGTACCGGCGGCTGAACGTAAAGTCCGCACTATAACGGCAGTGCACTATATTGGGAAATACACGATACTGTTGTTAATAGCGTATGTGACATTACGATTTTTCGGTCTGTTGTGAATATAAAATGGCTGCTCGAGAAATTCGACAATTTATAGGGCGTAGAAGTTAGCAACGTTGCTGCAACAAATTCGTTGGCACCTGTCAAAGTTTCAAAGTCGTTGTTGATAGCGCCGATTTCCCGTACAATTAACCTATCTTTTCATGGCAATGAAAACATAATGAATTGAATTCTGTGTCCCAATAAGTGTCAGGGACAATGTAAATTTTTTTTTAAACGGTCCATGTAGGATAAATTTAGTGAAATGTCATAGGGATAATTAAATATCACGAAAAAATATCATGACCGGCCGGTAATAATTTTTTCCAGCTCGTGAAGCTAAAAAAATTCTTACACAGGCAAAAAAAGCTGCAAGGAGGACGAGAAAAAAACCCCAGCGAAAAAAAGTGCAGCAAAAACAGTTGTCGCGAAAAAGAAAAAAAACCGTCGTAAAAAAAGTTCCTGTTGTAAAAACTCAGGATTTAACGATCAAATTAATGAAAGAACTGTCAAAAAACTATGGTTTAGCAATTCAAAGACATCCCGATTCCGTGGAAGAAATGCGCAAGGAGATCTAGGCAGGATTTTATCATAAGATTTTAACTGACAGCAATCCACAGCATTCATACTGTTCTGAATCCTGGTGTAAATACAAGAAAGTTGTAAAAAATAAATCCGTTCATAAGTTCAAACATCCTCCTGCTGTCTCTCAAGATGTTCAAGAAGTTCTAAAACCGATCTACGACGATTTGACAAAACAAGAACTACTTGAAAGATGCCTCGGCGGAAACACGCAGAATAATAACGAATCTTTCAACAACTGCGTCTGGTCAATGGCTCCCAAACACATCTTGTTGAAATAGCGCGTCAAACAGCTGCTTGTATTTGTAACGAGGGATTACAGCCAGTATTAAAAATCTTGGAAGTAATGGGCGACAAAATCGGCCCGACCGCCGAGCAGTTCGTCGCTGACCGTGAAAGAACACGCATACACGTTGCGAACCGCCGCAGCAGCGATGCCGCTAAGGAAGCCAGAACGAAACGAAAGCAGGCTATTTTGGATGAAAATGAGCGCTATGAAGAAACTGAAGGCATAATGTATGGTACAGGCATCGCTGATTAGACGTAAGATTTTTTCACGATTTTTCGTTAAAGAAAACTTAACGCGTTTTTCTCAAAATGACGTTTTTGGACGGCTTGTTGATAAAATCTCCGAAACTATTCAACCGATCCTTACAAAAATTTTACCAAATGTTCTTTATGACTATAGCTATAGCGCATATCATACGAATTTTGAAATTTTGAGTGTAGCAATTTTTTTTGTTGCAAAAAACGATGAAAAAAAACGTGCTTTTTCGTAGTTTTTGGAAAAATGGCCACCATTTTGTCATTTTTTTTTAAATAAAAAATCGTATGATATGCGCTATAGCCATTGACCTTCTGAATCTAAAACCATTTTTTTCAGATCATCCATTCCAGAGATTTTATCAACAGCGCAGACCCATCTTTTTTTTTTTACCTGTCTTCTCCCCCATTTTTCTGTACGAAAACGAAATTTTTTTTGTGTATTTTTTAGGCCTAACACATTTTATATCCATATTTATAATTTATAGATTATTTAAAGATTATTCAAAGATTAACATGTGATGATAAAGTTTTGTTTCGATTTCTTTTATGCGTAATTATATCTGTTAGTACTGAATAAAGATAAAATAATGATAATAAAGATATAATAATGATAACAGATCTGGGCAAATACACTAAGTACTTTAAGTACGTATTGAAGTATCAAGTATTGAGTCAGTGCTCCGCACTCAGAACGTCAGCAATTCAGTTCTGCCAGTACTCAATACGTCATTACTTAAAAACTAACCAGCGCTCAGTACTTCAAATACTCGATACCTGAATGCGTACTTCAAGTACTTGGGGTATTTGCCCAGCTCTGACTGATAATAATGGTTTTCAGTTCAATAAATGTGTGATAATAATTTTCCCTGTATTAGTATTTCCCTAAAATATAAAAATGCTCTAATTATTTGAACGATAAACTCCCGTGAGTCGATCTTACTCAGATGAGGCCAGTGGTGGGGGTGCTCGCGCATGGCCGTATCCCCGCTTTTCCAGTTCCTACCCCGGGCTGTGCTGGAGAGTCTACTGTAGCAAGGAAACTCGGGTGAGTCGTGGCCGAGTGGTTCGGAGAGCGACTCACAAAGTGGTAGGCCCGGGTTCGATTCCCGATTGCAGTCATGGATTTCTCCTTGGCTGCTTACCTCTACTTATAGTTTTTCGGATTCCACGTCAAATTGTAGGTCCCTCCTGGTCTTCTTCTTACCTAATTAATTAGTTTCGGCTAATTAATGAAATCTCGTTCTTTACGAACGATCGCCTGGAAGACGCGCCATCTGTGACAGATGTTCTCAACCTGTCACCGAATAACTCTTTATAAAAAAGAGAAGAGGACTATACACGCTAAAAGTGGCCTCACCAGTCACGAACATAAAAAACAATTAAAAAGTATTGGCCGGCGCGGTTCTGTAACCTATGGCCAGTATCGGACACTAAGAGTGGTGATTGGGTTTCGATACACATTGAGAACACGAAGAAGAGGAAGAAGAGGAAGAAGAGGAAGAAGAGGAAGAAGAGGAAGAAGAGGAAGAGGAGGAAGAGGAGGAAGAGGAGGAAGAGGAGGAAGAGGAGGAAGAGGAGGAAGAGGAGGAAGAGGAGGAAGAGGAGGAAGAGGAGGAAGAGGAGGAAGAGGAGGAAGAGGAGGAAGAGGAGGAAGAGGAGGAAGAGGAGGAAGAGGAGGAAGAGGAGGAAGAGGAGGAAGAGGAGGAAGAGGAGGAAGAGGAGGAAGAAGGGGGAGAAGAGGAAGAAGAGGAAGAAGAGGAAGAAGAGGAAGAAGAGGAAGCAAGGAAACTCAGGCCCGAGACCGATGAGTTGGAAGGAGTTGACTGTAATATAATACCTACCTTAACCTCAGAAGCCCTCTTTATGATGGAGGTGATTAATCTCCAATGTTGGATTAATTTGGATCGGTCAACTTTAATTGGCTGCTACGGCTTGTAGGAAATACCATTTATTTTCATGCGTCAACAACTTGAGACTTATAACTTTTCAAAAAAATATTGTTAATACAAAATACTCGTTTACCCATTGTCAATATTTTTTTATAGATTTACGAATAAGTGCTAATCGCTGCTTATGAGCTTCAGTAACGGTGGCGCGCTTATATGGACGCACTTCGTCAGTGCCGAAGCCAGGGATCCACATGTTCCAATTTGTTTCTGAAAAGTAACAAGGTTTGACACACATTAACACTTAATTATGCAATAAACTTAACAGACAGGAGCTAATTATTATGGCCACTACTGTCCCTTATTAGGAAGTCTACTCATTGTATTTTCTCGTATAATAAATTGGTTCCGTTCAGTACAAGTTCGATGTATTTCGTTCGTGAGGAGATACTAATTTTTTCGTAGTCAAGATACACAAGTACAATAAAAACTCGGATGCTGCCAACTAGAGCAGCTTTTTAAAAATAAAAGGCTCGCCTCTCAATGTAATAATTTGACTAATATTTTAAAAACTACTTATTAAATAGACTTTCCGATTTTCCGAAGTGCGACTTATTTCGTTCGTGATGAGATCGCTAACTTCATTCGTAGTCAACATAATCAAGAGCGATCGCAGCCCGGAAAGTGCCAACTAGAGCTGCGTATTCACAATAAAGGGCGCGCCTCTAAATGTGCACATGTGACTAATATTTTTAACAGTACGGTACGTATTAATAGACCTCGCGATTTTCGTTGTACACAATGCCTGATCCCTGGTTGCCCAGTGTGAAAGGGAAGGCGACCAAGTTCGATCGATCCTCGAAAGTGACATAGATTCAATTAAAATAGTACTAGCGGACAGCCTGAGCCCACGTGAGTTCAGAGAGAATTGAGAGAGGAATTGCGAACACTTCTCGATGAGATAAAAATCTGGAAAAAATCAACCATATGGAAGGTACTGAAACGATTAACTTGGCATAATAATAATTCCAAAATGTTATTAACAAATCAACGGAAAAAAATGTCCCAACAAACAACCAGGCAACCTAACTTTTTTTATGAAAACGATTTGTTAATTTTTCTGAATACGTATGAATTTTTTCAGAATTTTGTGTAATTTTTGAAAATTATGTTTTTAGTTAATAAAAAAACATAATTTTCAAAATTACACAAAATTCTGAAAAATTTCATTCGTGTTCAAAAAGATTAACTAATTGTTTTTATATGAAAAAAGTTAAGTTGCCGGGGAATTTGTTGAATAATTTGTTTTTTCATTCATTTATTAATAACATTTTGGAATTATCATTATGCATAATCAATCTTTTCAGCACCTTCCATATGCTTGATTTGTTTCAGACTTTTATTCCGTCGAGAAGTGTTCGCAATTCTCTCTCAATTCTCTCTGAACTCACGTGGGCTCCGGCTGTCCGCTAGTACTACCTTAAAGAGGGAATCTCGATGGACCACGGAGGGAATACGCGGCGCTCTCGTACGTAGTGTGCAGCGTGTGGGGCAGGCACCACTTTGCGCAGGAAGGGCTGATGCAACTTGATATGTACTTTTTTTTATATGTACAGCATCGTTGAAGTCCAGTCAAAATGTTGGTACTTTTTTAAAAATCTATCTAATCGACAAAGTCGACTGCACGGGATGATGTCTCTCGATTTTCAATAATTATTATTTCATCGAAATGTCCGGTAACTGACCCTCTACTTTTACAGATATTGCGGCATGCACTATAACTGTAGCATATAAAAAATCGGCAGCTAATCTAATGGCGATGGCAACAAGATTCCCTCCTTAAGGGGCTGCTGGACCTTCCTGTTTTGCCGAGGAATATAGGCGATTTCTTAGTTTTCACTATTCGCCGTTACTATACGACGCGTATGCTTCAAATCTTACAGGACTGACTTAATAACATAAACGATTCGGCGTGCACTCGAAATTCCATCGAAATCTTCCGAAAATAAAGAAAGTCGAATATTATAAACTGTCGCGAAAACTAACATGGCCGCTGAAATGTCTACAGCATCCGTTCTGTTGGATATAAAAAAATGCTAGAATTTGCATACGTTGAAAGAGCGTGCATGCCGAATCTGTGAAGTTCTCCGAATATTCCAAGACATTCGAACAGTTGCTCACTCGAAAGACAATCACGCATAGTGTAAACTGCGATCACTTAGTCTATCGAATTGCGACGGGTGATCAGAGCCGATGACAACGGCATGAATGTAGTGTAGGGCACGATGCAGAGCCACCTGTGCGTCAATCGTGACACTACGTTCATGCAATTTCGCAAACTATAATATTCGGTTTTCTTAATTCCTTGTAAGTTTTTATTGTAGTTTGACTTGTGTTGCCTGTAGTCGGTAAGCAACGAAAGTGAGTGTACCGACAGACACGCAAGACACGCAATCAGCCGTGGCTGTCGAGACTTTTGTTTTTTGGTGTTACGGCAACCGTAGTCTTTAATAGCCCTGGCAAGTTCTGCGACTTGAAAAACCACCACCAAACTACCTGCAAAGCGACCGGTCGTTTTCGGACAGAAATACGTCCGCGAAAACGACTGTGAAAACGACTTTATCCCTGTTCGTACCAGCCGCATACGAGCAGCTTCCAGGGAGGGCTTTCAGTCAGGTGGTTTTACAATTAATGAGCGAAGGAGCTACCGCGAAAACAACTGTGCAAAACACCTTTCAGTCCGGTCGTTTTTTTTATTTTCAACCGAAGAAACGACCGCATTAACAACAATCGGACTGAAAGATCTTTTGAACGGTCGTTTCCGCGGTTATTCGTCCAGTCATAAAATGTAAAACGACCTGACTGAAAGCTCTCTGACGCGGATGAAGTCGTTTTAACAGTCGTTTTACCGGACGTATTTTTGTCCTAAAACGACCGGTCGTTTTCTCGGCGGTTTCGGTGGTCGCAGAATCTGCCAGGGAGTTTGTTATTCAACAGTTGTTATTCTAAAGAGACAGAGATCATTCCATGTATTCAGATTTTGTTGTTAATAAAACTGCCTCCTTTCTCACAACTTGATTCTTTGCTACAACAGTTTTCAATCAAAATTCGACTGCACACTGAAGCGTTTATGTAAATATCATAATCATGCATGATTTGACGCATATGCGTAGCATATTAGCAATGCTAAGTCCTAACTGGAAAATTGTCTAGTTCCGTCGGTAAAACAGGTAAAGCATGTTAAAAAAGAAGAAAAAACAGCTCCAGCATCCCCTTGAGGCGAGCAGACCGACTGATCACCGCCAAAGAAGCTGCTCCCTTGGGGACAAATCGCGACCCAGATATTCTTTACAACGGTTGATTTTAGGAACAAAACCAACTTCACTACTGCTCTAGGAGTGTGACAACAGATAATGACATCTTTGGAAATTGTCAATCACTAGTAGATATTACGTACAGACATTGAGATCCGTGAGGAGGTCACCAGGGAGGACCAAAGTGAACAAGAAATGGAGGGTAACTATTGCAGCGGCCTATGGGGACATCTTTATACGTATGTATGTAATTTCTATGTAACGGTAGGAAATTAAGATTGGTATATACAAATGAAAAAAACTATTACAAAAAATGAGTGTAACTCGGTATGATTATTAAAGAACGAATAGATAGGCTGACGTACCTAAATGTAGCTGAACATCCTTGACTTCAACGGTATTGGCGTGGCGATGTTTTGCTATCAAACACGCAGCGTTCACCGTGGTTTCCACAAAATCGTCGGCCAGTTGTAGCAGCATCTCTTCAACTTCCTCGTCCAATTGCTCGGTAGGGTCAACTTCCCTAACTAGATCCTGCAGTCGGGCTTTGGACAAAAACTGCAAATAAAAATGTGGACATTTGTTAAATTACCCCATCACTTTTAGTCGGTCCGCTAACACAAGGTACATTTAAGCTTCGGAAACTTCAGGCAGTATTCTACTCCAGACGAGGATTTTCAGGAATCCGTTTTTGTTAGGAATTTTTTTCGAAGGTACATACTATTAAACATTGAAAATCGGATTTTCCCCAATGTTTATTGACATTCAAAGGTATTCTAGAAATATTTTCTAGTAAAACAAGATGAAGATTACAGATACACATGATACTATACATCTGACTGAAATAACGTGGCATCGAAGATAGCAACGTTGCTCCAACTAATTTGTTGGTACGTCACAACCTCCGGTTCCGGTCACCGAAACTCATCGTAATTCATATCGCAAAAACATCGAGATGTGTTTGTATCAAAGTTGTTTTCTGATACAACCAGGAATCCTGAGAGTCCAAATTTTCAATATATCAGTAGTTGACTACTACATGCTCCCAATTTAATGTTACTTATAATCGACCATATGAATGTTATCATAACATCGGGTTTCTCAATCCTTGATAATGATATTATCGTTGAAACCTCGCAAGCTCGTGAGTAGGTGATGCAGTTGGAAACAAAACCTATTTGAAATAGTCGACAATGTTTATTTAGAGTCAAAGGGTTACAATTCCATATCCGGAATACAAATCGTATATTGTCTAAAAAATCGATAAACAGGTGGTAACTTATAATTATTACAAAGTGTTTTGATATCAACAACGTATTTTTATCGTTATTTTCAGAGTAAAAATAGATATGTTGCACTTCAGACGTATCGTATGTGGATTAATCTGACCAATTGTAGGTCAGAAGAGTGAAATTCAAGCATATCGATGATATCTGAAAGCATAAGTAGTGTATCAGAGATTTAACGAATTAACCCTTCACGCACTGAGCAAGCCCTAACGTATCGAACGACGGTTACGTTGACACAAAAAAGAAACACCGTAAACGAACCGAAATAATCATACAACCATTGCTGTATGATTGCTAAATGGATTACTTTTAAGGTCACATTCAGAGCTACTGTTGAACGTTCGATTCACGGTTATCCTTAAATGAACCCAAGGAGCAAAAAGAATTAAGGTCGGGTATTGCTTTACGTGCAGCTTTTCTTTGAACAACTAGGGGACAATCATGAAAACGGTTGTTACGACTGATTGCTTTTTTAGTGGTTTTGAAATTGTCAATGCGCCAGGGGTCTGCGTTAAGCAAGGAGCCTAAAGTCGGTGTTTTATGTGATTCTCGTCCCATGTTGACGCTTTCCGCTGTAGGATCTCGTACGCAAAAGGTTACGGCAAGATGACAAACGTTCTCCCCACCCAACACGTGTCGGGCCGGAAAAAAACAACTACAATATATTTTTTTCAAGGGTGCTAATCATTTCCGAGCGAAAAGGAATTTCTTGTGGTGGTCACAGTTAAAAAACAAAACTAATAAAAGTTTTTCTTATCGATTCACAAAAACTTACGAAATTAAGTGATGACAAATTTATCACGGAAATATTTCCAGCAGTAAAGGAAATCCGATTGTTATAGAAGTACACGGCAGCATGCATTCGTTCCTGAAATACCAAATACGATTACGTATGCAGATGAGATAGTACAAACGGTCAGCAAAACTTTGTACAGTGCCCAGTTCTCGAAATACGAATAGTTGAAGTTCTTGGTCGCCTTATTGTTAATATTATATTATAATGCGTTCTCTATGTATACTGTAAAAAAATTGGTACGCACAGGTACTGGAAGTATTTATGCATAAACTGGTATATTAAATTTTATGTATGATTGTGTTGAAAAATTAACATAAAGTATATTAAAAACTTAAAAAATACTTTCCTTTGACTAAAAATGTACTTTAATTCCAATAATTTGCCTTAATTACACTCTAAAAGTCCACTAATTTTTCATGACTGCGTAATATAGCATTTTTTACATAAAAACTTTCAGTCCGGTAGATTAAGGTATGCCAGTACGCCAAAGTCATAGACAGTAGTGACGATCGTTGTGAAAAATAAATTTTTTATCCTTTCTAAAAATAGTAGTTCTAAAAATAGTGTTATTAATTCAAAGGGTGAGATATCATTTATACAGCTGTTTTGGCTTTAGTTTAGACGCATTTCGGTTCGGTTGATCGACTGGCATCGTAAAGCTCCTGACATGGAAGCAGGTTAGGTTGCAGAATATTTACGTTATAATTTGCATTAATCGCGATTGTCACGACTGATGTTTCGATAAATTGATCATGAAAAAATGTAATATAAGCGTAATCGTATAATTTGCTTGGATCAATTAGTCTATTACATTACATAAATTGAACAAGAGTTAAAATAATAATTGCATTCTCCTATTGTTAGTAATTCCGCCAACGTTATCCCGACAATTTTTACGAATTCTCTAATATTTTTTACATTATTTTCACAGTCAAAATGAAATATAGTTTATTTGTTACTGACATGGGTACTTTAATTGTCTTGAGAATTACGCCGCTGATACTTGCAGATTAACATATTTTTAATTGGACCATTTATTAATCATAAAATATAACCGACATATACCGATCGATGGTGGTTACCGTATATACAGCTAATGTGCAACATTGCCAAACTTCGCCGCCATCTTGAAAAGCCACGGGAGATTGATTTCGCATATGGTTTGGCTTGTTTCAATTAACGTCAAATCACTCGTCTGAATGTCCGAGGACATACACTTTTTACGATGGTAACCCGTTAATCTCTTCGTACGTTTTGTATCTCATATCCAAGATGGTTAATTTTCAGTTTGAAAGTTAAATCTCACGGTCTTTCCATATAACGGTATGTATAAAACTCTACTTTTCACATTTATTTACTCGTTCTAACATTCCGTAATACATCTCGCGATTTCTTATACGCGAGAATAAATACTAAAACTATGACATATAAAAGAATCTAGGCAGATAAGTTAGGATTACCTTGGCGACATAAGTACCTTAATTTGACAATTTTGATTTTATAACAACGTATATGGCGCGTGGGATATTGCGATAGATGGTTGGCGATGCACTCCGGTCGCTTCCTAGATTAAAAAGTTCAACTGCTCGTATCTCGTAAACTGGGCATTGTAAATAAAATTCAATGGATTTTTTAACTTAATTTTGAGCCATTAATGCATCTCGACAGCTTTTAAAGCTGTATTCCAGAACTGCATAATCTTTTACATCAGAAATAAGCCAAGTTACGTTCGTACCGTATGGTTGATGACGCGTATGAGCTTAGGATCCGATTTTAATATTACCGTTCCCAGCTTATTGGCCTATAGACAAGGCATACGAAAAAAAATAATTAATGCTCTTAATCGACATCATCATCTCTAGCCATACATACCTCACTCGTAGTTATGAGGCAAACCCAACAGATAGATATAGTTTGTGCTAACGTGCATGCCAAGTGGGAAGCACCCAAAAGATATTCTCCGGTCTTCTGATTTCTTTTTATGAATTCAATGACGCGCCAAATTGGTGAATTGCACCATATTAAAAGATCGATGGAATACGTGGATACCAACGTTCTCATGGATGTACTGAGAATCGAGTGGAGATACCAAAGATCGTACATCGTAACGATGCGTATTCGATTATG
The DNA here is from genome assembly GCA_958510785.1 of Exephanes ischioxanthus. NCBI lineage: Eukaryota > Metazoa > Arthropoda > Insecta > Hymenoptera > Ichneumonidae > Exephanes > Exephanes ischioxanthus. The sequence continues at coordinate 4,454,714 of OY294021.1, forward strand.
TTTCTTACTCGTAACATTCGTAACAACGTGGTCATTGAGATGACGATAGCGTTGATACACCAGGGATGGGATCCCCGTCATAACTTTTGCTAATGGTATGCTCACGCTACGATAACCTTACGCTAACGGTAACCTTACGGCAACGCAAATGTCAATGCGATGTCCGTGACAGATTAAAGAAAATACATTTCGGCGTTGCTTGCGCTTCACAAGGAACTCCAAAATGTATTTTCTTCTCTTCTTTACTAAAGAAAATACATTTCGGAATTGCTTGCGAAGCGCAAGCGAGCAAAATGTATTTTCTTTAGTCTGTCACTGACATCGCATTGACATTTGCTTTGCCGTAAGGTTACCGTTAGCGTAACGTTATCGTAGCGTGAGCATACCATTACCAAAAGTTATGACGGGGATCCCACCCCAGATGCACCATTCCTACAAATTTCAATAACGCCACGTAATAGGCAGTTATTCGAAGCTTTGCGGAAGTTATCTTCATACGTTGGTATACACTTTTTGCTGGGCCCACTTTTATCAGTGCGTACTCTATCAACATTTCCAATGATAAGCCGAGAAAGAATATCAAAGGCGTTGTCATAATCGAAAATGGTAAGAAACGGTCCTTTCGGGCGCGACCGAGCTGTGCGACCTTTCGATCGTACCGTTTGAGATTTTCAATTATCTGTGCGGCAAGAATAATGCAGAAGCACACAGTTGATATCTCTGCAATATCGTCTTAAGATAAGAAATTATATCCAAACTAAGTTCCAACTGTGGGCATAAACTTGAGTTTGTACAAAGCTCAAGTTCAAACTCATGTCAAAGCGGAAGTTGAAGCACAAAAATTCAAGATTGAAATTAAGGTCATACTGACGACTTCTCTGTCGGTCTTAACTTCGTAATTTTATACAAACCTCTATTCCCGTTTGTGGCTTGACACATTGTCGTAACACATGAATAACAATAATTATTATCACGGTCGTCTCACCGAACAGGCTGAGAATATTATCAACATCGGCTCGCCCGAATAAGACGTCGATAATTTTATTCCAATTGATCAAGAAATACGGGGAAAGATAAAAAGCTATAGTACAAGCTATGCAGTAAATCCTTCCGGTATATCCGCCTGGCGTTATTTCTTCTCTTTTGATTTTCCAAGGTAGTAATCCCAGTAACTTGGCACCCAATAGAAATGGCCAGAGATTACGAAAAATTATCTGCACGGTTTTTCGCTCCTTTGCCATTCCACCGTTCGGTATTTGTAACTTTCCTCACTCTTCCCGATGCCTCAACAGTCGCCGTTTCACTGCGCAACATTTCGTAGCGACGAAGCACTTTTTTTTATCGTCTCACCATCTATCGATTTTTATTTATTTTCTAATGAGAACTGTAATATTCCGATACCTCCATTTCCCTTACAGGGCAACTAAAACTGTGAGATGCAACCGCCATAATTAGCCCAATTACGATTGGCACTTCGTTTTCTGTTACTATGAGTGACACGCAAGAACGTCATGCTACTAATATGAAGATTCGTATTTACATGATATACACGATATTACATAGATGACTTAAATAGCATGGCGTGGAAGATGCTACATACGTTGTAACAACGGATTTTCTGGCACAGGCCAGGGTCTAAAATCCGTTGTTGACAATCCGTACTAGATTTCAAGATAGCGAATGGATTCCAAATAGATTGGTAGTTGATGGTGTTCATATCGCAAACCTCTGGAAGGTGTCAGGTCTCCTATCTTGAAGCTCCTAGCGCTACACGATTTGACTGGGTTAATTGCAACACCATCCTAACCGGGGTCAAACGGGGCTCACTGGCTGCGGTCAAATGAAACAGTCAGGCCGCAGTCAACTTAAATACCCGGGCGGAGGTCAAAACACCCAGGTTCCTGACAAGTTTTTCCAGTTTTTCAGACAAATTATCATGGCGCTATAACTTGAGAATGCCTCGACCGATCGAGTTGAAATTTGATACGCAGCATGTGTTGTTAGTAGCCAATGTTTTATCAAAATTTCATTAAAAGATTGCATTTTTTTTTCTATACGATTTTTAGTTGCATAAAAAATGTCTGTACGCGTTCTAGCTCTTACGATTTTTTTTGCTACCCGGCAAAATTATACCACCGAATGACTGTACACAAAATAAATTCTACACCCAATAACCGTGCACTGAAAACTTTACACCGACTAACTGTAAACAAGGAAAAAAAAATACGACACCAGAATTCTCGACACGACGAAAGGTCGACACTACCCTGATAGACAACCGGCACGAAAAGTAGCAGTTGGCGCAATAATTGCGACATGTGCCGCACATGTCACAAATATTGCGCCAATATTGCTACTTTTCATGGCGCTTGTCTATCAGGGATAAAAACTCGACACCACACATCAGGCTATTGTACATAACTATATAAATAAGTATGTATTTAATTTTTCGCTCTTTACACATAAAATATATGATTTTCTGTATCAATTATTCGATTTTAGTAACAATTGTTTAGTACCAACGTTCCGATCTCTTGGACGATGGTCGGTACTCAAACGGCGACTCAGAGAATCCCCTCGTTGGCAAACGAGATGCCTGAGCTACAAATCCTCGGAAGACCAATTGGGCTATTCAAAAAAGCGGCGGAGTAGCACATCCTTCGCTACGAGTGTAAACTAATCAAATCGATATATTAAAGAGTTATCGGAGAGAATTTAGTACCTGTTATATCTATATAAATCTATATATAAAAAATCCATATAAAAACCTCTATATTTTAAAACATCTCTACTACCTGTTAAACGTGTAAATTATTTGTACCAAAGGGCTTGTCCCCGTCAAAAATAAAATAAATAATTTTTTCTGTAGAACGTGAAAAATTCTATATATATATCCTTCTTTATATGGAGTTATGTACAATAACCCTGATAGACAAACGGCACGAAACGCAGCACATGACACAATAATTACGGCATGTGCAGCACGTGCCGTAATTATTGTGTCATGTGCTGCGTTTCGTGCTGCTTTGTCTATCAGGGAACCTGATGTGTGTCATCGAACTTTCGTTGTGTCATATTTTTTTTCCTTGCGTAAAGTTGCTCGATGTCCACTTTTTGCAATTGATTGGTGTAAATTTTTCAGCGCACGTTTATTTGGCGTAGACTTGATTTCGTGTACAGTCATTCGATGCATACTTTTGTGCACACCATTCGTCACGTATAGTTGAGCTGTATACAGTTTTCAGTGCAGAGTTTTTTGGTGTACAACTGCCTACGTATATAGTCACTTGGTACATACTATTTGTGTAGACCTGTCTTTGTGTAGACTTGACGGATGTACAGTTAGTCTCCACCTGTTAGAAGTTAATTATCTAAGCCGCTCACATTCGTAAGTCCATACCAAAAAAGCAACTGCTTTTTTTTTTATGGACGGCCTTAAGCTGTAATCTCCATCCTAACGTAACTAAGGTAAAGGGCCCAGTTTCTGACACCCTCCCAGTTTGTGACAGGGGTAACTCTAGCATAGTTGGCTCCCCTCACCATTTGACATGCAGCCAATGGGTAGTCACCGAGAGTCACAAACTGTGACTCTTGGTCCTCCTTGTTTATTCCTATGATTGTACACGCTCAAGGTGAGAGAGCTGCGTAGAAGTGTCATAAACTGGGCCTTTTACCTTACCGCATTGAAATATCGACTGACCTGGAGAAGATCAATGCTAGACCCTGTCACGGAAGATGCTGATTTTGATTGTTGAAGGTTCTGCAGCGTCTGCTGGCTCTGCGCCATGCTCTGCGTAGACTGTTGCGGAGTGCCGCTCTGTATTGTTGTCGTGACCGACAAACTTTGATTGCTCGGACCTACCGATTGTAAGTTACCGAGTGACGCTGTAGAGTCCGATCCGCTATTGCCGGATTGAGAAAGTGCCGTGGACTGTGACATTTCTCTCGGCGATGAAACTTATTGTTTTGTTTTTTTTTTTTTTTTGTTCGTCGCTCAAATACGACCGAGGAAATTGTCGCGAAGGAATGAGGTTAGTTTATCGAGTATCGACCTTAAGTGACTATATTGGACGATTGACGGATTTGCTAAAGTACATCAAGCTCCGAAGTTACCCGCGCACTGTAATTATAAAGTCAAAACAGTCAGGCACGTGATACAAGGATATTACTTTTTATCCGAAATTGTCGACAAACAATACCGGAGTTGACAGCTTAATTGTCGGGTGCTCTAGCGATTCACTATACGCTGTTTTGCCGGACAGGTGACTCCCTCTACCTGTGCCGGCGGCGACCACGCACAACAAATCTTCGCTGTTCGAGCGTCTGTCGGGTGGGTATGGAGTCAGTAAATAACCGGTCGAATAGCATGGTAAATAGATATAGTTAATTAACCGCGTTACTCCGAACGATATTTTGCCGAAGGAAATCTATATGATTATAATACACTTTTTTTTTTTCTTGTAAAAAATATCGTTCAGGTGGGTTGAATAAAAAAGAAAAATGCTGTTACTTATTATTGGTACAGACCGAGTCGGTAACAAATCGGTTTCCCTATTTTCTCCTCGACTGTTAATATTTCGGACAAAGGGTAATTGGTTTTTCAAGCATGTACATTTAGCCTATGAAAAAGTAATTTGATTTGCCCGAAATAAATTGATATTTTTTGGACAAATGTAAATTAGGTTTCGGTAGGCTGCATCGTACATGCATGAAAACCCAATTTCCTTTTGTTCGAAATATTAACAAGTTGCGGAGAAAATAGCGAAACCGATTTGTTACCGACTGGGTCCGTATCACGTGCCCAGATAGAAAAATTACGGCACGGAGATGGAACGATGGCGGTACCAATGGTACGATACTTGTTTGACGGCACGTTTTTCTATCTGGGTAGCCTTAAGGGAAAAGGAAATATCACGGTCGGTAATGAAAACTGTAATGAATTTTTCTTAAGGGTCCTATTTTTTTGAGAAAAAAGCAAATTCGAGCCGGATGCGTACGGTAATTTCGCATCCTGCCCGAATTCGTTTTTTTTTTCAAAAAAATTAGCAATTTGAAAATAGCATGTATCTCTCTCGCACGCATATCTGTTTCACTTCCCCTTAAGGTGATATGAAACACCCTTCGGCCCACTTGCCCCGTGCTCAGTTGGTAACAAAAACTGTAATGAATGCCGTTTTGAGACCGCAGGCCCCCAAGCAAAAACAAAATTGCCTTTCCCTGCGTCTGCCGATTCTCCAGGGAAAGACAATTTTCTTTTTCCTCGGCGGCCCGTGGTCTCAAAAGGGCATTCACTTCAGTTTTTGTTACCGGCGGCGGTATTTCACATCACCGTAAGGCAAAGTGACGTATCGCGGCCGGTGTTGAAAACTGTAATAAAGGATGTAGAGTTTTCATTCGCATCGGAACCAAATTTATTTTTGGCGATATAGATTTAGTGCCATTGAAGAAAAACAATTACAATTTTTTATACTGACCGGTTAAGGTGATGTGAAACACTATGGAGTGCGTGAGAGATAGAATCAGTGGTGCTCTCGACGAAGCGAGGGAGACAGGTTGAGAACGTGTTTCACATCAACTTAAGAAGCCTACCGGTTGGAGGGAGTCCATACGTGGAAATACCGATGCGCTATTGGCTATTGCAAGTTGAGCTTAGTGCGAGTTACGCTCTTCGTGAAACCCGCCTTTACGGCCAGTACATTGCGTGACAAGCCTGAGCTCCCTCTGTCCATGTCGCGATGTCCACCGTTGGAATGGCCGCTGGAAGGATGAATTCTTTCGTCGTAAGTATCTTTTTTTGTATGCTTATTGACAAATAATGACACGAACAACGGGTTAAAATTTTCTAAAAATATTTCTACCGAGTTCGGTATACGAACATTTTCCTCAACGGCAATGAATGTGGAGCCTGTTAATATACGAATGAACGACACGGTCTGCTGTAGGAGTTCAAGACATTTTTTTATAAATCGCCCTTCAGTTTGGTGAGATCGCCGATCAGTAAGTAATTCATTGATTTTTCTTTTCGCAGGTAAGATTCTTCTCTTCGACTGCTGCCCGAGGACAGCTGGTCAAGGTATCCAATCTGATTTCTGATCTGCGTTACATAAGTTTTTATCGATAGCCATGACGGCCTAGTGCAGAATCTTCATTGAAGTTTATGAAGAACATGCTTTTTCCTTTTCAAAATTATTATTTATAATTGTATTATGTATATTATAATTCATTTTTAACATCTTAAAAATTTTTTTTTCTGATTCTAAAGTCAATCTAAATTCTGACCAATAGAGTCGAAACTAATAGTTGAAGGTAATCGTTCTTGTATAGTCGAGTTGATAGAGGATTATGATTGGAAAAAATGAATAAAAATTGCACAAACTTGTTTTTAAGGAATTCTTATATTAAGTGAAAGAAATCCATTCAATTCATTTTAAGTGCTCTAAGACTAAAATATATTAAAAAATAATATGTTACGTTTTTTTTATTTTTTTTTTATCAAAACAGAATTTCCTCTATGAGACTGCTATAAGCCTTAAAAATCTATTAGGTCGATTTTTGCATTCACTTAGAGGAAGTTCTGTTTTGATATAATTTTATTTCTTTTTCAGATATTTTAGTGTCAGAGTACTTACTATAATGTGAATAGTCGAGAAACATATTTTTTCAGCTGGTATTTGCTTGTGTGTATGTGGGTGGTGCATTCAGATAATTGAAAGTCTAAAGCACCAACAGTTTGAGCTAGTAAGTTGAAATTTCATCCACGAGTAAACAGGTCATTGTCCTTTGTAAGGCAATATTTTCTTGAAAACTCATGTTTGTTTTGAGATTTTATCAGACCTTGAGCCTTATGAAAAAAAAAAATTGCGTGTTCGCTCCAATTTTTGTAAATTTTCGAATTATTGTCTTGAAACTGTATACTAATCTATTATTCCGATCGAGGACTTGTATTGAATTTTTCCGAATTCCATCCGAACGGTCAGGTTTTGAGATTTTTTTTTTTTTTTTTAATTTGTTTTACTATAAGTTATGTAGATAATTACTAATATTGTCATTCAATCCGCAATTTCTTTTACAGCCTCCCATACAAGTTTTTGGTGTGGAAGGTCGATATGCCACTGCCCTCTACTCGGCAGCGAGTAAGCAGAAATCGTTAGATGCAGTGGAGAAGGACCTGTTGAAATTTCAGGTATATCTATAGCGAATATCCGTTCAGTTTTTACATCCGGCAATATTTTTTTTCTCTACATGGTTTTCCAGCATTTTCGGTCATGATAAGCCCCATGACATTACAAACCCAGGATTTTTTTTTACCATATCAGAGGTTTCTTCATGTGGAAGTAAAATCGCCTATTAAAAAACATATGGCACTCGAATGATCGGGACGAACAAATTGAAATAATCAAAACATTGACGTCTGTTTTCGTAGCCAATCGTCGTAGTATGGTATCATTAATATCAAACTCATTTCAGTCAAAACGCATTTTAGCAAAAAAGTAACTACGCTCCAGAAACACCATGTATATGAATCTTGTACAATATCCATGTTGCCAGAAGGCTGCTTTAAACCTAATTTAGCTTTTATGGGAGACCAAGAGCTCGGCTTAAATTGTTAGAAATTCTTAAATGGTTCGATGGCTTAGCAAGTGTGATTCCTATGTTTTGGAATTCTCCGGGTTTTCCCGGAAGTGACGTCATAGGGGAAAACGTCATTTCTGGTTTGAAACTCTGTCTTTTACCGGAAGTGACGTCATAGAGGAAAACGTTGCTTCTGGTTTGAAACTTTCGGTCTTTCACCGAAAGTGGTGTCAAACGGGAAAACGTCACTTATGGTTTAAACAAATTCGGTCTTTTACCAAAATTTACGTCACAGGGGAAAACGTCACTTTCGTATTGAAAATCTTAGTTTTTGAAACAAAACCTGATTGGCATTTCTTGGCTGGAACCGAGATCATGTCAAGCCGGTCGCGATACCAGCGCCCATAACTCGAGAATTGGGAAATATTGTTCCATTAGCTAGAAGAGAGGACTTGGGTGTACATTTATTTAAAATCCCCAGGCTGCGATCAAATGTGTGACGGTATGTTGAAACGAATCGACGTATTGAACTTTACAATCGTTTTTCCTTCAGGGTCTTCTGAAGACGGAGAAAGATCTTCGGGAGTTCATAAAGGACCCTTCTATTAAGCGCCGGGCAAAAGCGGAAGCTTTCAAAGCTATCGGTGGAAAAATTAGCCTGAACCCAGCAACTTTGAATCTTTTTGGATTGTTGGCTGAGAATGGACGGCTCGACAAGCTGAATCAAGTTATTAACTCATTTAAGATGATAATGGCTGCTAACCGGGGCGAAGTTGTGTGCGAGGTGACAACTGCGAAACCTCTCGACGCAGATACCAAGTCGAAACTCGAAGCAACATTGAAAATGTTCTTGACATCAGGACAAACTATCTTGCTCACTACCAAAGTTGATCCTGCGATTATGGGTGGAATGGTAGTTTCAATTGGTGATAAATACGTGGATATGAGCACCGCCAGTAAAGTCAAGATGTATTCTGATATAATCACTAGTACTGCATAAAATCTACGTGAATCATGTCAGAGGTATATATAAAAAATAGTAGAACATTGATGTAAATGTGGCAAATAAATGAGTAATATTAATACGAATATATATTCCTACTTTTGTTAAAGTTACACACCTTACGCAGCAGGTAACATTGCCGTTGGTTGGATTCGTTGTACTCGAGATTGTTGGAATCTCGAAAAATAATAGGGAGCTAGGTAGGTGGGTAGTTAATATTGGGCCATTCATGGCAATCCCGGCAGTATATCAGGTGGACACAGAAAAAGTCGACACGAAGACAACTCGACACGAAGACTACACCGTGAATGTGGGCACGCAAACATATGACCACGAATAGGCTGTACACCGAGTCAACTCTACACCGAAGAGAGTGAAGACACTACCAATTGAATACTCGACAACTGCACACAAATGACCGCATGCTTCAGGGGAGCTATTCTTGAATGATATCCCTATGATTGATTACGACAACAATATATAGGCAATACTACCCTTGAAGAGAATCTATACCTAAAGTGTCATGATAATGATTATGCTCGAATTATGCAGTCTTGGTATTGCGTTGCGACCTAGTGCCTCTTATATTGTCACAATAAGACATGAGCATTTGACTTAGTGGCCCGAAGTAGGCTGAACTTGGGTTGAGTTGTCGAGTGCTCAGTTGGTAGTGTGTACACTCTCTCGGTGTAGATTTGTCTCGGTGTACAGCCTATTCGTGGTCATATGTTTGCGTGTCCACATTCACGGTGCACAGCTTTTGTGTCGAGTTGTCTTCGTGTCGACTTGTTCTGTGTTCACCTGATATACTGCCGCAATCCCTTGTTTTCTTGGGGTCGTAGTTTAAGCGCGCTCTACCAGGCGCTAGCATCGGTTATACAGCTAATAGTCGTAGTCCCTCCGTCCTATATTTGGAGGCTACGTCACTGCACAATTGCGATCTCCGGCGAGCCTTCGGACCCAGGAATCGAATGCGAGACAACTTTTGACCGTAGAAGCGAGTGGCACAGGTCTCCATTAGGGGACGAGTCAAGACTAGGCTATAAACAAGTGTGTGTGTGTGTAACCTTTACGCGCGCTTGACGTGAAACTTCTTTACTGTCTATTGTATCGGAACCGCTCCTGACGAGTGCCCGTCACAAGGCGACAGGACATGCCAGGAGGTATGCCATACTTCCGACGGACCTTAACGTCCGGGGGATCAAGTCCGGGACTCACAGGTTGCAGTCGTCTCAACCGCCCTGGCATATTGAGCGACCGAAGCAGCGACCCTAAAAGCGACCGTTGTTCTGTGCCAAAAATTACCCACACTAATGACCGTCAAAGCGACTGCTCTGGCGACTCGTTTTGTTGCCGCGTTTCGACCATGAGGTGGTTTGTTTGATTGGCCAACTAACGAACGATTGTAAAAGCAACCGGCTAGAAAGGCCCCTCCCGGTCGGCAAAAAGCTTATATCTGGACGGTTGCTTTTACGGTCGTTTGTTCGGTCGCCATACAAACGACTTCACTGCTAAAACGCGGCCAAAGAATGACCCTAGAGTGGACGTTTCGGCGCTCGTTAGTGTGGTTAATTTTTGGCACAAAACGACCGTCGCTTTTAGGGACGCTTCTTCCGTCGCTTTTCACGGTCGCTGGGTTTGCTAGGGCGGCCACCGATCAACAATCCTAGTGGGTTCGGCCACCGTGAAACGCCACGGTGTTTACCACCAAGAACACCAACATGTACCACCAAGAACACCAACACTGTAAAAACTACAGGCCCAGCCGGCCCAAAAGTTCGGAGGAGAGCGCCCTGGTGGCTCTTGAAATAACCACTATCCAGATGACCGTACCACCGTCAACCATCGGATTTAATTTAAGTAAGCTTGCAACACGCTGGTTTTATCGTCGAAACTACCGTTCAAACCACCGTCCGAGTAAACTGAAGGACGCTTGCGGGAATGGTTGTTTTACTGTCGAAATCCCCGTACAACCACTATTCGGATGAGCTCAAAGTACGGTTTCAAACGTATGACGTCAAAGTTGGTTTCACTTTGAAACTACTATTGAATTTTTCGTTAAGGGCGCCGTGGAAACCGTCGTGGGATTTGGGCTGTTTCCTGCAACTTGAAATTTCCGATGCGAAATGTTAGAAGACGAAGCTATTTTCTGTTGTACCCCCAATTATTTTCATCTAATAATTAAAATAGATCATTGAATAAATAATAATTGAATAAATTCATTGAGTAAATTGGGAAATACTTACCGGCAAATCCACCGAGTCACGAGGCCGACCCGTGTAGGAATTTGCAGAGTAAGCATTGGACGATGCCAGGTTAATAAACTCAATATGGCACAGACCAATATTGCAGAGCGAGAATCGGACGAAGGCCGATTCTCGATGGCGAAATATAGGAAGTAAAACAAAATTGCAGACGTATCAATTTGCACCTCGCTGATCGCGATCGGGAAATTGACAGTCTGAACTCGACTAGAGAACAGAGAGGTTGGTCTCAGAGTTAGACTCATGTTCAAAGAATTCGACAACTGTATTAAGATATATTGACAACTAACAAATTCATCATCTTTCTTTGAATAAACCTGTTATTTAGTTTGTATTAACACTCTTGAGTTTTACTCTTAATTTAGCAACGATCCCAAATACCTTTTAAATTATATTCGTTGACCTCGCGTACAACATTTCAAATGGCTGACTCTTATAATTTCCGATAGAGTATTTTAAGTCCGACCAGTCTTAGAAGGTAACAAAATGATCTGTCATGAACTTTTGACGACAATACCACCGTTGTAAACTCGGTCGAGTTCACTCGGATGGTGGTTTCAATGGTGGTTATTTCAAAAACCACCACATCATAAGCATCCCTCGGAACTTTTGAGTCCGCTGGGCCCGTAGTTTTTACAGTGGTGTGGTCAGTAGCGTTTTGACAATAAACCACTGTAGCTTTTTCAGTGGTTTGGTCGGTGGCTGAGTCCGTTAGGAAAAATTCCTTGCTTATCACCGCGTATCCCCAGGAAAGGGAATCTCCCACTTGAGGTGCTCTCGATTTGGCGTTTTTACAACGTTATTACAACGTGGCTGCACATGCGCACGGTAACTTTTTTATATGAATTCGGACCAAAAAATTACCGCGCGCTTGCGCACCATCATTATAACGGCAAATCGAAAGCACCTCAGGACCCAGACTGAAGCCCCTTCTATTGACGCCAAGGACCCCACTGCGGAAAGAAGGCAGACTTTCTGGAAAGAATTTCCCCTTTCGCGAGCGAAGGCGAAGCACACCTAAAAACGTACAAGTAGAGCAACTCTCGGTATAATTTTCATCGTAGTCAATGAGTCGTTTGTCTCTTACGAGAGCTCCGCTCCTCACTAGCATTAAGGTCGAAGTCCTTAACAGTCAGACAGTCTAGTTAGGGCGCTCACTTGCTAATATTCCCCATACGGAGCCACATCATTTCGCCGAAACTTTAATCGGCCGAATCGTCGCATGGCCGAAAGTCACCGGTCCTAACGCACTTTATCCGAATCGTCAAACTTCCGAACTTTATTTTTCCGAATTGTCATATTGCCGAAACTTTATTTTTCCGAATCGTCAAATGTCCGAATTTTTATTATTCCGAATCGTCCTTTCAACGAATGTCATTCTTCCGAAAAAGTAAATGGCCGAATGTTATTTCTCCGAAACGCCATTTATCCGAACGTCAATTCTCCGAACGTTATCTGTCCGAATCGTCATTTTTCCGAATAATAATTTCACCGAATGTCATCCTTCCGGAGCCACATCATTTCGCCGAAACTTCAATCGGCCGAATCGTCGTATGGCCGAAAGTCACCGGTCCTAACGCACTTTATCCGAATCGTCAAATATCCGAATCTTCATTTTTCCGAATCGTCAAATATCCGAATCTTCATTTTTCCGAATCGTCAAATGTCCGAATCTTCATTAATCCGAATCGTCAAATGTCCGAATCTTCATTAATCCGAATCGTCCTTTCTACGAATGTCACTCTTCCGAAATAGTAAATGGCCGAACGTTATTTCTCCGAAACGTCATTTATCCGAACGTTATTTCTCCGAATCGTCATTTTTCCGAATAATAATTTCACCGAATGTCATCTTTCCGAATGGTTAAACCTCCAAACATTAACTCGCCGAATCGTCATTCGTCCGAATCGTCATTTATCCGAAGCGTCATTCGTCCGAATCGTCGTTTATCCGAAGCGTCATTCATCCGAATTTCCATTTATCCGAATCGTCATTTATCCGAATTTTCATTTAACCGAATCGCCAATCAACCGAATCACAAAACTAGATTGTTTATTTATTTATTTTTTTTCGTGTTCCTTTCCAGTTATACCCGGTAGAGGTTTTTACCTCAGCTCCCCTCTAGCCTAACCATGGACTTATTCTAATACTTTCCTAGCCTCAGTTTATCATAAAAAATCTTACGCTTATGCATCGCAGTAGGTAAAATTACACAGGTTCGCCGTGGCGTTTAGAGCTGCTGGTGGAGACTCCATCTGAAGTATTGACATTTGCTTCAGAAAATCAGCAAATATACGCTGCGTCAGGGCATTTACTTTCTTAGTGCGATAATTAATACTAACTTACAATATTGCCAGTGAAATGTGCAGTGAAATGTGCATATTCAATTGAATACACGAGAAGGCAATATGAAATATAGAAACTGAGTGGTACGCTTTATTTTCATTCCATTATAAGTAATACATAGTTACTGCATTTGCAATACGTTAATTGCATAGACACTAAACAGCTCGTTAACGGAAAAACGCGTTCATTGCACTGATACGCGCGACTTTTACATAACTCTGAACGATCACAGAAAGATAAATGATCCACGAGATCTCAGAAATGTAAGGACGACGATATGAGAACGACGAGATGAGAACGACGAGATGAGAGGAGATTCAGAACGGATCGATTCAGATGACTGACGTTTCGGATAAATGACTATTCGGACGAACGACGATTCGGACAAATGACGATTCGGCGAGTTGACGTTTGGAGGTTTAACCATTCGGAAGGATGACATTCGGTGAAATTATTATTCGGAAAAATGACGATTCGGACAGATAACGTTCGGAGAATTGACGTTCGGATAAATGGCGTTTCGGAGAAATAACATTCGGCCATTTACTTTTTCGGAGGAATGACATTCGTTGAAAGGACGATTCGGAATAATAAAAATTCGGACATTTGACGATTCGGAAAAATAAAGTTTCGGCAATATGACAATTCGGAAAAATAAAGTTCGGAAGTTTGACGATTCGGATAAAGTGCGTTAGGACCGGTGACTTTCGGCCATGCGACGATTCGGCCGATTAAAGTTTCGGCGAAATGATGTGGCTCCGGTAAAACATTACGCATTACACGTTACGTGTCACGTGTAACTCGAGATATGACAATCTAAGTCTAATACAATGATAATTTACATACAGTTAGGGTAAGTCGGGGTAATATGGCCATGGCATCTTAAATAATAAAAATTGGACGTTAAAAAACCTTGAAATGTTGGTCATAACCAATTTTGGAAACATCGAACTGAAGTAATTCACTTCGAATTTTCGATATTTTCGATGTGTGATTTAATTGCAGCTCCATAAATAAATATTTGCGATCGGCAATATCACCCGGACACTACGGATGACATAATAACCATTGTAATTATGTCATCCATAACGAGAAGCATAGCGGTATCGCACAAAACATGTCAATATATTTTATGTTGTGTACATGAACTCCAGAAAGACAATAATTACATCCGTCAAATGTTTCAGATGCCAAACTAGGAAGAAACCCATTTTACAGGCCATATCATCTGGAAATTAAGGCGGATATGGTCACGTGGCATATCGTACTGACCCTTGCACTCACAATCTTGTAACTTTCGGTGCAATCATATCGTATCTACATATACTAAAAGTTGTGCAAACAACAGCGCCATTCGTTTGTTATGTTAAAAGATACTACGGGTGGCCATATCACACTGACTTACTCTATATGGTGATACCATCCCATATAAACGTATGCCTGGCAACTACATTTAAACTGACGTAAATGTGATCGAATCACCGAACTTCGGATACGTTCAATGCCGAGGCCACCGTCGCAGGTTTCGATAACAGCTTCCCCGATTGGATATTTGTGCGGTCCGTTGTGCTGACAAAAAAATATATTGATATATCTCCGAATAAAACAGTACAAGTCATTGAATTCATTCACGCAAATGTAATCATCGATACGGCTCGTTCGAAGAAAAATTATCACGAAGTATCGATGATCATGGTTGGAGATTTTTATTAATATTTTACTGCTGACGATTTTCAGCCACTGATTGAATTTTTAAGCGAATAATTCAATTTAAAAATAAATAAAGCCCGTATAGAATCTACTACGTGGCACGTCTCGATAATTGACGCAAATTCCTCACCATATTTGGAACACATTCAAAGTAAAATGCATTTCATACTAAATAAATATCACATAGAATCTCAATAGTAAAACGTATTTTACTGTATAATAATGGTTGTTATGACGCGCTACTGCTATTTTATCTTGATACATTCAATTTGAATTTACGAATATATCTCTTGCTCATCCGTTATGATAATATTTTCGGCCGGTTTTGGTCAGCTCATGGTTATGTTGTGGTCGGTAACGAATAGGACCGACCGACAGGTCGAATCGAGGATCGTCGGTTCATGGTCTGTTATGGTTGATTATGAATATTGACCGGAAGCCCGAATCAGAGATGGACGGCTCGTGGTCATTTCCAGGCGGTTACAGATTAGATCCGACCGGCAGCCAGAATTGGAAATTATGGGTTCATGATTGCTTTACGGTCCGACCTGTAAAAGCTGCCGAACTTATGGTTAAAGTGATTCAAGGACGCAAGCTGTGATCGGCACCCAGACGAAATACGGTCGGAAAAACGTCCGAAACCGACGTGTCGGTCGGCGGTCGACTTTCGGTCGGCATATTTGTAAAAAGTATAAAAGTATAAGTTGTAAAAAAGTATAACAACGCATCCAATTCTCAAGAGTAAAAATAATGTGCACACTTTAACATTGTGGACAGAATGGATATCGACTATTAACCCTCCCACAGTTCCACCGTTCTCTCTACCCCGACGGGCGTCGTTTCTGTGTTGGTGATTCGCCATTGATTATATTTCCGTCACTCAAGTACAACCGCGTTATACACAGCAGACAATCGGAGGTCGGCAATAATTGCAGAATAGATTAAGCTCTTTCATCGTACCAGTGAGCTCTTCTTTTATAAACTTGCAAAAAAAGTACAGTAACGCATCCCATTCTCTAGAGGACAAATAATGTGCACACTTTAATATTACGGACAAAATGGATAGCGACAATCGACCAGTTCATGGTTCTATTCTTCTCCCGACACTGAAGGGCTCCGGGTCTGTGTTGGTGATTCACCATTGACTACGTTTCCGTCACTCAAGTACAGCCGTGCTATACACAGCAGACAACCATTTCGCGTTCAAGTCTGCAAACCCTTTTAATTCAGCGTACGGTCTGATTATGACAGAGGAATATTTTTCTAGCATTCTTTTCTGTGTACTCTCAAGGTTTCAACGTTGTTACAGTTTTTCGTAAGGCTCTCAAAGGGATATTGAATACGTAATAATGTATACGGTGTGTAGAGGCTATGCACCCTCGCGTCGCTGTCACTCAACTTGGACGTTAGGCAATTTAAATAATATCGCGGAACGACACTGATAGACATTGATATAATTCGAAATTCAAGAAAAAGCAGGTACGTGGTGTTTTTCGTTCTGTAGGGGAGAACAGTTGTAGCTCCAACACTATCGTCGACGGTAGTTCGAGTCATAATGGACTTGTTTCAACACCGGTACTATAGATTAAATAAAACTTTGATGACGCTCATTGGACAATGGCCGTATCAGAGCACCCGTGCTAGGCCCAGCTTTGTTGTTATTTTAATGTTTCTTGTCATCGGTCAAATCATACCTCAGGTACTGGCTCTTATAAAATATCGTAACGACTGGAGAATCGTTCTCGACTGCGTTATACCGTTCATTGCCGATGCAGTTTGTGCTACGAAATTGTTTGGTTTTATGCAGAACTCGCACAAGGTAAGTTCTGTTTTTACAAATTACAATACTAGCGTCGTCGCGGCCGAAGCGAGCCAATTAATTAACACCGATTTCTGATTAAACCCTTTTTGCTTCGTCATGCCAAAGCAAAGTGCTTTGTCATGGTCGGAGCATGTTTCGAATGTGTGTCGCAAGGCAGGTTAGGCGCTGTATAGGCTAAAAATGAATCGGAAATTGTTTAATACCGCGATGCGCCGCCGTTTGGTGTTGTCTTTAGTCCTGCCGCATTTCGAGTACTGTTCCGTCGTGTATGCGAGTGTGTCTTCGGCCTTGGCCAATAAGCTTTAGGTCTCGTTCAATATGTGCGTGAGGTTCATTCTTAGCCTACGTCGCTCGGATCATGTCTCGCAGAGTCGGCGGGAGTTAGGCTGGCTCTCTCTCCGCAAGCGTCGCTTCTTTTTTATGGGCTGTTTATTTTTCTAGGCTTTGCGTCTGGGGGAGCCAGGGCTTTTTGGAGATAGGTTGCGTTTTAGGCCAATCTCGGCGACGCGGCGGGATATAATTCGCACTGATTCGCTTTATGTTCCTTCTTTTGGGATTACCGCGTTTGAGAGGTCGTTCATCGTCATGGGCTCGAAGTTCTGGAATTCGCTGCCACGAGCGGTGACGAATGCTTCCTCGTTAGAGATTTTTCGCGGCTGTTGCCATCGGTTTTTAATGGCGGAGGAGGAACGTGAAGCGATTCAGGGGTAGCTTCTATTTGTAAATCCGGTCGAAATGTTAATTGTGTTGAATATGTTAAATATGTTAAAGGTGTGAAGTGCCTCTGATCTCATTTGTATTTGGAGTTGACTCTCAAGGGACGTCGTCCTAGAGTCTCATAATGAATAAATAATAATAATACTAATAATAATAATAATACACGCAGACATTACAGTTACTGAATCGTATTCGTACGGATTGGCAAGTGTGGGCTCAGGATCGAGAAGTTAACATTCTACACAAATACGCCGAGCAGGGAGAAAAGATGACAATCGTATATACAGGTAAAAAACAAACTGTATATAATAACTGTTTATGTGGGGTAGCTTAAAAGTGGTTTAAACATATCGAATATTCTATTGACTTATTGATATTGCATGCAGCCGCGGTATGTTTAAACGTCTTCGCTTATATAACCCAACCGTTGATACCAAAAGTTATCGGCGATTTAATTAAAAACGGTACCGAACATGGCATATTTCCATTTCCCGTCGACTATTATCATCTCGACGCTCAGAAATATTATTATTACATTGTTGTGTATTCTTACGTATACGCATATATGGTAGCCATGGTCACAATAACCAGTGATGTTATGTTAATCATTTATGTGCAACACATATGTGGTATTTTTGCCGCGTTGGGGTGAGTCAATGATTAAATAGTCGTAATAATAATCATAACAATGTTACAACTGAAACCTTCAGGCACAAATTAAAACGAGTCGGGAATAATAACCCATTAATAGAAACATTAAAAACTTCATATTCGCTGGCCAAAGAGGACATGATACACCTAGCTTCGTGCATCAACAGACACAATAATGCTATCGAGTGAGATATGCTTACAAAATGTATCTAGTAAAAGTGATCAACATTGTTAACAAATCCACTATTGTCAGATACGCCAATCTCATTGAGGCAGTCTACACATGGACATTCTTTTTTATCATCGGGCTTGGCATAATTATGATTAACGTAATAGGACTGCAGGTAAATGTCGCAAACATACATGAAAAATCCTTCGAATTCACGGATAAACTGCTTGTACATTCAGATTTTACTGAGAACTAGTGATCCCGAGGGAGCCATAAGATTTGTAATTTTTGCATTGGCTGTAGAGCTGCACTTCTTCATTGAGTGCTACTTTTCCCAAATCCTGATGGATCACAGTTTTAATATTAGCTTTTATATGTGAGTAAATAGAGGCGATCGTGTGGTGTGGACTTATAGAAAAGTCTTATTCCGCGCAGACACAGCAGCCAATGGTATAAACTATCGTTAAAGGCTCAAAAATTTTTACAATTTATGACGATGCGTTGCAGCACACCTTGTCAATTAACAGCTGGAAAAATTCTTAACTTATCCATCGAAACATTTGGTCTGGTAATATCGATCGTTCTATATCAACGCAGCATAAAAATGTTGTGACACACGAGCAATTTTCATTGAAATATAATTAATACATCATTTTTTATATTCCAGGTCGCTAGGACCGCTTTCTCATACTTTACG
The DNA here is from genome assembly GCA_958510785.1 of Exephanes ischioxanthus. NCBI lineage: Eukaryota > Metazoa > Arthropoda > Insecta > Hymenoptera > Ichneumonidae > Exephanes > Exephanes ischioxanthus. The sequence continues at coordinate 4,473,665 of OY294021.1, forward strand.
CTTGTGCGTTCGTCGCACGGATTGTAAAAATTATATACAGTAGATTCTCGTTTATCCGCGTAATGGTCTACCAGGTATGGTGGATGATAAAATGAATAATGTTGCATTAAGCCGAAATGTAGTAAACTGTAACGTACGTTATAGTTAACTATCATTTCGGCTTAATAGTATATTATGCCACAAGGGAGGAAAGTGCGTTTTTTTCACCGAGTGTGAAGTTTGATGCCCGAGCGAAGCGAGGGCAGAAATTCACACGCGGTGAAAATGCAATTCCTCCCTCGTGGCATACGATATTTTTTTTCCGCTTTCGTTAAAATAACCACATTTCTTGCGTCGCAAAATCGTCATCTTCGCCAATGACCATTACTCCCCAGGGAGTAATAGAGCTTCCAGCGGGAGTAATGAGCTCTATTACTCCCTAGGGAGTAATGAAAATATACCGCGCATGCGCACAAGTTAATAATGATCATCGGTCAATAATAGGCTATTTTCCGCTCGTATTGCACGCAAGGAATGTGGTTATTTTAGCGCAGTCGAGAAAAAACGTTTTTTTTACGTATTACGATGAACGTTTATTGTAATTAACTTGAGAGTTAACCCTTTCGCTGTCAGGAACCCCTACAGAGGCCCCAACGTATAGGGAAATGCGTTTCTCTGACAGTGAAGAGGTTAACCCTTTATAAGTCACAGCGCCCAAAACCATACCGAAACGGAACTAACGGCTGCGGAGTGGGGGCAACGCGTTGCTACGGTAGCGCTTAAGAGTGGGGATAAAGGTGTGACTTATAAAGGGTTGAGAAGAGCGTACGTCTAACAGCTCCGGGACTCTGAGATGAACTAAATAAAGGACCCTCCTGTAAGTGGGTCCAAGCTAGCTGCTTAGTGTTGCTACGCGCGCTGCTTGGAGCGTGAGTGGCCACTGCTCACTGTCGTGAGCAGTGGCAAAAGTGACTTATCTTATATATAGTGGCTGCGGGGCTAAGGAATTCATTATTCTCAATCTAAACGCTTGTCATGGGAGTAGCCGATAGAAATTGTATACTAGGCTACAAGGGAGAAAAGTGTGTCTTTTCACCGAGTGTGAAGTTTGATAGAAATTCTCACGAGGTGAAAAGGCACTTCCTCCCGAGTGGCATACACTATATTTTTCCCGACTGTGCTAAAAAGTGGCCATATTTCTATGTCTGGAAGGGGGATGGAAATTGGCCGAGTCTTGACGAGCGGGAGGAAAATAAATTTAATTTTTTTTAAACCCTGGAAGTTTTTCGGAACTCCCCTGTCGAGACGGGCGACTGCAATTTTGCGGTAATTCAACCGATAAAAAAACCGGACGAAAACGTCCAAAAAATAGCTGCCAAAAACCGCAAATCGACCGAACGCAGCGCTGCGAAGCGGCGCCGTATGCGTCATTTTCACGACGTCTTTGATGGGTTGTGGTCGTTTTATACATTGCGACCGAAAAATTACCGCTATTATAAGCTTTCGAAAAACGTTCCAGAGTGGGCGTTTTTCTTATTATGACTGTAAGCTTACAGTTGATAAATCAGTATAAGGAGTATTCTGGTACAGTTGTTTTACTTGTTACAACCGTAAAAGTGTCGGCAACCGAAGCGTTCGGATAGTTGTTTTACTTATAACATCCGCAAAACAACCGGTCATTAAACCGCTCGAGGAGCGTTCCGGTTGTAGTACTCACAATGCTGCGGTTATAATGGGTGCAACAACCGGAAAACTCTTCGAAAGGTTGTATAACCGGTTATTTTGCGGATATAATGAGTACAATAATCGGAAAGCTCATCGAACAGTTGTATTACTTGTTATTTTGCGGTTGTAATAAGTACTACAACCACACCAGACGCTCTTCGAATGCTTAAAATACCGTATATTTCTCGACAACAGTTCGTTGCAAACCGACACCAAATCTGATAAATTAGCGGTTAATAGCGGTTATTTTTTCGCCGATATCAACCGGTTGTTTTTGTGGTCAATTCACAGTCGCCCGTCCCGACAGGGTCATGTTTTTCGTTGAATTCCGTGCTGCACGACGTCTACATTTTTGGTTGTAGTAAACTCGTCATTCAGTAAAAGAAAAATCCGTCTTGAAATCCGATTTACACAAAAATCAACGGCAATTCTTGCAAGTTTGCTTAAAACAAAAGGATCGTCGAGCAACAAACATCCAAACGAGAAATTTTTTAATCATCACGAGGTGAAATATTCGTCAAATCACGAAAGAGAGAAGAAAGAAGAGTCTCCACAATGATCATCAGGTTCATCGGTCAAACCGCATTGCATTTATTGTGGAGTGAGGCATAATTTTGCGAACCGTAAGTGTATACATTTTAGATGCAAAATTTGCGGAAAAATTGGTTATATCGCTAAAGTTTGTTGCAACAGAAAAGATGGTCGATTGAATAACAATTATATCGATTTTTAACTCCCGACTGCCCGCTAGGACAAAAGACAGGAGTTATGCGTTTCACTGATGTGATGACGTCCCGCGATTTTGCGTTTGTGTTGTATCCAGTGTTTGTCGAAGCGGCTCAATGTCTCTTAACAGAATATGACACATTAGCTTTGTGGACTTGGGAATGTGTTTTAAATCGTCGGACGAGTAGTTTGAGGTAGCGGATATTTTTCAAATTCAGTGTGCGTGCAATTCAGAGTTGGTAGAATTACTTGGCGAAGGAAAACCTGTCGTGTTGGAAATTGATACAGGCGCAGGTAAATCGGTCGTCCTTGAGAGATTTGATAAAAAATACTGGTCGCATTGACCGAAAGCGATGGATGCGCGGATGGCGTGCAACTTTGGTTCGCGGTCAGTACTTGGATGGGTGATCGCTTAACCGTGCACTAACTGGCGCATTGGAACCGTTGATCGGGAGGTCGAATTCTGAGGATTGGTGTTCGTACTCGAAGTTTCGAATACAAACATCACGACTCAGTTTGAATGACCGGCTGTATCGGTGCAGGTTTTCCGCACTTTCCCTGCGTCCTCGTGCAAATGCGATACAGTATGGGGGGGGGGGGGGGGGTAACAGCGGCTGCGGCCGTAAACTTTACAAGTGATTGAATATCGACAAAAATTGATACGAGAGTACTGGCTAGATGGCACATAGAAGCTAAGGCCTTAAAGAATATATACTGGTCGCATTGCATCCTCGAAAAAACGTCGGTAAGCTTGAAATGATTTGATGATAGTGTTCTCGTCCCCATTGGGGAAATTTGGGTTTATATGCGTCACGGCAAAAGGAGAACGCAAGGAGGATTAATAGTTATTAAAGACGTTGTAGACCGTTGCTCGGAAAAGATCTGATGAAATCGTTAGGAGTTTATACTGCCTCAGTAAATTTCGTCGAGAGTGACTAACGTGCAAAAAGTGCAGTCTTTCGTAGGCATGGTAAATTTCTATTCGCGGATTGTGCAGAATATCTTCTTATATATATTTTGGAAAACTGTGTATTTGTCTGTTGATTTGGATGTTCCTCCCCCCCGGGGGGGGGGGGGGCGAACAGGAGAGGGGGCAGTTGCCCCCTCTCCAGCGCCCTGTGGTTGGGAGGGGGGTTGTCCCCTCGTAGCCACAATCCCCCCCGCTGTGGAGCGGGTTGCCCCCTCACAGACGCAACGCGTCCCCCCACCTCCTCGTGCAGTGAATCTGAACCCCTCCACCGTTCTCTGACCACACGTCGGCATCATCCCCAGCATTGGGATGCTAAGTCTAGTGTATCAGTCTATGGGCCTCCCAAATAAATATTCGTTAAGGATATCCATATCAGAAAGCGAAAGGGGCACAGGAGAAGGACTCCGTTGAACGCCGTAGTCATTGTGCGAGAAAGGTGTTTTTTCTGTCGATCACATAAGTATGATTAACATCGAACAGAAACGACTTGTGATAAGGATATCCTTAAAATTGTGCCCATCGCTACTCCACACGGATTTTGCCATATATCCGCCAAGCTCGAAGAAAAGAGAAAAACCATCACCCGCCAATAATACCCTGGTGAAAATATTTCTCTGAATATCTCTGAAAATATATCTGAAAGTTTTGGATAATTTCTTTGAAATTTCTTGAAGTCCTCTGAATTTCTCTCACTTTTCGCATTTTTCAGAGAAAGTCAATGATTTTTCTGAATCTAAATACTTCTAATTGTTCTGAAAATCTCTGATTTTCCTTGCCAGCTTCTCTGAAAAACTGTGAACTTTGTTGATATTCTAAGCCTGTTTCTCTTCTGTATTTAGAAAGTATTTTCTGAAAAAGTCAAATCTTCGCGGAATTTCTCATACAAAATACTGTAACGTGGCGTTTCTAACGCACGTTGCAGTTGCCCATACTTCAGCGTGGCACTAGTAGTCCAGCCAGCAAATCGGGGGGGTTAGGCGACAGTTTTCAGGGTTTTAACGAAATTAATAAGAAAAACAACGACGTAAGACCGATTAGTCGAATCGACTGGACGAACTTAGGCGATAAGAAATCGTAACTAATTATCTTTTGAATATTTTGTCGAGCAACTCGTCGTAGACGCGACCACTTGGAATGGACATCGTCGAGCGAGGGGTTCAAACCTCCGCTATGGAAAGAGAGCATCGGACAATCTCGGCATCGAGGCCCATCTTGCGCCCAACTCGTCATCGAGGTGTGGCCGAACGGGGTGCAACATCGCAGAAGTGGATGCTGTCCTGCACTCCGTCCCATCGTCCGGCCACGAGCGGAAGAATCGGATAGTAGTAGTAGTAGTAATTTGATTTGGGCTGGCTCTGGATGCCGACAAGCGGCAATGCCATACGGCCACGTCGTAGCAATAGAAATGCAGACTGAACAGCACGAAGGGCGGGGGCAACGCGGACGCCGAGGCGTACAGCTCGTCCCCCATGAAAATGCGGCCCGCTACCAGTGCGCGAACACGACTGGTGCAAGTCGTGATGAAAACCTTAGAGCGGGTAAAATTGCACAGAGAAAGTTTAAAAAGATAGCTTGCAATCTTTAAAGAAAGTCATGAAAGTGGATACTATGGATGAAGATGGCTTGAATAAAAATGATTCGATATTGAAAGGCGGGAAGTGTTTCATGGAGATAAGAGATTGTATTAAGCGAGGACGGTGTTGAGCGAAGCGGGGGCAAGCCCAGACAACGTGATTCAGGTCCTCGGACTCAAAGCTGCACGGGCAGTCCGACGACGCAATGATATTTTTCCTATACAGGCTGGCAGCAAGATTATAGTGGTTAGAACGCATTCTGCAAAATGTTACTATGGCCTTTCTGCGAAGGTGTCTGAATTTGGAAAACCAGGGCATGGAAGCAAGAGTGTGGAGATCGTCAAAATATATTTTGCCCGTTGACTCGCCGTCTCGTACCAGGGCACGATCCGAGGCCAAAAGGCACTTCTTGCGAATGATTGGAGTAAATTCAGAAGGAGGGAGGGAGGTTGTGAAGTGATTTCCTGTGCTGATGGCTGATTTGGCAAGAGTGTCAGCAGTTTCGTTGCCCGAAATCCCGGAATGACCCGAAATCCAGACCAAGTTGACTATGAGATTTGATTTCGAGCAAGTTGAGAGAGCATGATAAATTGAAATAATGATTGGAGACCAGTTAGATGGGCACGGGGAGAGGAGTGCTGTCAGAGAGCTTAGAGAATCAGTAAAGATGTAGGATACTGGTATTTTGTTTTTAATTATAAGTTTAATCGTTTGAAAAATGGCTAAGGCTTCCGCGGTGAAAATGGACGCGTAGCTGGTGATGCGGTATTGAATCGATAAATCAAGAGAAGGGCTATAAATGGCAAAGCCAACGTAATAGCCATCCTCGAGCTTTGAGCCGTCCGTGTAAAAAGCAGTTGAATTGTGAAGCTTGTGGTGAAATGTAGAAAGGAATTCTGCATTAGGATTGGTGGATGATTGAAGTTGCCTGCCGGAGTCAATATCAATTATCGAAGCAGAAAAAGAAGGTTGGGAGGGGATGATAGAATAGATAGCCGGGTATGGAAGCGGGTCGATGAGACTTTTGAAATTGAAAAGTTGGCGGTATGCTTTTGCGAGGGGGAGGTGATAAAGAGAAGAGAAACTTTTATCGAGTCCAAGAGAATCAATTAAGGTCGGTATGGATGTAAGAAGGGGATGCCACGAGGTAGAAAACATTTTAAGCATAAATTTGTTGGCGAGAAATTGAAGACGATGGGCAAGGAGCGGTTCTCTTGATTCCGCGTAAACTATGTTGTTTGGAGTTGAATTGCGTAGCCCGAGAGAGAGCCGCAAGGCTCTGCGTTGGATAATTGCCAATTTTTTCAGAAGGGAATGATTTTTAAACGGAATGACTGATGACCCGTATTCGATTAGGCTGCGCATAAGGGCTCTGTACAATATAAGAGAAGACGGGTCCGCGCCCCACCAGGTAGAGCGGAGGCATTTGAAAATGTTTAAGAGGGATTTACATCTGGAGATTAACCTACGAAAATAGGGTTCCCATGAAAGACGAGAATCCAGAGTTAGACCTAGAAAGCGGGCTTCCTGACTGCATGCAACGCGGGAAGAATCGATGATAACATATTGCTCCGCCGGAATAAAATGTCTGTAAGTAAAAACTACCAGTTTGGATTTCGAGGACTCGATAGAGAGACCTCTCGTATGTAGATAGGAAGAGATTTGATTGACACTAGTTTGAATGGAGTTAATGCAAGTATCTAAATGTTTAGAGCTCGAGTAAACAACAACGTCATCAGCGAATTGAAGGCAGAGACTTGAAGGGTGTAAATTGCGCTCGAGCTGGTTAGTGTAGAGGATATAAAGAAGAGGACTAAGGATACAACCCTGCGGCACACCTTTGAAAGAGTAGAAGGGACCGTGCACACAATCGGCAATTTTAAACGAAATGGAGCGAAAGGAAGTGAGACTGTAAATGAATTTGCATATGGACCAGGGTAAACCGATGTCCCTGAGATAGTGAACTAGAATGCCAGGGTCGACGTTATCAAAGGCACTGGAAATATCAAGAAAGATACCGGCAGTGAACTGATGTTTTGCGAAGCTTGTATAGATGTCGTTGGTTAGGATTGAGAGATTGTCCAAGCACGACCTGGACTTACGAAATCCAAATTGAGAAGGAGAAAGGAGCAGGTTACTTTCAAGCCAATGAATTAGTCTAGTGTGAATGAGTCTTTCCATGAGTTTTAAGAGGCAGGATGCCAATGAAATCGGACGAAATTTGCCTGGGGTTGATTTTGGAATAAAAAAGATGAGAAACTCGTTCCAAGACTTCGGAAAGAGCCCGTTTTTAAGGAGACTATTGAAAGTGTCAAGAATGAGCAGGTGAATAGAGTCGGGTGTATTGGAAATAATGGTGAAGTCAATTTTGTCAAGACCAGGAGCCGAATTGAGCTTACTCTTATGGATAGCCGATCGTAATTCTTTGATAGAAAAGGGGTTGTCAAGATGAGAGTTAGATTTAAAGAAGGTGGGAAAGTTAGGGAAGAAACAGGAAGGCGGACATATCGACGGAATAAGATTAGTCATCCTATCGATCGATTCTGCATTGTTAGGGAAAGATGAGGGGTTCGGCAGAGATCTGTTTCGGAATCTTTTGATTTTTGACCATACTAGTGTAGAAGAGGAACGGAAGTCAATGGATTCAGTGAAGTTAGACCAAGATTCTTTTTTGGCTTTTTTAAAAGTTTTTTTCGCTATTGCCTCTAGCTTTTTGGCATTGATAAGATTTTCTAAATTTGACACACGGCGAAAGGACGCCCACGCTGATTTACGGGCGATGTTAGCCTCGTCGCATTCTTTGTTCCACCAAATGGCGGGCCTGGATTTACAGGCAGAGCGTGCGCGCGGTTTTAAAAAGTTTGGTACCGAGGCTGAGACTGAATCGTAGACGGCTTGAACTAAGTTGTCATATTGGGTTAACGGCGAAGAGTCTTTTAGAGTGGGGGCTGCAGAGTCGAGTAAAGACCTGAAAACTGGCCAATCGATTTTTTTCAAAGGGAAGCGATTAGAGGAAAAGGCAAAAGTCGAGAATGAAATTCCGATGGAGGTAGAGATAGGGAAATGGTCGCTGAGAAGAGAGTCCGGAAGAACTTGCCACGTGCAAAGGGAGGCCAGTTGTGGAGAGACAAGAGTTAGATCTATAGCTGATATATTCTGAAGGTAGTTTAAATTATTGTTGACATGAGTTGCCGAACCGTCATTAAGACATACGAGATTGTTAGCTACCAAGGTATTTGACAAGGAAAGACCGGACGTGCAGTTAGCCGAACAACCCCACGAGGAGTGATGGCTATTGAAATCACCCGCTATGAAGACATGGTTGGCGAATTGAAGAGAATCGAAAAATCTTTGCCAAACCGGGCCACGGATTGTTACGGAAGGAGGTTTATAGAGGGCGACAAGCGTTAAGGGACCGTATGTAGTGGAAATGGAGATAGACAAAGTTTCTAGTTTGTCTGGAATGTGGTAAACTGAGTGGATTTCATTAAACGAAATATCCTTTCTGAGGAAGATGGCAAGACCACCGCCTCTTTTGTTTATTCTATTTCTAACTATAACGACAAAACCGTCTAATTTAGGAATCGAAGAGGGTGAGAGCCAGGTCTCACATAAAATTATAATATCGTAGGAGCCAGCAATATCTGCTAAAAGCCCTTGTTTATTCTGAAAACTACGGCAGTTCCATTGAAGGATGTTCAACTGTTTACGATTGGCCATGATTGTAATGGGGGGAAAGGGAGGCCAAAAGAGTATTCAAGGAAGCGACGACGGGGGTGAGTTTATCAGACGTGCCTGAGGGCGCTAGAGCTGGGATTAGCTGTTGAATGATGAGTTGCAGGAGCGTAGGAATTATTTGAAAAAGAATCTCCGAATGGTTTGGAGGGATATTTGGGTTCGGAGGGGGAGGTGGGTTCGGTAAGATAGCGGGTGGTGGAACAGGGACTTGAGAATACCCGTTGTGTGAGAAGCCGGAGGTCGGGTAGTGACCATGGGGTGCCAAAAGAGTGTTGGCGTGAGCGGCGCGAGTAGCGAGTAGCGAGCGGGAATTATTTCCTTGAGTTCGATGGGTTGTCCGAGGAACGGTACTGTGAGTCGGCGTAGAATATTGGGCAGGAGGAAGAGGTGTTGGAGACTGCAAAAGTTGAGGTGGCGCCCTGCTCACAGGGGTAGAAGCGACCTGGTTGTAACCTAATGGGAAGAGCGGCGGGGGGGTTGGTTGCGAGCTGGAAGTGCGAACGCGAGGAAGTTCGGGGAAGTGCGCGAGAGTCGGGGTGATAGTCGAGCGCGAAGGGTTAGCTGGGGTTTCCGATAGTAACTCGCGAGCTTCAGAACGGTAGATGTTTCTCTCCGCAGCGATGTTTCTGATCAATTTTTCGTGAAGAAAAGCTGGGCACTGGTGGTCGGTAGGAAGGTGAGGACCTTTGCAGTTGGCACAGATGGGAGGAAGATCCTTGCGAGGACACTCCTCTCCATTCAAATGCTTTCTTTGGCCACAGCGGATGCATTTTGGGCGACTCTTACATTGACTAGCAACGTGGTTGAAGATGAAGCACGAGAAGCAAATTTTTATCGGAGCGAACCAGGGTTCGACAGGGAACCGAACTTGAAATAGAGATATTGCGTCGGGACGGTTGCGACCTTCGAATCTAACATATAGGGTTTGCGTGGCGATTAAGTCTGATTTGCCCTCGACGGTAACCTTGCGGTTTTGACGTCGGGCCATTAAGATGGGAGCCCCCGGTGAATCTGCTTCTTTAACAAACTCCTCCATTGAAACGTCCTTTGGAACGCCCTTAATAGAGCCTTCACAAGAGAGATAGTGATTAGGAATGTAGGCGACGAGGCCTTTGTCTTTCAGATAGCTGGCAGATAGGCTGTCATTTGCTGACTTGGCCGTTGAGAAGAGCGCGGCGACCTGACATCTACCGGTGTTACGAGCACGAAGATACTGGGTTTTGCTGAACTTTTCCAGAATAGTTTTACCCATGCGGGTAGCATCTAATCTAGGAGATGCGGAGGTGATGATCATTGGGCGGATTACGACAGTAAAAGGGCCGGTACTATGAACGGAATAGCGGTTTTTAAGGAGAGATTCCTGCAGGATGTCTTGAACGTGAGAATTATTGGAGGTGGTCTGCTGCGAGACAGGTTGGGAATTATTTGACTTGGTCTGCTGCGAGGCAGGTTGGGACTCTTTCGACTTGATCTTATTTTGCTGTGCTTCGTCAGAACGCTCGAGCTGCCTCTTCCTCGTCCCCGGGAAGGATTCGTTCTTCAGGTCCTCCACCTGAGTCCAAATCATGTCTTCGTCCATATTAGTATCACCGTCAGGGGGCCTGCCCCCACACGCTCCCTCCGCCGAGCTCATGGCTCGCTGCCGGCGGGACAAAGAAAAATTAGGTTAGGACAGTACAGTACTAAAAAAAGGATTAAATTAAACAGAAAAGGATATTTGGTAGACTGTAATTGCAGTGAAGAACACTGCGCAGTGACTGAAACTCCGCCAAAGAAGAAAAACACTCTGCTATACGGATAAAGAAACTCCGAGGTGACACACGTCTGTACCCATGCACGCCCCAAACGGAACTCAAGAATCGGATATTCGAACATCGCTACGAGTCGACGTCGTCCTCGGCGTGGGAATCGCCGATAAAGTCGCTCGCGTCGAGTGAGACCTCTCTCGTGCGGGGCAGCGATGATCGGCTGCTCGCACCAATCGATGGTTGTGAGAATCATCTACGAGGTGCGCATGGGGCCTTCCCCACGTGCCCCGCTTCTCGATTTTCGGCAAGGGCCGGCGAGTCGAGACAATAGACACTTGTCGGTTGGACGCCGTAGCGTCCCTAGCATGTTGGGAGATCGAACAGACGACCTAGAATAAGACTCAGTCGCCATGTGCGAGAACGTTACCGATATTTTTTTAACAAAAGACCGGCGATTCGACTTATCGTGAAGTATTGAAAATTGGCGGTGGGGAGGGGATGGCTTCATTTCCCCTCCTAAAACTTGACAATTTCGTGCTCGGCCGTTTGCTAACCACGACCAAGCAGAAGATCGGGAAACGACCTGACTGGAATCTCGGTAAGCTCGGTCATGCTACCAAATACGACCGAGCGCTAAACCGGGAAATTACCTGTTTTGAAATGGGTCTATCACCGAACACATGATCACTTTGACTATATAAAACTATAAGACTATAAAACTATAAGATATATAAAACTATATAAAACTATAAGAGGATCATCGAAATTAAGTAAAAAATCGACGCGATATATGAACTCTGTACTGTTCTCGTATTTTTCCTTTTTTTTACTTACGGTTTATTCAACATTATTGTACAGAATAAAATTACTTATAATCCTCGTCCCATATTTATTGACTTGCATACATTATCGGACAAACTTCCAATACTTGACCGAAAATGATGTAAGTAAAAGAACCATTAGTACCAAACACACGAGAATCAACCACGTTGTGACGCGATTGACTATCGAGTCCTTCATGTTTTTTCCTTACGAATTATCCTTTGACTTGTATCAATTTTAATCGAGCATTGGTAGCAGCCAGCTTTCCCATACTCCAGCAACATCCATTTCGTGGAAGCTTGCTTGGGTTTTATTTCCGGTCATCTGTTCGGTAAACGACCGATTTCAAAACAGGTACTTTCCCGGTTTATTGCTCGGTCGCATTTGGTAACACGACCGAGCTTACCGAGATTCCAATCAGGTTGTTTCCCGATCTTTTGCTTGGTCGTGGTTTGCAGGAAGACCGAGCATGAAATTGTCAAATATTAGGAGGGAAAATGAAACTCATCCCCTTCCCGCGGCCAATTTTTCATACCTTACGACAGGTCAAATCGCCGGTCGTTTGTTGAAAAATCATCGGTAACGTTCTCGCACATCGCTACTGAGTCTTATTTTCGGTCTTTCGCTCAGTTTTCCCGGTTTTTGCATCAGTCTTGCAACATGCTAGGGGTATACTTAACTTTTGTAAAATCGTACAAACGTGTTGTGTGCAATCTCAAAAGGACGGGCGGCCCCAGGGGATCCGACTTCGCTTTGCCACAGCCTAGATTTTCGGTGGGTAGATTTTCTCGATCGGGAATTTCCAAAAGGTGCTGCGATTAAAAATAGTAGTTTTTGCATAATTAGTTTGTCGGGAGATATGCGAAAAATCGCCATAAATCAGCCTTCCGCTCAGCGAGAGAAGTTGTCTCTCGCCGTTCGTAAATCGCTAGAGCGTAGTCCGGTCGGTTCGACGACAGGTTCGTTTGTTTTGTGAATTTTGTATTGGGATTTTGATTCATTGAAATTTATTGTTGAAATCATAAATTTGTAGCCATCATTTCGTATAGTGTATTTTTTGAGTATTTTTGGTAACTTTTGGAATTTTAGTTAAAGGAAATAAATAGCTCGTCACAGTGGTCTTCAACCGATGTAGGAATTTCATTTATGTAGAACTCATTGATAGCGTTCGAGCGAGCAGTGTCACTGACTCGCCCTATATTCGGACATTCTATGGGGCGCTTCACGCCCCCAACTCACCATTGAAATTGTTAAAATGGGAATTGTAATTTAGATGGATTTTTGAGATAACTAACACAATATAATTTATTAAAGAAATGTCCGTTTTACGAAATTGTATTTGTTTAAATGGTGTTATTTTTGGAGAAGCCTGGCCCTCGTTCCCACTTCGAACCATAGTTTCTGAGCTAGCTCGGCATCGTGAGGAGTCGTTCGACTCCTCGGCTCGTCCCGTCTTGATTTTTCGCGGCGGAAACAGAAAAACCTGGTGCCCTTCCGATTTTTAACGTGAAGGCGTCATTTTGTGAGCGGCTCCTGCTCTGTAGCTTTCCCGAGCTGCAGAGAGTAAGGGAGTACGTTACAGTACACATAAATTATAGTTTATTGTTCACTGTTCGTACGAACACGCACACGAAAGTTTACTGTTCGTATGAATACCAAAAAGAGCAGATCTTAGAGTGAACTCGTAAGTTCTCTGAAATTCTTTAAACCCGCCTTATCTGAAAAAAGCAGAGTTTTTCAGAAAATAAATCGTATTTTTTCTGAAAAAGTTTATTGTACGTTCGAGTACTGGAATGAGTAGATCTTAGAGACAACTCGTGAGTTCTCTGAAATTCTCTAACCATACAGTACCCTAGAAAATCGCAGTTTTTTTAATCAAATAAATTCATATTTTTTCTGAAAAAATCTATTGTTCATTCGGGTGATAGAATGAGTAGATCTTAGAGAAAACTCGTATTTTCTCTTAAACTACTTTATCATAAAAAATCGGAGGTATGTAGAATTTTTCGGAAAATACTCTAAATTTGTCTGATATATTGTGACTGCTGGAGGTTGTGCGGAAAAAATGGCAGAGATATTTAACATATAGCAGAGAAAATCAGAGGCAAATCTCGGAAAATCATTGAAACGGTCCGTTTAGAATTGTTCAGAAAAATGGTCAGAGAAATATTCTTACCAGGGGATTTCCTACTTCGTAATCACCGCACATATCAAACTATGATAATTAAGTAGTATCCAACAAGTTCTGGTCATTGCACTGCGTACTCTAGGAGCAGAGGTGTTGCAGAAATTCGGAAACTGAATATTGCGTTGATATAGTGATGCTCCGTTTAATCACTGGTTAATTAGTCGTGGCTACGAAAGATATTTTATCAATGGCAATTTTTCTATTAAATAAATCATGAATTTGTAAATATAAATATTATTTTTTTTATTGAAAATATAATCATTAATCATTGTAGGTGAGTTGTACCCAACAATTTTGTTTGTTTTTTATTTATTTTTCTATAGTATGTTTTCAAAGTATAAGCGAACTGCAACAACTTTTCAAATGAAACAATGACACTTTCAATCGTTGGCAGACGTCATTTAATAATAACAACCGTCAACGTAACCGGTTACTGTACCGGAAAAGATAGTAACTAATATAATTTACCGGTAATTTGACAACGCTACTAATATATTATTAAAAATTGACCCAATTTTCTCAACGTTTGAATAAAGAATTATTATTATCATTATTATTAATATTATTATTATTATTATCATTAATATTATTATTATTCACAAGTCATCAGTTACAAGCAATTATAATTGTGATATTCTGGACGGTTCCTGACGCGGAACCACTACCCAACCATTGTCCCCCGAAATCGGTTGTGGAATTATCTCGGAAGTTGGATCAAGTACAGCAGCTGAGCGTGCTTGAGCCGTCATTATCTCCAGTTGTCGCTTGAGATTGCGATAAAGCTTAACAAGCGATTCCTGTAAGGAAAACATACAAAGTTAAAAAAAAAACTACACGACTATACTTTGTCGAGCACTGGAGAACAAACCTTTTCATCTTCGAGCTTTTGGAGTTCCCGTTGTTGCCTGAGAGCATCGCTGCTCAAACTTTTCAGCATCTCGGTCTTATGTTGTCCAACAAGTGCGATCTCAGTTTGAACCTTAAGATACTCTTGGGCGAGTTGTTTGTGTTGTATAAATATTTCTTGGGAAAGTTGACACGTATGGTCCGGAGTAATCGGTCGTAAATCGGCATCGAGCAGACGATACACGTTCTCGAGATCATGTCCGGAAGTACTGTTATCTGTTGTCGGTAACATTCACTTGTAGTGGTTTTATTTTTATTTTAGCTCAATGAAAGCTTCCACACACATTCTTACAGACGGGAATATCCGATCTTTCATTTATATCGTATAGTAAGGTGAACGGCCCAGTTTGGGACAGGGGTACCTTTAGCATAGTCGGCGCCCCCCACCATTTGATATGCAGGCAATGGGTAACCATGGTTGCCACGAAATTCTCCAACTGGAATTCCCTGCCTTTTCCCGGTTTGTCAGAGCAAAAATTGAATTTTTACAGTCAATCGATCATGGTAGCAAAGAACAATTAAAAAGAATATAAAATGTAATATACAATCATTATTAATATATTGAACTCAGCTCACAATATTAAAAGTTCCCAACGAAATTAATATCACGACGCAGTCAAATATATGCTGTATATAGTCGACAAGTTTGCTGAAACGAAAAATGTAGACGTCATGCAGCACACGCGTCTACACGTCTACACGTGTGCTACACATGTGCTAAATATCAGATTCAAAAAATGTCCAGGGTTTAAAAAAAAATCCATGACTTTTCCCGGTTTTCCAGGTCCGTGGCAACCATGGTAGCGCGCGTTCGGAGGGTCACAAAATGTGACACTTGGTCCTCCTTATTTATCCCTATGATTTAACACGCTTAAAATGAGAGAGGTTCGTAGATGTGTCATAAACTGGGCCTTTTACCTTATTCGTTTATCGCGATAATCGTCAGTCTGTGTTGTGAGTCGGCAGACCACCGGTTAAACAACATGGCATATAACTAGTTCATTAACCTTCTATGAAGCACTGTCGGAGAGGAATACGCATTATTCCGAAAAATTTCAAAAATTCTAAAATTTCATGTGTTTTTTCAACAAATATAATTCTGAAAATTGTTCTGTGCTTTTCCCATATGCTTTCCGACCACAGAAATTTTTGTTTGTTCGTATCACCACACGCACACCCCTAGCAAACCCAGCGACCGTGAAAAGCGACTGAAGAAGCAATCCTAAAAGCGACAGTCGTTTTGTGCCAAAAATTAACCACACAAACGACCGCCGAAACGACCATTCTAGCGACATTCTTTTGCCGCGTTTTAGCAGTGAAGTCGTTTGGTTGATTGGCGACCGAAAAAACCACCGTAAAAGCAACCGTCCAAACATTTCTTTCCAGCTTTTTGACGACCGGGAAGGGCTTTTCGGTTGCTTTTACGATCGTTTGTTCGGTCGCTAATCAAACAAACGACTTCATTGTCGAAACGCGGCAACAAAACAAGTCGCCAGAGCGGCCGCTATGGCGGTCATTAGTGTGGTTAATTTGAGGCACAAAACAACGGCTGGTTTTAGGGTCGCTGCTTCGGTCGCTCAATATACCAGGGACACATTGAAACATTTTTTTTTTTTTTTTTTTTTTACGAAAAGAGCTTTCTTCATGAAGAAGCAAAATCACATTTATCGGTGTTTCAAATTATTCCAAGTACTGTGACACTAAAATCTCGAAATGTTCATTTCACGAAAACATAGGTTCCTCTATGAGAAAGCAAACAATCAAGTGAATAATTATATTGCCAGGCAAATTCGACAACACCTGGTAAAAAAAAGTTATTAACTCACACAGTGGTGTCTTGAAATTTTTAGGCAACATCTTATCCAGACCAGCCATGTTTCGAATTTCCCATGGAGATTCGGAAGAGTCACTGGACGCCCAAGCATCCTGCAAGTTGAAGCCATTTTTGCGATAGTTAAAAAACGATGAAGAAAATTTGCGATAGTTTTTAAAAACTTAATAATTGACATACCGGATCACAATAAACATGCAGAGGCTGGAACGGACAGTGTTGAGGCGCCGTTGAGGTATCCGTCGATGATTGACGGACGGGTGAGGAATTATCGAGACCCGACGCCACGTCGCTTTTGGGTATCGGCGGCAGAGTAACGAGTGTCGACTCGTTCTCAATGTTATTACCGTTAGTCAATACCTCGGAGAATATTTCCATCGATGATGGCTCGGTGTTCGAGACCGCATCTAAATTACATCGACGCGTAACGCGAAATAAAAATCGGAATTCATAGAAAGCGAACGGATGAAATATATTATCATACTCGACGGGGAATATTCGAGAGGTTCCGTGTGGCCGGTAAAAAACTCCGAGAGGTGAGTCATAATTTTGACTACCTCGTTCATGGACGGCCTTTCCTCGGGGATTTTTCGCCAGCATCTGCGTTGGGAGAGATAAAATAATTATTCGCTCAATCGAAACCGGAAATTGGAGACGGGGACGTACCGTACGATTAGATCCTCAATAGGCTTCGGACAGCCTTCCATCAACGGTGGCCTCTGACCTATGTGAACGGCCCACATTATTCGATAAGCCGAGCCACCGATGTCGTCGAATGGTTTTCGTCTGGAGAGAACTTCCCAGAGTATAACGCCCCAGCTGAAAACATCGCATTTCTCGGTATATCGAGAACCCTCGAATACCTCCGGCGCCATCCACGCGGCGGAACCTTTATTATTCGTCATGTATGTATTGAGATCGCACGCTGTACCAAAATCACATATCTTCAGCGTTCTTCCGCCAAGTACGAGCAGCAAATTCGGCGGTTTGAGATCTCTGAAAGGGTGAGAGACAAAACATAAATATTGGATGATTCCTCTTCGCCTCTTCGACGGTTATTGGCAAGATAGCTTCTTGCTAACTTTCAATTTTCAGGCATTCATGGAAATTGAAAAATAATTCTTTATATATTACGTTAGGATTTTCCGCCCCAAACAGTCTCTTGTTAATTACAATTAATTGTAAAATTGGATCGGATCGGAATGTATAATATTCTTAATTTTTTTGTAGGCAATAGAATTAGTTTTTTACATTTGTCATTTTTGTTTTACATTCAAATGGTGAGTCATCCTAATCTAGAAACCTTACCAAGGAAATTTAAAAAACTGCAATGATTTTAAAAAATTTCTATAAAAGTAGGAATATCGATTCATGACGAGAAACTGTTTTTAAATATTTTTTTAACGTCTTTGAGTGCTTTATTGAATAACAAAGCAATGAGCAATATGTTTATCAGAAGGCATACAGGTTTTAAGTGATTATGTGTTTTTCCCAGATGTTGAAAAAAAATATTTCCCGCTGACTAAAAATTATTTTTTAAATGATTTTTAAAGTCGATAAATTGTTAATATACCTGTGTATCAATGGCTTTGGTTTCATATTGTGAAGATAAGCGACACCACAGGCGCACTGGAGTGCCCAGCTCATGGCATGTCCGGCACTGTACCGCGCTTGAGGTTGACAATGTAAAACTGAAAAATATAAATATGAATTACATAGGATTTTAAGATTCAGTGTTGTTACACATGCGAAAAGCCGAGGGACCCTGGATGACGCAGGGAATTCTTACCAACCTGGAATTATCAGGGCAAAATCACAAAATTTGGTAATTCGTTGGATTTTGCTTCCTCATAGAGGAAGCTTTGTTTTGGTAAAAAAAAAATGTTTTCGAGATTTTAATGAAAACATGTTCAGAATGTTCCAAAACGTCGAAAAATCACATTTAAAAAAATGTCCGGATGGATGGGTGTGTGTGTGTGAATCAGATGCGAAAAATTCAAACCGGTATACCTCAAGTATGGCTCGACCGATCAAGCTGAAATTGCACACACAGTAAGTTCGGTTGATTGTCAATGTACGTGCAAAATTTCATCCAAAAATGTTCTTTTGTTTTTTTTTGTACGCCATTTTTTATTTCTTCATAAATGTCAGTTCGAGCTCTAGCACTCACGATTTTTTAGCTATCGGGCTAAAAACGTGTACACAGATGGAATATGATCACCCGAGGTAACAAATGAAGTGTAACGAGGTAGTATTTTTTATAATGTTCCTTTATTCGCGAAGCTTCCTCTATGAGGAAGCCAAAAATACACACAATGCTTCCTCATAGAAGAGGCTTCGCGAATAAAGGAACATTATGAGAAAGCGATATGAAAATTTCAATTTCCAACTTTTATGAGAAAGCTATATAATAATTTCAATTTTCAACTTCTATGAGAAAGCGATATGAAAATTTCAATTTCCAACTTTTATAAGAAAGCTACATAATATTTTCAATTTTCAACTTTTATGAGGAAGCGATATGAAAATTTCAATTTCCAACTTTCACGAGAAAGCTATATAATAATTTCAATTTTCAACTTTTATGAGGAAGCGATATGAAAATTTCAATTTTCAACGTTTTTTTTAAAGTTCTGATCATTGAGAAGCTACTCCGCTTCTGCGTAAGCAGGCAAAGGTACGGCGCGGATTGTCGTACCATTGTAGAGGGATCCTCCTTCGGCGTACTCCATGACCAGACACACAGGATTTTTTGTACACGCCCCGTACAGTCTGACGATATTCGGGTGAGCCACTCGGGACAATTGTCGAACCTCCACCGCGAAAGCTCTTCTCTCTCCTTCGGTGTCTATGTGTTTCACCGCAACGTATCGACCTCTCCATCGTCCTTTCCACACAACGCCGAATGAACCTTTGCCCACTACCTGTTCAGAAAAAAAAAAAAAAATTACTCTGCATTCCCAAATTTATTGACGAAAAGAGGTACTTAAAAAAAAAAGAATAATAATTATAAAAATAATAATAATAATAATAGGTAACGATAATCGAGTCTACGCGACCTCCTCCGTTTCGATCTCGTTGTAGTCGATCTCTTGAACAAATTGTTGTTGAGCGCCCGTCGTCGGTGCCGGTGACAAAGCTCGGGACGACGTCGAGGACGATCCGGACGGTGAAAAATCTTCCTCATCGTCCCTCGAATTATCCTCGATATCCGTCATGGCATACTAACAAACGTCACATTTTCTTTCGCCACTTTGGCTCGCGCGTTTTAGCGTCCCGTGTTTCAACGAGGCGAACGGTAAACTAACCACCAAACGTCAGGCTGTGGCCCCGAAGGACAAAGAAATCTTCCTTACCGACGGTCGATTCCAACAATGCATTGTTGATCACCAACGCTCGTTTGTGAACAGCTTGGAGTCTCCGAAAACGGGTTATTCGAGGCCGACAGCAAAAAAAAAAAAAACAAATAAATAAAAAATAAAAATATTTAACTACGGAAAACATACAAAATGTGTTGCATACAGAAAATAAGAAGCATCGTGCGCATATAGACGATTGTTTTGCCGCTGCGGACGGCGCGCGGGTGGGTGGTTGGCCGCCTCTTCGACAATCGATAAGCTTGACACATCGCACTCGTCTCGTAGCGCAAGTCCCCCGCTTTCAACATTTCAACCTCCGTTAATATTTCTGAATCTCTCACGGACAACGGGCACTCTCTCTCTATATCTCTCGCTGGAGCTCCTTGGTGAAAACATATTTTATCACCGTTACCCGTGTGTCCGGCGTGCAGCGACATGGCGCAAGTGATCTCCGAACGTACAGTTAACGAAAAGAGTTACATCTTGGACGGGAGAAAGAATTACGAGGACGTAAGTGAACACAGTACTACTATCTGAATAAAATTCCGAATGATTTTCGTCCCCCCTCGGTCTGACGACCTTCGATACCCTTCCGTCGATTGTGTGCCTCGCGTAAACATGGAAAATCCCTCTTTATTGGCTCGATGATTAATTCCACAAAAATTGGCAGGGTGGCAGTCTTGGTACAGATGACTCCTGCGACGATTTGAGGCAACTCGTTAGGGTAAGGATGCTTGACAACTTGCGCCACTTCGATGTCCTCGCGTCTTTCGTTCACACAGACACATATAGATATATATGTTTGTGTGCGTATTTCCCTCTGGGGTCTGTCATAGCCCGGGCCTTGCGGGCTTGGGGTGGGGTAAACAAACAACTTTTCTTATATTAGATATCAATGTATTAAGATGTAATTATTTATAATATAACCTATATATATTTCATAACGTTATCTATCTCCCCTCACCACCAACCAGGTCGTGGGGTGTGACAGACCCCCCCCCCCACGCGCTAGTGTAAAGTGTTTATGTAACTGTGTCTATAATGTTATGCTACAATTTAAAAAAAATTAATATAGCAATATAAATAAATTTAGAAATAATTTATTTAAATTGATTTAAAAGAATGTTAATTTCAGTTATTTACTCATTGCGCGCGCTCGAGGCACAGAAACTTGCTACTACATACACACACACACACATACATATGACTCAACATATTTATAGATGTATTATTATGGTCCTTAAAGTGGAAAATATGAAATTCTCTGGGAGGCACCCCATATTTTCGTGACATGCATATTAAAAAAAAAATGTACGAAGAGACCCCAAAATTGAAGAATTCTTAGAGGTCGCTTCCAGTTATTTAATAATGTAGGAATTTCGGAGCAAAAGTCTCAGCAAGAATTTAATTATACCTTTGCCATAAACGTGTACTTTCCATGCGTAAGAAAAAAAATGGTGAAACCTCCCATCCGGAGATTTAAGCATTTTTCTCTCGCCGACGACCCAACATGTAACTTTGGGTGGGGTTTGGGTTGTTTTCTTATAATCGACGCCAACCCAATCGGGCAAATGGTGCGTCAAATCGGGATTTATCCCAACCTTGTGAAACTTAGTTTCTTGATAGATTTTTTTTTTAACCAATAGAAATACCGATGCTTTATAGCGGAAGGGGTGCAGCCACATATTCGGAGTTGCATCGTCCCAGATAGAAAAACGTGCCGTGCGTTCGTCACGCCGTGCCGGCACAATGCCGTCAAGTACGTCCGCATGTGACGATATTGTGACGGCACGGGGTTTTGATACCAAAACCTGCTTGCACAGTTCCAGCTCACTGTGGAGCTTCACGTCAAGATGGTGGAGCTCCACGCCAAGCTCGAACTGTGCAAGCAGCTTTTGGTATGAAAATGCCGTGCCGTCACAATATCGTCACATGCGGACGTACATGTCTGCATTGTTCCGGCACGACGTACGTTCCCGTGCTAGCACAAAGTAGATCCCGTGCCGTCACATGTCTATTTGGGGTAGTTGCGGTCGCACTAGAGTTCACTAGAAATGCATCTGCGAGTTGCAATGTATACGGAGAAAAAAAAATGGTTGAGACAACAAGAATTTTGTTACCACAACCCATTTACCTGGTTAACATAGGGACAACAAAATATTTTGCTGTGGCAACAAATATTCTTGCTGCCACAACAATAAATTATTAACGATCTACATTTTGTTAGAGAAACAGAACTATTTTTCTCCGTGTATACGACTCCGGGTATACTGAAATAAGACCGATTGCCTTGTTCAAACTTCTAACGTTTATGCAACTCTGTTTTGATGGAGTCAAGCGATCCCCATGCAAAACAAATCAAATAAATAAGACTATACAACGATCATTGCAAGGGTTGCAGCAAAAACGACGTTAAAATAAATGTTATACGCGAGTCTAGAGCAAGTCAACATTTTGAACATTGTGCATTAGTCTATCGAAGTCTGCCGACGGTCACCTCACTTCCGTTAGGGTGTGCATGACAGAAGTGTGCGATGCCGTCGGTTTTGTTCAAAACAACAGCTGATTTCAGCCTCCGCGCCCGGAAGTTATCAGTGTTCTCTGTATGGAGTCGGAAATCGGGTTGTTTTGGGAAAATTCAACCGTACATACACCTTCTGTACATATAACAATTGGTATTTCGGTTAGTTTTGAAATATCGACCAAAAATTAACCCCAGACGGTTGGAATCAGGACGGTTTGGCGCACCAATCGACCGGTTGGTTTTCAGGTTGGTTTCGGATTGATCGGATGCCGAGGGTCGTCCTAGCAGACCAACTGACCGCCAAACTTTAAGTTGGATTTGAGTAGTTTTATAAATAATCTACCCGAATTCAACCAGTGGAATGGTGCACTGAACCGACTTTCATTCCAACCCTCTACCCGAGCAGACTCGACCGCTGCGAAAATCACTATGTTGTCACGGTGATTTTCACCACGGAGGCTTCGTGCAAAAAGTTTACGATGTATTTTGTCGGAACCATTACGCAAATCACTGTTCCACGATATTCGTTTTTAAGGTAGTACTAGCGGACTGCCTGAGCCCACGTGAGTTCAGAGAGGATTGAGAGAGGAATTGCGAACACTTCTCGATGAGATAAAAATCTGAAAAAAATCATCCATATGGAAGGTACTGAAAAGATTAATTTTGCATAATAATAATTCCAAAATTTTATGAACAAATTAACGAAAAAAAATTTCCCAACAAATCACCCGGCAACCTAACTTTTTTTTAAGAAAACCATTTGTTAATTTTTCTGAATACGTATGAATTTTTTCAGAATTTTGTGTAATTTTTAAAAATCGCGTTTTTAAAAAATTACACAAAATTCTGAAAAAATGCATACGTGTTCAAAAAGATTTGAATTATTGAGGAAATATTTAATAAATTTAAACTGCAAAGTAAAAATATGTTTCTTCTCAAAACAAAATGTATACTATTAAAATTCAGATTAACAAGTAATAAAAAAAAATTGAACTATTGAAAAAATAAATAAATTCCATTCAAAACGTTGAAATATTCTTTTCTTGATAAAAAAAGTGTGCAAAGTGCACGCTTACTTCCTCATGTTTTACGGTTTTGCTCATAACTTCCT
This sequence comes from Exephanes ischioxanthus, assembly GCA_958510785.1. Taxonomy (NCBI): domain Eukaryota; kingdom Metazoa; phylum Arthropoda; class Insecta; order Hymenoptera; family Ichneumonidae; genus Exephanes; species Exephanes ischioxanthus. Next base: position 4,496,866 of record OY294021.1, read on the forward strand.
CTCTGATAATTCCGTTGTGCCATTTTAGCTTCCTCATAGAGAAGCTATAATTAAAACACAATAAAAAAGTTTTAAGGCAATTTTTAATCTAATCTTCAGCGCTGAGTACGAAATTATAACTCATTTTACTCTTTGCGTGATGTCTGATTCAGAAACTCCTGTCAAAAAAATTTGAAAAATTCAAAATTTTCAAAATCCCATAAAATTTAACGGTTGGATCAATTTTTGCCACATTTAATACGAAACATTGTAGAGTGTTAGTCCATTCCAGTGCCAAATTTAAGCCCGATTTTTTTACAGTGGTTAGCACGTGTCGAAAAAAGGTTTGATAATATTGGAAAAAATTGAGTTGAATTATCATAATGAATTATATGAATTTAGGATACATTCGAATACTATATTACGTATTTCGGAAAAAGAGAAACCTAGCGACTTAAAGTTGGGCTCGAACCCGGGATCTTACGCACGGTTAGTCTACAACCTTAACAATGTGTTACCGCCTATCATTTCAATTTTTCTCATTCTTAGCAAGAAAGATTAAGAAGAATTATTACGCTCAGTTGTTAGAGAGGGCCGGTGGGCAAAGGACGACGCTATATTCGAAATTTTCTTATCAATGAATCATTTTTGTAAAGACAGTTAAGTTAATTCTGGGAACAATCAAAAGAATTACGCAATTCCCTGATTTATCCCTAATAACTACAGATCATTAAGAATTTGCCGAGTTTTCCATATGTTTCCACTTTTTCCATGTGTATAACAACCCCGACTGTTAAAAGATTCTGATTTATACATTTTAAAGTAGTCCGTACTCAATATATCTACAAAAAAACAATATTGCGTATCAAAATGTTTTATAACCTTGTCGATAGGATCTAAGTATATTTCGTAGAAAGTCGTCAAATCGATGGATAGACTCATCAAAAACTTTGTTTTTTTTTTTTACTTTGTGATTCTAAAAATGCTTCAATTACGACGGAGAAGTCACAACCAAAGTTTGGTCACAAACAAACTTTGTTAGTGACTCCAAAAATGCTTCAATTACGACGGAGGGACGGAGGGGGAGGGGAGGGGCGGGGAGTTGCAGGGTTTCTTCTCTGCATGACAAAAGTTGTGTTTGCTTTGAAATGTCTACCTCATGAAAGAACCGGTAGCAATCTCTAAAAAGTCTTTAATCTTGGGAGTAACCGTCCCAAATAATTTTTTTTGGTCTCCTTATCTCTCACAAAAATATGGGTTCCCTCAGAGAATTCAAACTTTTCCATAGTAAGGACGTCCTGTCGTATACGCAGTATACAACTAGTTCCGGGAACAGCAAATATATACCCCATGTGGAATCGAATTTCAGGAGGATGAGAACGAATCGGGAAAATTTACGAGTCTGCCGCTGGCAAGTTTTAATTTTATCAATTCGATAATTGGTAGTGGGGTAATCGGTGAGTACATCAATCGAGATCGATTAAGTCAGTTACTTGATAATAAATATGTATAAATCACGAAAGGTATACCATACGCGCTACATCAATCGGGCTTTGGGCTCGGGATGTGCCTATTGATACTGGTCGCCGTTCTTACGGATTACTCGTTGATATTGATGGTACGAAGCGGCAATATCTGCGGAGAAATGAGCTACCAAGGCTTGATGAGAGCAAGCTTTGGACGTCCGGGCTTTTACATACTAACCGCACTTCAATTCATCTATCCGTTTATAGGCGAGTTTAGTGAATCCGTTATTGTCCGACCATTGTATAGGTCCAAAGTTGCTCCAATGTCCGCATTTGATTATTTCAGCAATGGTTTCGTACAATGTGGTCGTCGGGGACACCGTTACCAAAGTTATAATCAGATTGACGGGAATAGAAGAGAGTAATCTTTTTGGCCAACGGCAGGTCGTTATACTACTGGCTACATTGTGCGTCACGATACCACTGTGTCTATACAGAAATGTAGCCCGTCTCGCGAAGATTTCGTTTCTCTCGCTGGTATGCGTTGGCTTCATTCTCATAGCTATATTCATCAGAATGGGCAGCATGTCCTCCATAGTGTAAGTCACAATGTTCTTCGTCAATCCGAGTTACGCTGAAATGTTCTTGCACCGTACATTGTTTTTTGTTTCTTAATAATATGAAACAGGCCTAAACACCAAGACAGCTGGAGATTCGCTAATTTACCGGGAGTCATACCATCGGTCGGCATCATGGCATTTGCGTTTATGTGTCATCACAACACTTTCCTAATCTACGGCTCAATCGAGCGAGTTACCCAGGAAAAGTGGGATGTCGTTACCCACTGGTCGCTACTGACGTCGTTCGTCGTTGCAGCGGCATTTGGAATCGCGGGTTACGCCACTTTCACCGCCTACGTTCAGGGTGATCTGATGGAAAACTATTGCTGGGATGATGACCTCATGAATTTTGCGAGAATAATGTTCAGCGGGACGATTCTGCTGACCTTCCCGATCGAGTGTTTCGTCACTCGCGAAGTCAGTCTATATACCATTACCATTATCTTAACTTTTAATGTACTATATTCCTACCGGATCGCCAATAGTACTTTGCGATACTAGTAAGGAAAAGCGGTCTTTCGACGAAGGTTGTGAAGTTGGCTGCACGAGCCGGATCGAGAGCTACAACGGCACGAGGCGAAGCCGAGTGACGTTTGTAGCTCGAGAGGAGGCGAGTGCTGCCTACTTCCCAACCGCCGTCAGGAGACCGCTTTTTCGTACAAGTATCGCATACTACTTTTTGTGACAAGTGCACGACAATTCCCGTTTTTCGTGCCTGTAAAGTGCGTTCGGAAAAATACCTACAGTGACAGATAAGTCAGCGCGAAAAGTAACTAGAGTGTGAAAAAAGTGTGCGCAAAAGTAGCTAGAGTGTGAAAAAAGTGTGCGAAAAGGAACTAGCGTGTGAAAAAAGTGTGCGGAAAACAAACTAGCCTGTGAAAATAGTATCTACAGCATTTTTCGCGCATCCTCTGCTAGAAAGCGCCACTTTCGACACACTTTACAGACACGAAAAGCGGGACTTTTCGTGCACGTGTTACAAAAAATAATTAATCTCAGGTTGCATAGGGGTCGCTTCTGAGAACAGGTTTGAGAGGGTTAAATCGAGTTTATTTCGAGTAACAGACTGCCATGGAGCCAAAGCAAAATCACTTGCTTTGGAACAATGCTCAACCATAAATCTACCTCCTTAAATAACCGCGAGGAACCCATCGTTAGCATTTTTGACAATGGTTGTTTTTTAAAGTTATTTCGTAGTTTTTTAGTTGTTTCGACGTTGGGCAACTGCAAAATAACCACGAGCAACCGATCGTTTTTTTGTGCAAATCGGTTGCCTTTGGGTCAATGTTCTGCTGTTTCTTCGTGTCGAGTTGATGTTCTGGTAGCCCACCGTTTGACCACAACGGTTTAATCGCGGACCACCCAATAGCAAAATTTAGGGTTGGATTCGGGTTGCGTTCTAATAATCTACTCCAACTCAACCCATCGATTGGTGCACTAAATAAACCAACGGTGGCGGAACCTCCGGGAGGTTGATGGTTTGTCAGTATTTCGAAACCAATCGTTATACCAATCTTTATGTCGAGTAGAACGGTGGGTTACAGTTGGATTTTCCCAAAACAACTAGATTTCTGACGCCATGCCGAAAACACCGATAGCTTCAAGCATAGAGAAGAAATTCTGCGTTTTTTTTTGAGTATATCCAACCGGAAAAAACTTTTCTACCCGTCAAATATAATGGTTGGTATTATGGCCCAGCCGGACAAGCACCACAAAAACGACACAGTTGGTGCAATATTTGCGACATGTGCCGCGTATGTCGCAAATATTGCGCCACATTGGGTCCATTTCGTGGTGCTTGTTATCCGGGGTAGGTTTTTGAAATATCGATAAAAAATCAACCCCTCGAAGGTGTGAGTTAGAATTGGTATGGCGCACTGATCGACCCGCCCTTTTTCAGGCGAGAATCAGTTCTCCTACACAAATTAGGTTCTCAATGTTGTGTAGAACTGTACATGTGTAAAATCGGTGGGTTGCCATCACGATTGTGTAGTATCTGGCATGTATAGGACTCGATTCGTGTAAGATTGGTTGTCCACAACGGCGCGTGTGTAGAAATGGTTTGCGAAGAAACGGTGGGCTGCTATCACGCTTCTACAGTATCAGGCATGTTTAAGACTTAATTTGTGTAAGAACGTGCGTATGTAGAATTGGTTTTTGGAGAAATGGTGGGCTACCATCATGCTTGTATACTATCTGGCATGATACCGGTGTATTGGTCTAGTGATTAGCATGCCCGCCTCTAAACGAGAGCACTCGGCAGGTCGAAGGCTCGATTCCCGGTGCGGTCGTTACCTCGAGAAATAAACATATGGGGACATAGCTCTAAACATATACTTGAAGCACATGCGTACTTGTACGGTTATGCCACAAGTATATAGCCGTAGTTGATGTTTACATTCTCGGCGAAACTCGACGTAGCTTCGGTGCCGTGAAGCGAATCTGAGACCGACCGTATCGGCATAGGTTTACTGCTGTTTCGCTGTGCCTTTAGTGGTAAGACTGAGGCGAATGCGATACAGGGGGGAAGTCAGCTGCAGCCGCAAAAAGGGGGAACTGGCTCGATGCGTACGGACAAAAAAATAAGGGAGGACTAGTAATTACGCATCAACCGAGCCGACCCGCTATAAGGCAGTAGCTTTGAGAGGCGGAGGATAATACAAATAAAAATAATTGAAAAAATAGTATCTGGCATGTATAAGACTTGATTTGTGTAAAATCGGTTGTTTAGAACCACGTCTGTATAAAATCCATTTGTGGAGAAGTGATAGGCTGCCGGTCTTTTTAAGTTAATCCTTGTTCCAAAATGTTGCTTTTCATTTTTTTCACTGTTAGGCGGATCCGCTAGGAATATAATGAATATATACACATATATACATATATATATATATATACATAACTATATCCCCTGGCGATGACAATAGGTCATCATGACGGCAATCAAGGGAACCCCGGAGGAAAGTGGAGAAAATCACGACATTTACATAGCCGGCTCGGATCGACGATATCTCGTGATAACAATGGCCATAATAACGACCGCCTATCTAATATCGATGTCTACCGACTGTCTCGGAGTCGTCCTCGAATTGAACGGTATACTGGCAGCCGTACCGTTGGCTTACGTACTACCAGCCCTCTGTTATCTCAAGCTCGAGGAGGGAAGTCTGTTATCCGGAAAGAAACTTCCGGCTCTTGGTCTACTTATCGCCGGTATAATCGCGGCTACTTCGGGACTCATTCTCGTTATATTCAACAACGACACGGCGAGTTCCTGTGTACATGGAAAAATCATGCCGTACTGCGTAAGCAATTTTACAAACTCGACACCCGCGACCGTCTCATTAGCGGCAACAACGCCGATTCCATCTGCGATAACATTAAAACACTACACCACCACCGTAGTAAATGACGCTTTGCGATTGTAACGAGAAAAAATTTAGAAGATAAGAAAAAAAAAAAAGAATCATTCTGTACCAGTCCTGTATGCGTAGACATATTTACATGCATAAAAGAATAATGTGTAAACCGTTGAAGCGCGACACTATCGACGCTTCCGACAATCGCATACTAATACGCTTCCTTTGTCGACTGTTGCCGCCAAATCAAACGCAGAGTACCTAGATAAATTAATGATATATATATACATATATATTTATTATGTAAAATGCCAAATTGCCAATGGAATCGACTTTACGCGTCTCGTTGTCCATGAGCTCTTCTACTATCTTTGACTGTGATCACTTATCGATTTTTGTTTCTTTTTTTCCCCCGATATTTTAATTTATTATACTATGCGTACCTACTATATATGTACTCTACATATATTTATGGAAGATTATTTTAATGTAATAAAGAATGATTACTGATTGAGAAGCTCACTTTTCGCATCAACGCATCCCCCGCCCCTCCCCACATTTCCATTTATTCCCTAACGGAGTGGTCTATTGACAGAAAACACTGAAAAAAACTACTTTGATTTATTGTCAAAACTCAACCGACCGAACCACTGTGAAAACCAGAGATCCCGCAGGCCCGAAAGTTCCGAGGTGAGTTGTGGCTTTGTGATTTTCGTGTATCACATCTAGATAGTATCTTGAGTAAAAACGAAAATCATACCGACGTTAATATTACAGAACATCGTTTAGTTTTTGCAGAACCCAAAAATAAGTAATTGTCGCAGTTTGTGTTTCGAAAGGTGTCTAATGTTATGGAAGAGCGGGGCACAGTTAGCCACATGAGATATCTTGGGGAGTTTGAGGTGCATAAATTATTAAAAAATGTATCTTGGGCAATGAGGTAAACTATTAGGCCTAATAGAAACTTGATGACAAGTCGAGGAAAAATATTTAAAATTTTGATAGGTTTGGGTGGGTTACTGCGAACCACCAGTGAGGTACAGGGTTTTTTTTTTAAATCGAATTGTTTAAAAAATTCCAACCTTGTTTCTGTAAGAACGTATAGACGAAGGCCTATAGAAGACAATTATGAAGGTTTTTTTCTATTAGTTTATTCGGGTGAGACTAGTATTCACTAAAAACAAAAGTTGCGACACACTGTGCGCCACTCTCCCTTGCTTTACGTATCTTAGAGTACGTCAAATACCACCGGCGGCAACTAAAACTGTAATGAATGCCGTTTCGAGGCCGCAAGTATTTGGGAAAAAAAGAAAATTTTTGTTCATCGCGAAATTTCTAGACCTAGTGGATATGAATCTACTTTGTCTTCAGGTGCTTTTTTTTATATAATGTTTATTTCAAAAGTAGGATCATATTGGGAATACCAGGTCGAAATAGTAGGGGAGAGTGGGGTACTATGTCTCAGTTTTTTTCTTATGAATTATTGACTTTACCAGAATAGTATATTCAAAGACTTTCGGGCATACATTAAACCTGAAATAATTACTACCAAAAGATCGACGATATTTAAATAATTCGATTAACAACTGGTCGCGAAGTGGCACATTGTACCCCACCGGTGGGGTACAATGTGTCAGATAGTTGGGTTCAATGTGTCAAGTGATGCAAAAACGTGGGGCACAATGTGCCAAGTAATGCAAAACGTGGGGCACAATGAGTCAGGTAAGGACTGTTCTGTTTTGAGGTTAGACAGACGAGCCGTAAGTTTCCGACGGCGCCTAGCCATCTTCTCTCTTTGCCGTTATATTCTTCTTCCTGCATGTTTAACATGAAAAAAAAGAAATAAAATAATATTCTATACTTGAATTCAACGTTGCAGTGATATTATATGCTAATAACATCTGGAGCTGACACATTTAACACGACAACTCAGTGACACATTGTACCCCACTAGCAACAAACGATATTTATATTAAAAATTAATTATTTATCGGACTAAATATACGGTACAGTAGAACCTCGATTATCCGAACCCTCTGTTATCCGAACCGCTGCTGGTTCGGATAAAGTTTCTATCATCCGAACTATTGCGCGAAATTCTCGTATCCTTACGTTGTTTCGCGCCAGTACATACATAGTTGCGCGGTACACACAAACCAATTTAAGAACACTCGAGCTCGCATAGCCTTACACAGCACTACCGTAAATGCCCGTCAGTCGTATGCGCAGTATTTATTAGTTTCTCAGCCGATCTATTATACTCGTATTCAAAATTTATTTTCGTTAATCCACTGGTCTCGTAGTTTAGTGCGTTATGGATTCAACGTCCAGTCCTTCGACTTCTAAGCACAAGCATAATGTGCTTCCGATGAAAGAAAAAATTAGAAACCCTTTCGAAACTCCATAAGGGAGAGACCAGCATGTTTTTAGCGCGCTCGTATGATGTTTGCAAGTCAACGATCTCTGACATTAAAAAAAATTTGCCTGCGAAAAACGTACAGCTCTCTTGCGCCGAATGAAAATTGTGGATTTCGTGATGAAGGTTTGAAGTTACTGTTGAATATCATAAAAATACATATGTCACGTTATTCCTCAAATATACATATAATAATTATTAAAAATATATGGGTACTGTAATTTTCCCTACATGTATCGCCCTATATCGTTTAACACAGCTTCACTGTTCTGTTATCCGAATTTTCGTTAATCCGAACGAGCTCCGGTCCCAATTGGTTCGGATAATCGAGGTTCTACTGTAATATGAACATTGAGCGATGCACAGATCATTAATCAATCTACTACGACCGAAAAACTGAACTGCGTAAAAAAGTGATGTAAGCTTTTACATTTTTCCTAAGAACGAATTTTTTTTTTCCAGGAGTCCAAATCTATTATTATTTTTTATATGTTTTTACGAGCTGTCATCTAAGTTTTTTTTTAGGTCTGACGAGACTCAATTTAGCTCACGGCCCAACACAAAAAGTTTCGAAATTTATGCACCACAAATCTCTGAGAAATTGATTGTGGCTCACTGTGAGAGCAGCTAATGCTTTTGCTGGGATATTATAGGCCCCGTGATGGTGCATGGTACAACGTATCTTCGGTTTGCTGAGTGGAGGTATATCTCACGAGCATTTCCCAAATTGGTGCATAGTGTTACTGGGAAAAGAAATTGTAAACAAAAAAAAACTCCCCACTACATATGTTGATAATATACTTAAAAACTAGACATATGATTAAAGTTATCAGTAGAGAGCTATGCAAATACATCCAGAAGAATAGTCACTCAGGCGTTATCGTGTCAGTATAATTCCCTTCACTGGAGAAAGCCCGTAGAACTTCTTGGTTAATTAAAATCTGCTCGTAAAATGTTTGCATGTTGCAAGCCTGGACATTAGGATATAGTACATTACGTAAGTATTGCGAAAATAGTAATTTACGATACTAGTGCGATAAAACTTTTTCTGACGAGTTCAGAAAACGTTTTTCACGCGACTCATATAGCACGAAATATTTTGACATTGCAGAAATATTTTAAATCTTTCAAATGTTCCGAAACATTTCTGAAATATATGGAAATCATATTTTTAAGTATTCTATCAAAATATTTCATCGATACATTTCTAAAATATTTCAGAAATATACTTAATCTTCCATACATCTGAAATCCCAGATAGAAAAACGTGCCGTCAAACGGGTAGCGTACCATTGGTACCGCGACCGTTCCATCGCCGTGCCGTCATTTTTCTATCTGGAATATTTCTGAAACGCTGAAAAAATATTTTGAACGCAAATATTAGCAGATGTACTAAACTATGTTCAGAAGGAGCGAAAACTAAAAAATGCCATTCGTGGTTCGTGGATATATTTTAGAACAGTTCGACTATTTAACGTGTACTAACACTACATGTTATTGGCACTTTTTAAGGGGTTCACAGGAATCCCATAGATGAAGTGTTGCAGGCGGTACATATGTTTGAAATAGTGATCAATTTCCACAGCACTAAAATATTCATAATTTCTTGAATATTTCAGAAAGATATCTAATAAATATTTGTAAAATGTTTTCAAAACACTTTAGCGCAATGTTTCAAAAACATTTTTGCGAAATATTTTTGAAACATTTCAATGTAAGAGTTACGAGCGGACAAAAAAAAATGTTCAAAATGATTTAAAAATATTTCAGAAATATTTTGTACCATCGGTAAAATATTTTCGAAACATTTCAGAAATATTTCCGCGTTATGTAGGGAGTATCGTACAAAATTTTATTTCACAGCGTGTGAAAATGGGAGTTTTACGCACGCGAAGCGTGTGCAAAGCCGCCATTTTCCCACCGAGTGAAATAAAATAATTGACAAAAGTGTCGCAAGGTAGCCAAACCTTCCCTAGCGCGGACAGTCGCATCGTCGATCTCGATCATGTCGCAATATCAGATAGGTTAATAGCTCCCGCGCCAACGAAACACTGTATCGTCTCGTTAATACTCGATTGTGTGTCCCACAGTGGTTACCGACATCGTCATCGAATTCCTCGAGGTGGCTTTCAACAACATTCTCTACCTGAGAAAATTCTATCCGGCGGAGATGTTCGCCGAGAAAAAGATTTATTCGACGGTGACTCACGTGTCTCGGCATCCCCAACTAAACGATTACGCGGACAATGTATTGAAAACCATTCGGCAACTGTTAATCACCGATCGGTCGATAATTTCGTCGATCAATCTTGCTTTCATCGACAAACACAAGCGGATAATCGAGAAATATGTTTTCAATTTTTCGAGCCTACCGTACCACGACAGTCTCGAGTGAGTCATTTACTTTATTCCTTTTCCTCAACAGCCCTACCACACCCCCTAACGTCTCTTTGCCGAATTACCGTTTTACCGTACAAACTTGCAGAGAGGATCCGTATTTCGTCGATACCGAGCAACACTTGAGAAACCTCTGTCTCAAGTTGTCAATGGCAACCTCGTATCTGGCAGCGTTACCCGAGGAATCGAGTTTCTCGATCAACATGGAAACTCGCAAATCCGCATGCGTTACTCTGACCGAGAATTCCGTGTCCCAAAGTTTCCCATGGATACTGGACGACGGAACGACGGATCTCGCTGGCGCCGATAGCGATAGTCGCCTCGACGATAAGAGCCTGCTTCCATTGGCCGCTGTGAAGAGTCTCGCACTGGAAATTTATCTCCTCGGTACGATGAAAACGTGAACCTTTTTTTTAGCCGACGTCACTGAAATCCTGTCCTCCCCTTTGTGTCGCGCGAATCAGCTGTGCGTCGTGCGCAGCTGACGTGCGCACCGTATCAAAGTGCACAGTGATGCACCGCCTCGACAACATCGATTGTATACTGCGCTACACTGTTTTTGTACTCGTTACTCGGAGTTTTCTAATCTAAAAAGAGCAACGATCTCTCGCGGGATAAGGTTTTGTTTTTTTAAGTATGTGATCGATAGGATCTATAAAAGATAGTTTGTACAAGTTGCAACACGAAGAATACAAGGAAAACCGAGTCGCTGCAATGGAGTGGTCCAGATATCGGATCCTTCTGGCCGTCACAATGGTTGTCACGGGTTCCTTCAATACACTCTCCGTCAAGTAAGCCAAACAATGCAGTTTCACCAGACACTCGTTAATATTGACGTGACAGAAATTTAAGGGGAAAAAAAAATCGTATCCGTACGATCGCTACGTAACATTATCCGGAAGCGTAGCTTTGCGACTTGTAACTTTTTCCTGGGCTTTATTGATGTTATCTATTTCACTTTGTTCTTTTTATGTTTCTTCACTTCCACCAATGAAAAGGCGTATTTTGAAACTTGTACTGTGTTGACGTAAAAATAAAAACGCAATTGAGTAAATAAGAAACACAAGGCCGAACTGGAAACAAATATTCGGCACTTGGACTGTCTTTCTGCTTGGACACCTTCGTGATGAAAGCTAAGAGAACCATACTAAAGCGCGAGTAGTCGACTGAAGGAGAAGCTCCTATGATCGCATGTTCTTCTAAATATCTGTGTATATTTTTATCTACTCTGTAACTAATTTCAGCCAAAATAATTTGCCTACTTAACCTGCTCATTTGTAACTAGCATTATTATTTAACTTTGAATTTGTTTTGAAGTCAGACGTGATAAAAAACTAAGTAGTGATAGCAAACTAAGTCATGCATATGTTGAAATGTTCTGTATTTACAAAAACTGTGAAAGAAGTAATTCATCAATAAATATCAATATCAATTTCAACAAGGCGTAAGCGCACTCTGTGACATCCACGAATGGGGGAATCTTGCTTCGGTGAACCAAACAAGCCTGGAGTTTTCCGCGTAGACGTATCATTAAATTATTAAATTGAATTACATTTATTGGACGCATATGCAAGAAAATATAAAAACTTCTTCGCTTCGAGCAATTTAGCAATATACTAGTCAACGGTTTACCGTTTGTTTTCTACCCCAAATAACTATTTTATTTTTAGCGCACAAAGTGTGAAATATTTTCTTGTTTTCTTTTTCCTTGTACATAAAAACATAGAACTTTTAATAACTTGTTAAAATGTAAAAAGGGAGTTTTCCCGTCCACTACTGTAAATAAATGAATAAATAAATAACATATATTGTATAGAGAAAAATAACTATGGTCTCTGGGATTGGTGCTAGCCAATCAAAATTAATTATTGTTAATTTATACCAATGTTTATGTACTTTCTTGCATGATATGCATCCAATAAATATTATTATTATTATTATTATAAATAAAACGGTAAAAATTAATTATGGACAATAATTAATGAATTAATATCGTATTATATTAAAATAGTAATTGCTAGTTTATATAAAAGTATATGCAATATTATGATATAAACAATAAAGAATAGATAAAGTAGACAAAAAAAAAAGGCGCTGAAGCAGTGAATCAGTTTAAAAGCAGACTCGACTCGCATATGCCAATGTGATCTCAGACATGTATATATTTTTTGAAGCAGATTATAAAAGTTTAAAACTTCCTTTCTGCAAATATTAACAATAATAAAAAATAAAACAGGTACGCGGACCAGCAAATAGTGCCAGGCTTGGACGGTCAGCCGAGGCACTTCAATCATCCGTTCATGCAGTCGTCGTTCATGTTCCTCGGAGAGATGCTGTGCCTGCTCGTTTTCAAGATTGTCTTTGCTTATCTCTACAGGCGAGAGGTAAGCGACGATGCCGCAGGATCCTCGAAAAAAAAAACAAGTTTTTATTATTGATACGATTTTTGATTGCAGGACGGTTCGGCGGAGACTAATTCACTTACGAAAGGCTCCCGAACCTTCAATCCCGTAGCCATGCTCATTCCGGCATGCTGCGACATGGTAGCCACGTCGATCATGTACGTCGGCTTGAATCTCACGTACGCCAGTAGTTTTCAGATGCTCCGAGGCGCGGTAATCGTCTTCACTGGAATCCTCTCCGTAGGATTTCTAAACAGAAAGCTCGGATCGAGAGAATGGTTCGGCATTGGTCTCGTTATAGTCGGCCTGGGGCTCGTCGGAGCCAGCGATCTAATAGTTAATAACACCTCCAACGTCGGTTTGAATTCGGTTCTCACTGGCGATCTGCTTATAATATGTGCGCAGGTCAGCATTATTTTTTTAACGCTAGAAACTGTGCTGCGAAGCTCGAGGGACTATTAAACGGAGTTTTTTTTTTCCATGCTCCAGGTAATCAGCGCCGTGCAAATGGTGGTTGAGGAAAAATTCATCTCTGGCCAGGACATACCGCCTCTTCAAGCCGTCGGCTGGGAGGGTCTCTTTGGCTTTGCTGGAATCTTTTTACTAATAATTCCTCTCAACTTTATACCCGGTGTTCCGCCGTTTGCTGACAACTCGCGGGGCACCCTGGAAGCTTCGCTCGACGCTTTTGCACAGATTGGAAACAGCGGCCGCCTCTTGATGGCAATAGTAGGTCCGTGTACCATCAGGGTTGTTGCGAATCATTGATTTCTGCATCCTTTGACTCACGCACATTTTTACAATGGGTTATGCAAATGTGCGCAAGATAGAAGAAAATAGGAGTTGAAAATTTTTGTTTATCTAACGAATGATTTTTGCCTACCTTGAGCGCAGTAATTATTTTACTCAAAGGTAGCCAAAGCTTCATTAAGGTAGTCCTTGCGGACAGCCTGAGCCCACGTGAGTTCAGAGCGAATTGAGAGTTTAATTGCGAATACTTCGCGATGAGATAAAAATCTGAAAAAAATCAACCATATGGAAGGTACTGAAAAGATTGATTTTGCATAATAATAAATCCAAAATGTTATTAACAAATGAATGAAAAAAAAGTTGAAAATTGAAATTTTCATATCGCTTCCTCATAAAGTTGAAAATTGAAATTTTCATACCGCTTTCTCATAAGGTTCCTTTATTCGCGAAGCTTCTTCTATGAGGAAGCATTGTCTGTATTTTTGGCTTCCTCATAGAGGAACCTTATGAGAAAGCGGTATGAAAATTTCAATTTTCAACTTTATGAGGAAGCGATATGAAAATTTCAATTTTCAACTTTTTTCAACGTCAACGTCTTAGAGTTTTATGCAAAACGGTTGACCGATTCAGGTTCAGCGCGTAAAAAAATATTCCATCGTCACGTTTCACTTTGTCGAATCTGCGTTTGGCGCGAAAAAATACATGGAAATATGCGCTCCCGAATTTTTTTTTACCCTTTCGATTGTTATTCCAGAATTCCTAGTGATACCTCTTTATCTAGCTTTTTAATCCCGTCATATCCATCGCCTTGTGTATATCTTGCCGATCACGATAGGCACCTGGGTTTTTCCGCGATGCCATCGAAAAGCAAAGAAATCGTTATTTAAAAATACCTAAAATCATTCATTTTTGCAATTTTGGCTATAAAAATGCCTGGTAAACTTTTTGGTTAGTTGTCGCTCCGGGACTGTAATTCTATGTATTTTTTCGCGCTGATCACGAATCTGACACTTATTTTATTCACAGATGAATATTTGATCCAAAAAAAATGCGTCTAAAAAAAAAAAAAAAATTGCATGAAATTCAAAAAATTCAAAATGACATAAAATTTAAACGGTTCGATCGATTTTCTTGAAATTTTAATGGGATCCTCGGGTGATCAGATTCTATCTGTGTACGCATTTTTAGCCCGACAGCTAAAAAATTGCGAGCGCTACAGTGCGTACAGACATTTTCGAAGAAATTAAAAATGGCGTACAAAAAAAACAACTGACAATTTTTGGACGAAACTTTACAGAAACATTGACTATTAACCACACAAGCTATGTGCAAAATTTCAGCCGGATTCGTGGAGGCGTTCTCGAGTTATAGTGGTTTGAATTTTTCGCTTCCGATTCACACACACACGCACACACACACACACAATCTCACACACACACACGCGCGCGCGCGCGCGCACACACACACACACACACACACACACACACACACATCCGGACATTTTTCTAAATGTGATTTTTCGATGTTTTGGAACATTCTGAACACGTTTTCATTAAAATCTCGAAATTTTTTTTTTTTCACCATAACAAAGCTTCCTCTATGAGGAAGCAAAATTGTTCAACAAATCTTCCGGCAACTTAACTTTTTGTTCATATAAAAACAATAAGTTAATATTTTTGAATACGTATGAATTTTTTCAGAATTTTGTCTAATTTTTGAAAATTGCGTTTTTAGTTAATAAAAAAGCGTGTTTTTCAAAAATTAGATAAAATTCTGAAAAAATTCATACGTATTCAAAAAGATTAACAAATTGTTTTTATATGAACAAACAGTTAAGTTGCCGGGGAATTTGTTGAACAATTTTTTTTTTTATGCATTTGTTAATAATATTTTGGAGTTATTATTATGTAAAATCAATCTTTTCAGCACCTTCCATATGCTTGATTTTTTTCGAATTTTTATCCCATCGAGAAGTGTTCGCAATTCTCTCTCAATTCTCTCTGAACTCATGTGGGCTCAGGCTGTCCGCTAGGACTAACTTAAGTCGGTAACATTCTGTAGACATTTCTTTTTTTTTCATTCAAAAACATTTAACAAATGCATCAAAGTTATATGGTTCTATAAAAAAAAAATGTACGCTACATTTTTTGGCCAATTCAATTTTCAAGGATGAATCATTATTTGTAAAAGATGAGAAGACACAATTGTAGAATCCAGTTTCAAAATTTCTGAATTTTTTATCTCCTGATTTTTAGACATGCTCTGTTTCAGTATGCGCAATACCCTCTATTATGCGCATATATTTGTTTAAATAATAATAGTAACCCAACAATTCTCTTTTCTCAGGCATCACGCTGAGTATAGCATTCTTCAATTTCGCTGGTCTAAGCATTACCAAGGAAATGAGTGCGACTACGAGAATGATTCTGGACAGCGTACGAACAATAGTCATCTGGGCTTTTTCGTTAGCCTTTGGATGGCAAAAATTCCATTACCTTCAGGTAAATTAGACTTGATTATCTTAAGGTGAAGTGAAAGAGCTGTGGGTGCGTGAGAGATAACTGTAATTTTCAAATTAACTTTTTTTAATCGTGCTTATTTTTCCGAAAAAGAAGCAAATTCGAGCCCTATACAAAATTACAGTGTGCTTCCGGCTTGAAGTTATTATTTTCACAGGAAAATTCGCACCATTAAAAAAAGTTCATTACCTTTTTCGATACCGACTGCGGTATTTTTCGCTTAGCCTTAAAGTGATGTGAAATACCGCCGCCGATAACAAAAACTGTGCTGAATGCATTTTTAAGACCGCAGTACGTCGACGAAAAATAAAATTGTCTTTCCCTGGGTCTGCCGACTCCCTAGGAAAAGACAAGTTTGTTTTGCCTCGGCGGACTGCGGTCTCAACGTCTTCCGGTACAGTTTTTGTTACCCGCGGCGGTATTTCACGTCACCTTAATGCCATAATGAAATTGAGGTGCACAGCCGGCTTGAATTTGCTTTCTCTCGGAAAAATCCGTACGATAAAAAAAAGCTTTTTGCAGTTTTCAATACCGATTGCGGCATTTTTTTCTCTGCCTTAAGGTAGTTCTATCGCTTGATGTTCATTTTGCATAAGTTCGAGAAAAATGAGATAAAATTGCAAATACTTCTCGATGGTATGAAAATTTGAAAAAATTAATGCATATTAAAGGAATTAATGCAAGGAAGTTGCAAGAAATTAATTGAAGGAATTAATGCATATTAAAGGAACGGAAAAGATTAATTTTACATAATCATAATTCCAAAATGTTATTAACAAATTGATAAAAAAAAATTGGTCAACAAATTTGCCGGAAACCCAACTTTTTTAAAATGGAAATGATTCGTTCATTTTTCTGAAAACGTATGCATTTTTTCAGATTTTTTAATTTGCTTTGAATCTTTTTTTTTTTATATGGCAAAAATGTGTGGAAAAACACAAAATGCAAAGCAAATTTAATAATCTGAAAAAATTCATACATATTCAGAAAAATGAGCGAATCATCTTCGTAATAAAAAAAATTAGGTTGCCGGGTAATTTGTTAAACAATTAATTTTTTGATTAATTTGTTAATAACATTTTGGCCTTATTATTATGTGAAATCAATCTTTGCAGTACCTTTTATATGCATGATTTTTTTCAGATTTTTCCACCATCGAGAGAAGTATTTGCAATTTTATATAATTTTTCTCGAACTTGTACGAAATGAACACTAAACGGCAGAACTACCGGAATGCTGTTTGACGCTTTGAAGCATATATATATATATTTTTTTTTTTACAAGTATGAAGTCTTCAATCCATAGGTTATTTATTAATGCATTTTTTCTGAATTCAAAGAAGTCTATCACATGTGATATAGCTTGCTTCAAACGGTTAAACCGGCGTGATGACTCATCCTCCCCATTCAGTCCGCGTTCAGTCGGTAACAAAAACTATAATTAAGTCGGTAAACCAAAAATTGTACACCACCCTGAAACTTTTAAGTGCAGCATGTCGGTATATTATATCAACGAAAACTAGATTTTTTTACGGCATTTTTCGCGGAATGTTCATTTCGATCGACTCGAAATTTAAGTTACGTAAAATATAATTATCTATCCAAAATTGTAGGAAAAAAAAGTGCGCGAATTCGTATCGTCGATCGATGCCAATATTTTTGAATAAAAAAAAAAACTCACAGCCCAAACGCATGTGCCGACAGTGCGTGATGCGACGATAAAAAATCAATTACAGTCCAGTGGCAAAAAATGCCTGAATATCGTCTTAATTTTCGACATCTCTGGGTGGCGCGACTCCTTAATATTTGTCCTCATTGCAGACCACCTACAATTGAAAAGCGAATTCTTACATGAACTTGATATCTGTCCAGCTACGTTGAAGAATTCGCCTCTATGAATAGTCGGCATCATAAAAAATAAAATAAAATCAATTACAGTTTTTGTTACCGACCGCGGTAAATGCACATACTCTTCAATATAAAAACTTGTTTCACTGAATCCACCAGCTCATCGGCTTCACCGTCCTGCTCATCGGAATGTCCTGTTACAACAACGTGATCATTCCCCAATTGGTGAGAAAGTGCCAGTCGAGGCTCGGACGTCATCGCGCTCCGCAGCCTGATCAAGTCCGAGTTCTGAACGCAACCGCCGACGACGTCGACGAGAGCCGATAAACAAAAAAAAACCCTCCATCGGCCAACAACTCACACCCCAAGGATGCTTATTTTTATCCCGCCTCCACTAAACTCCTAAGAAATTTCTCTCGTCTTCGATAAAATTAGAGCATACGATAATTTTTAAATAAAAGATTCCTATTTTCATCGCTTTACCTTTATTTTCGACGTTGCGCGAGCTACAATCTGTCTGATAACCAATATAATAATAACAATAATGGCATCGAGTCTTTGTTCACGATAAATACTGTGTGTCTGTTTGGGCCGAGGAACTTGAGACTTACTTTCACGGAAGTAAAGAAAAGTAAAATAAAAAAAAACAGAGCCCAAACTCAGCCTTGCAGCATCGGAAGACTTGTGTAAAAAAAATAAAAAAAGATAATAATAAAAGTAAAAAGTTATCAGGCACGATTTACAAGTAATAGAGGAGGGTCGAGAGATTCTCGCTCGGGGATGTGTGTATAGATTGGGACACGAGAAAAGCGAGTTTGTGTGCCAACTGACAGGGCGCCGGTACCCTGACGGTGCCGCTCCAGTTGAAGTACATGTGGGTGAGCTTGTACGTGAGTCGCTGAATCTTGGAGGCGTCGAGGCGCAAGGTGTCGAATATTACGCTGTATCCGGTTGGGGTAACGGTTCCCTGCCTGATGAACTGGGATACGACAAAGAAGTCGTACTTTAACGGATTCGTGATAACGTCGTCGACGACCGTACCGGGAGGCGGATTGTTGCCGGCGAGAAACAATCTCGTGTTGAGGCGCTTCGTCACGATTATGTACGCCATACAGAGCTGATCCGGATCGCCGTACATCGCGATGAGTTTCGCCTTCAGATTCTCAACCTCGTGCTCGTAAACGTAAGGAATCTGACCCTCGCTGACACCGTCCCGATAAATAACTATACGCTTCGGCAGCTCCTTGTTCACCTCCTGATACTTGTGGATTGCCTTGCACATCATAGTAGCGAAATCGTTCGACAACTCCTCGCCGGTCGTGTGAGCGCTCACCGCCGAAAAGTATCTGCTGCAAGCCGGATCGAGCGATGCGACGAGTGCACCTGGAATTTTTAAGTTTTTTTTTTTATTGAGGGCTTAATAATAATAATAATTTATTGGATGCTCATTGCATATGAAAGTTTAGATTTTACATTTTACGGTAACAGTCTTCAGATTCTTAACGCCACAGTAAAATTTCGATATTTTTTCTTCTTTTGTTCTAATAGTTTATAGTGTTAAGTATATTCTGTTAAATTGGTAAATTGGTATGTAAAAATTCAACAAATTACGAAAGTTGGAGACCGTTATGTGGAAAGTGGCGGAGCGCTTGAGAAGCAGCGCGGCCTAAGATTGAACACGTTTTTCTCAAAGTGAGATTTTCACGATCGGTGTCCCTGACATCTCAAAAAATGGCGTGATAGATTTTTATGAAAATTTGTACCTTCGACAGATTCTTCTGCGTGTTTGATTAACGCAGTGAGAGCCGGAATTCGTTTTTCATTTTATAAAATCGTTTCGGAGAAAAATGGATTCAAAATTTTAGCGCTGTCTCTCTCGCACTCATACGTGTTTGGCCTTCCCTTTAGAGCATGTGCAATACGGCGGTCGGTAATAAAGACTGTAATCAACTTTTCTCACGGATTCTTGCATGTACGGTCGAAAGAAAAGTCTTATCGAAAGCTGAGATGATATCCGCTTCCGATGAGCTTTTTTTTTTTTTTTTTTGACCGTACGAGAAGTCGTGAGTAAAGTCGATTACAGTTTTTGATACCGACTGAGCCCAGGATGGAGGTGTTTAATATGGTTTTAAGGGGTAGTGAAATATCGCGGTCGGTAATGAAAACTGTAATGAACTTTGCTCAACGGTGCTAATTTTTTTGCGGAAAAAGCAAATTCGCGCCGGATGCACACGGTAATTTCGCATACGGCCCGAATTAATCTTTTTCTCAAAAAAATTCGCACCATTGAATAAAGTTAATTTGAAGATTGCAACTATCCCTCTCACACTCATAGCCCCGTCACGTGACTTTCACTTTACCTTAAGGGGAAATGAGACAGCTGTGCGTGCGAAGGGATAGTTGCAATTTTTAAATTAACTTTTTTCAATGATGCTAATTTTTTTGAGAAAAAAATGAATTCGGGCCGGATGCAAAATGACCATGCGCAACCGGCTCGAATTTGCTTTTTCCTCAAAAAAATTAGCACCCTTGAGAAAAGTTCATTACAGTTTTCATTACCGTCTGCGATATTTCACATCCCCTTAAGGGCATGTGATACATACTTATCAATGCTTCGATGGTAACAAATCGCTTTCCCTATTTTCTCCGTGATGGTTGATGCTTCGACCAAAATCAAATTAGGTTTTTGTAGGCAATAGATATAAGTATGAAAACCTAATTTGCTTTTGCTCGTCGTATCAATCGTTTTGGAGAAAACAGAGAAGGCGATTTGTTACCGACTGAGTCTGTACCACATGCCCTTAAGGTGATCTGGTATAACCTCCCGCCCACCTACCCCGCGCTCAGTGGGTAACAAAAACTGTACTGCATACCGTTTTGAGATCGCAGACCGCCGAGGAAAACGAAGATTGTCTTTTCCTGAGTCTGTCGATTCCCTAGGGAAAGACAATTTTCTTTTTTCTCGGCGGTCTGCGGTTTCAAAACGGCGTGCAGTACAATTTTTGTTACCGGCGGCGGTATTTCACATCACAATTTTTAAGTTATCTGGCTAAAAACGCGCACACGGATTCAATATGAGTACCCAGGTGATGTTTTGAGACGCGATCGAGCCGTTTAAATTTTATGCCATGATGATTTTTTGTAGTTGATGAAAAATTAGTATTTTACTTTAGGCGCAATTTTCCTCAATAAATATTTATGTATGAATAAAATAAGTGTTAGATTCGCGATCAGCGTGAAACAATGCATGGAATAGTCCCGGAGCGATGACTAACGAAAAAAGTTTATCGGTAATACTGATAACCAACATTACAAAAATGAGTGATTTTGTGCCTATCATGTTCCATGGCCCAGGTGCCTATCATGTTCCAAGGCAAAGAATACACAAGATGTTAAGCGCGGTATATTTAGATTTCTTGAGGAAAAATCGAAAGTACAAAAAAAATCCAGGACACAGGATATATTTTTTCGCACCGAGCACAGATCCGACAAAGTGAAGCGCGACGTTGGTGTATTTTCTCGCGCTGACTCTGAATCGGCCTGCCGTTTTGCATAAAGGTGTAACACGACGTTGACGTTGAAGAGAGTTGAAAATTTTAAGTTCTCATATCGCTTCCTCATAAAAGTTGAAAATTGCAATTTATCATATCGCTTCCTCATAAAAGTTGAAAATTGCAATTTATCATATCGCTTCCTCATAAAAGTTGGAAATTGAAATTTCTCATATCGCTTCCTCATAAAAGTTGAAAATTGCAATTTATCATATCGCTTCCTCATAAAAGTTGAAAATTGAAATGGTCATTTCGCTTTCCCATAGTGTTCCTTTATTCGCGAAACTTTCTCGATGAGGAAACCGAAAATACATAAAATGCTTTCCAATAGAAGAAGCTTTGAGAATAAAGGAAAAGTATGAGAAAACGATATGACAAATTCAATTTTCAACCTCTTGCAATAAAGTTTGCGATAAAATTCGTTCATTTAATCTTAAATTATAAGCATAACTAATCAACGAACTGTTTTTATTCCTAGTCTTAACGAAGCATTCTATCCTGTTTTACGTCGCCGAAAAAATTTGAAGACCTCACAAATTTTCGTGATAAGCTAAATATCGATTTTGTTTGTTGATCTTTTATGTACCTTCACGCCATGATCTTTTTGTATACTAAATTTATGTATGAAATTTTACAAGAACAAATATTTTGTGGACCCGAGAACAATCTCACAAATTCTAATGATTCCCAACTATCGATTTTTTGTCTTTGTTCAGCAAAAGTTTCGTAAATCATGAAAAATCACGAGGGTCCGAGTGAGCTTGAAATATTTACGTGACCTACTCAGAACTTCCGCGAGGTTGATTTTTCGGTTATAAAGATTAGAATACTTTGGGCGGATAAACTGCGAATAAAAAAAGGATATCAACATAATGCTATTAGAATCCATCATGAAAAAAAATAAAAAAAAATTGGTCTTACCAAAGTCACGACCCTTAACGTTGGTGTCGTGGCAGACGTCGAAACCAACGACCATGAGGCCTTTGAGTGGCAGGTTGACGGTCCAGGGTGCCCCGCCGATTTTGCAATTTATCTGAACGGCGACTTTGGTCGCGATGGAGGCGACCCCTCTGCCGTTAAGATTCTTGCCGAGAATACACTGCGACGGTACCGGACGGTCGATGCAGCATTTTTTCTTGATAGCCGAGTACCGATCGGCCCGATTGTTCGGTACGACGCACATGATCAACTGCGGATTGTTGCGGCTCATTATGTCTTCGATCGCGCAAATGTAAGAATTTGCACGGTCGTCGTTGATGACGCATCTCTCCGGATCGCCAATGGGAAAATTCATCATCCTCACGGACGACCTTATGGCCGCGACGAAGGCCGTTGCGTCGTTCGTCAGGCGGTTGGGAACGATCATGCACCAATTCTGGAGTCTCGACGTGACCAGCATCTGTCGGTTTCTCAGTTCCCGGGTCCAGTCGGCCTGATCCCCGGCGCTGACCAGAGCAGCTTGGCCCCCAAAGCCGATTTGCTCCGGTGGGAATATCCGTCCCGGCACGGTGACGAGTTTGTTGTCCAGCTTCAAGTTCCACTCCTTGAGCTCGTTGACGACTTGTTGCTCGGTCTGGAGGCGCCGATTGAAGTTGAGCAGCCTCTCGATGCGACCCTTCGGATTGACCCTCGTGTGATTAGCGAGTTCGCGCATCATCTGATGATCGGTTCGCATCTCGTCGGTGAGACCGGTCGATCGGCACAGTTCCGGCACCAGATAAACCATCTCCGCCAGGCCGGCCCGGCGATCGCGGGCCTTGCTCCTCGACAGCAGCATTGGCTGGGACGAGTGCCTTATGTTTATCTGGTATCTATTCATGTAGTAATCCTTGTAGGTGACGTCCTCGCCCTTCCGCGGGAAAGTCGAGAGGGGAGAGACCGAATAATCTACATCGTCGATCCTGTATGTGTGGTTGTTGTAGTCAGTGAGTACCGTCAGACCTATCACTTGCGCACTGAATCTCGCCTGAATTGTAATGAAAAAGATTATTAAACAAGAGCCCAGGCAAACTGCGCGACCGTGAAGAGCGACCGAAGAAACGACCCTAAAAGTTGGTTTTGTGACAGAAATTAACCACACTAACGACAACCGAAGCGGCCGCTCTGGTGATATTCTATTGCCGCGTTACGGCAGTGAAGTCGTTTGTTTGATTGGCGACCGGAAAATCAACCATCCAGATATAAGCTTTTTGACGACCGGGATGAGCTTTTCGGGGCGTTTGCTTCAACGGTCGTGTGTTCGGTCGCGAATCAAACAAACGACTTCTCTGCCGAAACGCAAAAAAAAAAAAAAAAAAATGAGTCTCCAGAACGGTTGCTTCGGTGGTCGTAAATGTGGTTAATTTTTGGCACAAAACAACCGTTGCTTTAAGGGTTGCTTCTTCGGTCGCTCAGTATGCCAGGGAGCCGTATATCATTCTCGATGACTATTTCTTACGGCCGATGGTTTGATTTTATTGGGGAACTCCTGTAACACTCATTTTTCGCTGGCTACCTGGGTGTAAGTAAAATGGTTTTTCATAGAAGCTTTGTACACAAAAGTACATTGCCCTAGCAAGTTGACGGACCGCAAACGGACCGTAAAAAACGACAAAACGGACTGTGCATTTTTTCTTGGCATTTGGTCTTTTTTTCTGTTGCGGAAACCGAAAACGGACTGAACGTTTTTTTTTTTTCGAAAAATTTGCTTTGGTCCGTTTTCGGTTCCCGCGACCGAAAAGGACCAAGATCGTATTTTTATTCTGTCCTTTCATTAAAAACAGAATTAAAAGCAAAACAACAACAAAATTAAAAAACTTAGCCAAACATTTTAATAAAAAACGTTCGGTCCTTCCTCGGTTTCCGCAACCGAAAAAGGACCAATCCAAACGTACGGTCCGTTTTACCGTTTTTAAAATAGTTCGACCGATCGATATTGGCTTCCTGTCCGAGGAAGCAATGCCAAGATTCCCTCAAAGTACCTGATAGGCATCGCCATGACGATTGTAACACTCGTTCAGAATGTCCATTAGAGTTTGTTGGCGCATAACTTTGTGAGTTATCTCGGAGCACATGAGGATGTCGCGTTCATGCTGCCTTATCGACGTCTCGTAACCGGGCCACAGTTCCAATCTGTACTGTCTTACTTCGACCTTAAAAATATACAACAGTGTAGTTATGTTGGCCATTAAGGTGATGCGATACCACGTCCATTTTTTTTTTCACTGTTCCCAAGCTATGTGGAAACGTATTCTTACACGAAACGAATATCAATTGAAGTTAAGGGGAAGTGAAACAACTGTGCGTGCGAGAGAGATAGTTGCAATTTTCAATTTAACTTAATTGAATGGTGCTAATTTTTTTGAAAAAAAAAAATAAATGAATTCGGGTCGAATGCGAAATTACCGTGCGCATCCGGCTCGAATTTCCTTTTTCCTGAAAAAAATTAGCACCCTTGAGACAAGTTCATTAGTTTTCATTACCGACCGCGATATTTTACTTCCCCTTAATATAACAATTGACTTTTGTACGTAAAATAAAATAAAAATACAGTTTTTATTACCGACCGCGGTATTGCACATCCTCCGGAGAATTGTTATTCGTTGAACAACAAAAAAAAATTACCTTGTTCATGGCGTCGAAAAAGTTTCTCCCGACCAACTGGAGTTTCAAGTACTCGAGACACTTGCGCATGATTATGTTGAAAAATTGTAGATAGTGCTCGTCTCCCTTGACCATGTCACCAACCAGACGAATTGATATCTTGATTTTCGCCTCGTCCGTTTTTCTCTCCGAGAAAACCTCCAATGGCTGAACATCATTAAGATAAAAACATAATTTGACCGATACACAAACGCTAATACTATGAGTGTGAGAATATTCGAAATTTCGAATAATTGAACCCCGATTGAATACGAATAATTTTATACAAAATTTAAATCGACTACAGTAACAGTCGGATTTTCCCCGAAAATATTCGATTAACGCGAATCATTCGAATTATTCAAACTATTTGAATTATTCGAATTATGCAATTCAATTTATGTACTATTCGCATACCCCTAGCTGTTACTACTACTCGATGGAGATACTCGCCTCGGGCAAACGGTGACTGGTGTACAGAACCGTACCGTCGAATATGTAACCCCCTAGAGTCGCTTTATGCGCCCTGAGCATTCCCTTGCGCACAAAGATTCTATCTTCCTCGGGGGAAAAATCTACGCGATACTTGTACAAACACCAGTCCGTCGATGTTAGCATCTTGAAATAGTTTGCCTCTATCTTGACAACTTGTCCGCCGGTGCCTAAATAACCGAAAAAAGAAAACAACATACAAATCATCATGCTTTTTGCGTCTATTATACCTCGGTCGATAATTCAAAAAACTATTTATTCTTTTTTTGAACGTTGGTCACACAAACTTGAAAGCTAGATCAAGTCCAATTTCACGTGAGAATTAGCTTTTTATCGAAAAATGTTTGACAAACGTGCATAAGAAAATTAATTACGGTTTTGGTTACCGATCGAGTATGACAACGCGTATAACAGAATATCTGCAAAGACATGATGTCCAGTAAAAAGTCCATGCGAAATTCAAGGACATTCATGGACAATTTCCAGGACATTTGCAGAACAATTCCAGGTTGCGTTGGGACATTTATGAAAAATGAAGATATGCATGCGCGCGACTTACGAAATAACATTTAGTTCGATAACCGTTTTCGTTCACGTCGACATCGGTTCAGAAAAAATAACAACTCAATATGCACGAATGTATATATTTATCTCAGCGAAACTGAAACACACATTTTTTTAGGATGGTCACTAGTAACATAAATTTTGAAGCAAGCTCAAATTTCCCTCGCGGACCTCCCAACCGTAACTTATGGTTGGGATCCGGTAGTTTTTCCCACATCCGACCTCAAACCAACCGGTCAATTGGTGCACCAAACCAACCAGTGTTCCAACTTTTCAAAGGGTTAGTTTTTGTAAACCAACCATTCGTTGGACGCGATGAAAGGTTGGTTCATGGTTGGATATTATAAACCAATCCCAATTCCAACTCCTAAGCTACAATATCGATGGTTGATTTGTGATTGATTGTTCAAAACCGACCATAAACCAACCAACTATGCAGCGGTTGGCTTATGGTTAGGTTTGAAAAATCGACTAAAAATCAACCGTTACCATTATTGGCTGAAAGTCGGAATTAGGGTCGTTTTCCCCTCCCCTCGTGTCTAAAGAATAGTTGGTTCACAAAAACCAACCCTACATCAACCTTCAGAAAGTTGGAATATTGGTTGGATTGGTGCACCAGTTGACCGGTTGGTTTTTGGGTTGGTTTCAGGTTGGCCGGAACGCGAGGGTTACGGGGAAATAAAAAAAATCAGACAGTAGGTGAAATTCAAGGACATTCCAGGACTTTTTCAAGGACTTCAAGGACCGCTGGACACCATGAAAGAATATTAGAGTACTGACCTTGCTTCGTTACTAAATTCGGCGGTCGAGTTTGCAATAGTTCTGGATTCATCATTCGGAGTCCTCGAGTACCTCCACGTCCCAGGGACGTGGAAGCATCGCCACCGCCACGGCCTCCCATTGGCGCAAGCTGCTGGGGCCTCCCTTCGTCGGCTGACATTCCCGACGGTCCGGCGGCCATCGGTGGCTGTAACGGCGCCTCCTCGATACGTCCTACATTCTGGGCAAATAAATCTTTATTACTTTTCAGTTTATTTCAACAATTAAGGGCATGTGAAATTCCGCGGTCGGTAATAAGAAAAATAGTTCAACGATGCAGAACTCCAACGTTGGAAAACATATTCTCACATGAAGCTTAATTAATCCCCACGTACAAGCCAGAATTTACTTTTAAGGTAGTTCTTGCGAATAGTTTTCCATGGTGGCCGTTTTTTCCCCGGAAAAAAAATTCCCCGACTTTTCCCTGACTGTTCACCGACCATTTAAAAATTTTTCCGGACCAAACTTTTAACGACTTATATTTTTTTAAATTAATGATGTAAATGAAAATGCTTGATTATTGTATTAATATTTAATTGTATTTATTTTCTTCAAAATGTTCCCGATTTTTTTTACGGATCCTTTTTATGTATCTCTTGTTTATTTATAGAAGCTTCGGCGACACTTAACTTTTTCCCCGACTAATTTTGAAATAGCCTGACTTTTCCCTGACCAAGATTTTTTTTCCCTGACTTTCCCCGGTTTTCCCTGACCGCGACCGCCATGAGTTTACTTCGCATAAGTTTCAGAGAAATGAGAGGGAATTGCAAACACTTCTGGATGGGATAAAATCTGAAAAAAAATCAAGCGTATTGAAAGTGATGAAAAGATTAATTTTGAACTTTTTTTTTTATCAAAGTGCTTCGTTCACTTTTCTGAATATGTATGAATTTTTTCAGATTTTTTAATTCACTTTGATATTTTTTTTATGTGGGAAAAACGTGTAGAAAGTCACCAATTTCGAAGTGAATTTTAAAATATGAAAAAATTCATACGTGTTCAGAAAAATGAACGAATAATTTTCATTAAAAAAAAAGTTATGTTTGCGGGAGATTTGTTGAACAATTTTATTTTTCATCAATTTGTTAATAAATTTTGGAATTGTTACTATGCCAAATTAATCTTTTCAGCATCTTTAATACGCTTCATTTTTTGCAGATTTTTATGCTATCGAGAAGTGTCTACAATTCCCTCTCATTTCTCTGAAACTTATGCGAAGTGAACACAATTCGCAAGGTCTACCTCAAGATGATGCGGTATAACGGCCCGCCCTCCTGCACCGCGCTCAGCTGGTCACAAAACTATACCGAATGCCGTTTTGAGACGGCAGACCGCCGAGAAAAAAGAACATTGTCTTTTCCTGCGTCTGCCGGTTCCCCAGGACAGACAATTTTTTTTTTCGTCACATCACCTCAAGGTCTTCACCTTGAGGTGATGTGATGACTTCTCCCTTCCCGACCGGGTTTCCCAGGTTCGGTCGGTAATAAAAACTGTAATGTAATTTCTTTCGAAGGCCGAAACGCCGGAGTTAAGGGCATGTGATACATACGTATAGATGCTCCGATGGTAACAAATCGCTTTCCCTATTTTCTCCGTGATGGTTGATGCTTCGACAAAAATCAAATTAGGTTTTTGTAGGCAATAGATATAAGTATGAAAACCTAATTTGCTTTTGCTCGTCGTATCAATCGTTTTGGAGAAAATAGGGAAGGCGATTTGTTACCGACTGAGTCTGTACCACATGCCCTTAAGGGGAAGTGAAATATCGCGGTCGGTAATGAAAACTGTAATGAACTTTTCTCAAGGGTGCACTTTTTTTTTTAAGAAAAAGCAAATTCAAGCCAATTGCGCACAGTAATTCCGCATCCGACCCGAACATAATTTGTTTTAAAAAAAAATTAACACCATTGAATAAAGTTACTTCGAAAATTGCAACTACCTCTCTCGGACGCACAGCTGCTTCACTTCCCCTTAAGGTGATGTGAAATACCGCCGTCGGTAACAAAAACTGTACTTCATCCCGTTTTGACACAGTCCGCCGACGAAAAAGCAAATTGTCTTTCCCTGGAGAATCGGCAGACGCAGGGAAAGACCTTTTTTTTTTGCTCAGGGATCAGCGGTCTCAAAACGGTATTAATTACAGTTTTTGTTACCAGCTGAGCACGGAGTAAGTGTGCGGAAGCGTGTTCAACATCACCTTAAACGAAAGTAGGATCCCAACGTTTATCAGATCCCACGTCCAATCCCATTTTCATTTGGCTCTCGAATTTCGGCACCCTTGCAAAAAAATATCATTGCAGTTTTTATTACCGACCATCACACTGAAGTCTTGGCCGAAAATTGTACGCAAACGCAAAAAAAAAAAAAAAAAATTTAGTACAGTTTTTGTTACCGATCGAGCCTGGATTGAGCGGGGAGTAAGAAGAGACGCATCGTTCTGAAAATTTGTGAAATACCACTGTCGGTACCAAAAGCTATAACGGAATTGGATATTATGGCAGCGAGCGACAATATTTCCGATATTTTTTTCCGTAGATGTTCGCGCTCTCGAAAAGGCATTTGTTACAGTTTCGTTACCGGTCGTCCCACATCATCTTAATGATGGAAATTGAAAACGATATTTGAGCTTAATATTTGATATTTGATATTTGATTCGGTAAATCTAATTTTAATACCTGTGCCGCCGGAGACGTGCCGGCGCGCTGGGCCCAAGCTCCCTGTAGTCGATGAGCTGTACCGGGCGCTCTTGGCTGGCCCTGTGGATTGGGGGACATGCTACGACCCCGGGTCGCTCCGGGCGGTCTTCGTTGATCGCTCATTTTTTTCTACTCGATCTTATCCTTCGACCTAAAAAAATATTCGTGTCAAGAATAAAAATTATAAAATGACGATATATACAAAAGTTCCCGTCATGTTGACGGACAAATTACAAGATACAAAAATGACCGTAATTGTGACGGACGAGTTACGGAATACAAAAATTACCGTCATTTTTGTTTTCCGTGGTCGATGAGCTGAGAGAAAAAAGGACGTAATACAGAAGTGACCGTCATCGCGGCGGACAAATTACGTCATACAAAAATGACCGTCATTACGGCGGACAAATTACATGATACAAAAATGACCGTCATTACGGCGGACAAATTACGAGATACAAAAATGACCGTCATTACGGCGGACAAATTACGTGATCCAAAAATGACCGTCATTACGGCGGACAAATTACGCAGTACAAAAATGACCGTCATTTTTGTCTTCGGTGATCGATTAACTGAGAGAAAAAAATATTGCCCCTCATGGCAATAATTATTTTGTCTTACGCCTTATATTGTCTTTTCCTCGCCGATCATCTTACCTCTTGCTTTACTCCCAGTTGAATATCGGATAAGAAAACTCGCGTTTGAAGTGAAGTATTAATTATCCACCTTTTGAAATAATAATCGTATCGAAAAAATTGAAAATTTGAATTCTGACGTTACTTCCTTGTGCAATTTACTTTCGTGTACGAAGTTGCTGTTGAAAAGCATTTCCGTTGCTATCGGGCGTCTTAGTACAATTTTTTTTTTTTTTCGCTACTCAAAGCCCCCCCCCCCCGCTTCCTGCTTCGCAAAGCTTTTGCTTAATAGCGGATCAGCTCGGTTGATGCGTAAATAATAAGTCCTCTTTTATTTTATGTCCATTTCTGTTTTTTGTCCTTACGCACCGAGCCAGTTCCCCATTTTTGCGGCTGCAGCCGACTTCCCCCTTTGATTAATAGGTATTACGCAGATAAAAAAAAAAAAAAAATTACCGATGTTTTAGTAATTGGCATCGCATTTTGGTAGATTTTAGCCAGATAGTCAAACGTACGCTCGATTTGGAGCAACGATCGTCATTTTTCGAAAAGTACATAAAATGTGAAACACCTCGTAAGTTCTTGACAAACTCAATGCCGAACATCCTTGGTGCTAACTCGAATTGTGCGCAAAGTTTTAACCCGACAACTTGAAACATCGCGACCGAAAGCGGGAGAGAGAAAAAAATAAAAATAAACCGCAAAAATTCGTAACTCTTGAATCCTTTTGTCGATGCAAGATAAATCCAGTAGCAAAACGCCCTTGGTGGCAAACTCCTGCACAGGCAGGTTGAAAAAAAAAATCTATTTTGAATTTTCTTTATTATAAGTTTATATATTTTTATTTATCTATAAAAAAAAATCAATTGTGCCTAATAAGTGCCCGAAATCGCGTTTTTTCTGCGTTAAAACTGTGAAAAAACGCAATTTTCAAAGATTACAAGAAATTCTGAAAAAATTCACACGTATTCAGAAAAAATAAACGAATTATTTTTATGAATGAAAAATAGTTAAGTTGCCGAGTAATTTGTTGAACAATTATTTTTATCTTCAAATTGTTGGTAACAAATTGAAATTATTATTTCACAAAAACAATATTTGCAGCACCTCCCATATACTTGATTTTTTTCCGATTTTTATCCCATCAAGAAGTGTTCGGAATGTTGTCTGGAAAAAAAAAAAAAAAAAAAAATCGGTCGCTTATTTCTCTGCAAAAATAAGTCAATTTATTTATTCATTCATTTACGGGTCGAGCCGTTTTACATAAAGATAACAATACGGAAATAATGATTTATTTTGCACAACGAATATTATCACAGATTGATAATAATACAAGGTACAACAGGATCCAATAGCGTTATTAATACTAGGAAAAAAAAGTATGGAGAAACAAAATGTACGAGATCTAAACTTGCAATTATTCGTGGGAAAAAAATCTGGCCGCCAAGCGCGCCATCGCCGCTGCTACAATATTCGCGATATTCGCATATTCGAGAGAGCTGCTTACTTAGTTGGCTCTACATTTTCGTACCCTTGAAATAAAAAAGGTAAAAAACAAAAAAAATCTCCAAGGCGCTTCCAAGAATACATGAGTCAAAGGACAACGAGGAATGACTCTAACACCCTTGCCGCGAGCGGAGATACACAAAGTTCGAAGACGAAACTCGCAACGCGGATAGAGTTTCAAGGCGACGGTGTGAGGTGAGGTAGGGTGGGGTGGGAGGGGCACGAACGCAAAACAAAAGATAATCCGGCGCTTTCGTCGACGTTCGTCGTTTTACATGCTCTTCACAAAGGACTCAAATAAACCAAGTTACGTCACAACGATAATTCTCGTTGGAAGCTCGTATCGTGCAATTTATTGTTCCTCAATCGAAATCGTTAATTTATCATTTATTGTTTCACGCTTCTACGCCGGCTCTGCTGATTAATTTCGCCGATAGACGCGCAGCGTGCATATACAATGTAGTGTAAAGGAATCAACAGGTTACTGCCGGGAAGAGAGTCAAGCCGACGTTTCTATTTTTTTATTCATGTAAGTTAGCGTTCTCGGTGATGCAAAGACTCAATAAAGAGTTACTAGCGGACAAAAAAAAAGAAAACTATAGCCTTACCGTAATAATTGTTTTGTCTTCGCCTCGATGGAACGAAGTTCTCTAAACACACTCTATATCGATGATGCCGGCCCGCCGACTGTGCTCGAGAGCGTCGCTGCACGTTGCGGCTCGCCGGCCAAGACGGAAGAGTGGGGGAAGGACCAAGTGCTGGCGGGGCGCGCGTGCGCACACCGTCAAACGGGAGAGCGACCTTACCGACAGCTGTGCGTGCTTCTCGGCGTGCTGCTTCGGTGGTTTGCAAATGTGAAGTTTATTTTTTCTCGTTCAGTACTTGGTTCGGTGACCGTCTGGGAACCGATCATCGAATTCTCAGGTAACCGTGTTTCACAACCCAACTGCCATACATTGAATTAATACGAACACCAAGATCCAATTGGAACGACCGGCTGGATCGGCGCAGATTTTTATCCGCACCCAGATAGAAAAATGACGGCACGGAGACGGAAAGGTGGCGGTGTCAATGGTAAGATACCCGTTTGACGGCACGTTTTTCTGTGTGGGCAGTTAGTTAGCATACGACGGTCAATTATTTTCCAAGTAGATAGCTATTAAACTCATTCTCAATGGGTCTCATTTTCCCAGATAGAAAAATGACGGCTCGGCAACGGAACGGTAGCGGTACCAATGGTACGATACCCGTTTGACAGCACGTTTTTTACCTGGGTTGCTGTATTAAAACAATTGACCGCACAAAAATAACCATGCTTTTTTTTCTGGGTTATTTTTTTTAACAATGTGGCCGTTGTACATGACTTTAGGAGTAAAAAATGACGGTATTAAAAAATGACCGTCATTTTGACAGACAAGTGATGGAATACAAAAATTACCATTTTGGAATACCAAAATGTCATTTTTGTAGTCCGTGATCAATTAACTCAAAGAAAAATTAATTGTTACCGCCCCGCAATAATTATGTTGCATTACGCCTCGTATTTTTTTTCGTTGATAACGAATATACCACTTATTTTACTCTTGGCTAAATATCTTATATCGAAACTTGCGTCTGAAAGGACGTACTAATATTTAATTTAAAAAAAATAACTACAGATCCGGACAACACCCGAGCACCGAAAGGCAAGTCCGTTGGTTTCTGTCACCATGCACCGCACCAACACAACCCAACGAATTATTGAAACCTTTTTAAAAGGTTTCAATAATATTTTTTTGATATATTGAAAATATTTTATCAATATTAAAAAATATTTGTGAAATGTTTTTAACACATTTTGGAAATACTTCTTTGCCTGCTCATAAATCTTGCATTGAAATGTTTCAGAAATGTTTCGCTAAAATCTTTTTAAAACGTTTTAGTGAAATGTAAAAGATTGCATCATCAATCCACATTGTGTATACACACCCACATAAGCACGGAACATTCTAGAAACGTTTCGGTGAAACATGAAATAAAAAATATTTTGAAGTAGTGTATTGCTGTGTTTCAGAAATATTGCGTAAAATTTGAAACATTGAAAACATTTCTAAAATGATTTCTAAATACTTCGTGCTATATTGGAATGATACGTTACATGTAACTTCCATGTTATATTGCCTCAATGAAATGTGTTCACTGGGTCAGCCATCGGGATATGTTGTCCCGATATCCAAGCACGTACCCTCATGAAAATGAACCAATGGTCACCATTAAGAAAAACCATTGGGATAACGATTGGAATATGTCTAATAGTAAATTGGCGGACTATTCGGACAACCATTCAATATCTCAACGGATAACCATTCAATTTCTCAATGGTAACCATTGAATTTCCCAATGGTAACCATTCAATTTCCCAATGGTAGCCATTAAATGACCCAATGGTAACCATACAATTTTTTAATAGTCACCATTGTTTATTATTTTAAAGCAAATAATATGAAGAAAAAAAATCCATATTTTATTCTTGTATTAGAGACTTTCTGCCTTGTTATTATTGCTTATAAGACAAATCTCGATCTAATTATGTTGGGAAAAACTTTCGACTGATGTTGGAGCGAACTGACGACCTTCGTCATGCCAGAGAAGAAGAGCTCTGAAACTGCACTATTGATCAATTTTGTATTTTTCCGACCTGGATGACATAAAAGTTGATTTGGTATTTTAATGGCTGTGTCGCCAGTAACATGTGACAATGCATAATCATGTTCAATTCGTGGCTATTTATAATCGTAAGAAATACCAGAAAATCGACGAAATTTCTAAAGCGTTCTTTGGTCAGTGCAAAAGTCGTTCTGATGTTCATAAGAAATGTTCACAAGAGATGTTCGATTCTGTTTACCGTTTTGAGTTCAATGAAATGTAATGTTTGCTGTAATCTGAACCAATGCTCTCATTAATCTGTTTATTAGAAGTTAAGTGTTTAATTTGTTAAAAGTAAAGATCGAAATAGCAAATATTGATGAATCCTTGTGCCCTGAATAGTTACATCTAGTCAATGGCAATTTTTCTAACAGTTACAATTAGTCAATGGTAATGCTCCAAATAGGTACTATTCATTAATTGTATGGTTCTAAATAGTAACAATTGGTCAATGGTAATACTTCAAAAGATTACAATTGCTTAGTATTTACGTTCTCAATAGTTACAATTGATCAATGGTAATGTCTCGAGCGGTTACCATTCACTAATGGTTGCGCTCCGAATGGTTATAATACACCAATCTTTACATTCCGAATGGTTACTCTTCGCCAATGGTCAAAGGACGAACCGTAACCATTGAAAGTGTCACTCGTTCACCATTCATACCATTCAGAGCGAATGTTTACCACTAATGCACCATTCAGTACACCATTCAGATTTTATGGTAACCATTTGACCACCAATGGTTCATTTTCATGAGGGTCAAGCAGGCATGAATCTTACATAGTTGAAAAAATCTATTTTTAAGAATAAGCTTAGCGGAGTAAATAAGATCATGGACTACTAATCGCAAGATCGCAGTTTAGAATCCTCATTACCGACTAAATGATTTATGCCAAGGTTTCCATGCTATGAAGGTAACAAAAAACGATAATACAGCAATTTCGAGTGATAAGAAAGCATTACACGGTGGCGCAGATCAAAGTTTTGTATTCATTGTTTATTAATATTTTTGGTAACATGTGCATGCTGTTTGATCACCCAAGTCGATTGGCTGCAACAATTAAGCTAGTATATTATTCAAGCAAGCAAGTAAATGGCTAATCCAATAATTTTACTAGCAGTAGGTGGAATTAACCAATTAGTTGGTCTGACGATTACCAAACTAACTAACTTAAACGAGTTAACCCAACCAATTTATCGCCTGGCGTTCAGAGCCCCAAGACAATTGGTTGAGACAAGGATTTTTTTTTGTTATTGCAACTAATTCGTTTTATCCGGGCGAGAAACGCGCTGTTGTCTGGCTATCTAGCGGCTAAATGCCAAAAGATGACGGGGGTAAGGCCGCAACGTTACAGTAGATACTCCTAGGGAAAAATTTGTTAATAATTGGGTGGGAAAGTAATGTCAGAAATGCTCTCAACCAGGGTACAGCTCCAAAATGATTTAAAATGTTGGTTGTTCACTACTTTTACAGCTCAATCGTGCCTTACAGATCTTTGTACAAAAAAATTAATGAAAATTGCTGCGGGCATGGCAATTTGTTGAACTTAGTTCGAACCTTCGAGGTCGCGTGGAACCCTGTCGACGCGTGAAAAACGCGCACCCGGCGAATTCTTATTTGGCAACGCGACTCTTGTGATACTGCGAATAACACAACGTCACAAATCTTATATCTCCATCTATCACATTTATAATCCTTGTGATGAACGCACAAACGCGAAGTATGACAGTGCTGTCTTCAGTGTCTGAAATATAAAAGTGACCGACCAATTTTGTTGCAATAAAAATTCACCGGACGGTACAAGTTTTTATGCAAGGTCAATGAAACAACGATTGTTCTTACTAGTGCGAAAGTGTTGATGGACATAATCAACATTTTTCCAGTTGTAAGTTGGCAAGGTACACTGCAACGCATCATCATGAATTTTAGAAGTTTACAAGCCTTGGGCGATAGTTTGTACCACTGGCTGTAGTATCTGCACAAGAGAAGACCATGTTTATGGGGCCACACCACTATCCCTTTAGTATTTACTTACATACAAAAGCCGATGCTGATACTGTGATCTGTTAGAAATGTGGACATGTAGCATTCCATGTAAAAGTGCATCATTATGCACAACGCTAAACCTATGAATCTTGTGGCTTCTTCAGGATCGTTTCTTCTCGTTAGAATCTGAATAATTTGTAGGCAGATCATCTGTCAATCCAAAAGATAATTCATTGTTGGTCGCAATTTTTACCTGAAGTCCCGTTACGTTAAAGAGAATCATGCCGAATCCGAGGGCGAAAAAGAAAGCCCACGCGTAAGTTGCCTCGATAAGATTGGCGTATCTGAGAGTAGAGAAGTTATCAAGTCGTAACGTACAATATCCGCGCTGAGCATGGACCTCGATTCCGGATGATGGGGTTGGGATCCTTGCTCAGCAAGCACTTACATTGTGCGGTATTAAAATCGATATGCAGTTGAGATAAACAAATAAGTCTCACTAATCGGGTGCAGTAACTTCTCGCCAACTATGCAATTTTGGGCTGCAGGATCGAAAAGCGCATTTATTGAGGTGTCACGGCAAAAATGTCTTAAAACAATTCGGCTAAAAACGATTGGTCTAAAACAATTATCTATAGATATTTTCCGCGATAGTTAAGAAAATGTAAATATTTTCCGCTGTAGTTGAAAAACTATAGATATAATTGGCATAGTTAAAAAAACTCTATGAGTATTTTTCACCAGAGGTGAAAAACTCAATATTTTCTGTTGATGCTAAAAAAACTCTCGAAATACATTGATTTGCAAAGAATAAAAAGTAGGGGACCGTGGGGCAAACCGGCCATCAAACAAAAAATGGCTTATGAACATTTTCGTGATAAGGGAAGGCGGATAAAACAAAACTCACCGTGTCTCCGCTAATAACAGAAAACATAGGGGAAAAACCCCCTATGGTTTTCCCCATTGGGGAAAAACTTGAGAAAGCCCTAAAAAATGTACAATTGGTAAAATGTACAATTGTTTGGACGAATTCTTATTAGATATATCCTTATTAGACGAATTGTTTCTAAACGATTTGTTCCAGACAAATTGTTTTAGACGATGTTTTTACAAATGGAGCAATCTACATGCCGTGAAGGACCGTGCACAAAGGTTTTTCATCATATTTTTCCAACATCATCCCTAGCAGATCTGAGCAACCAAACGGTTTCGATTGCGTTGCAATTGCTTTCCGGTTGGTTTCTAGTTGAAATTCCCTTTTGGTTGGAAATTAAGGATTTGGAGTGCAATAGTGTCGGTTGCTTTCTGTCACTGAGGAACCGATCAGGGATCTGAAAGGCAACCATTTCGTTTTATGGTTGAAAATAAGTTGCAAGGGTTGGATTCCTTCGCCATTCTTTGATTGTTTTCGGTTGCTTTCCAATCTTTTCAGTTATTTTCTCGTCTCTTTTTATGAAAGACGATTTATAAGTTGAAAATAAAAAAAAGTATGGCTTAGTAATTGGAAATTTATGAATGCGTTTTTATTTTCCTTCATATGTTTGTTACTTTTTGGTCTTTCGGCATTCCTCTTTTATAATTTAGCATCAAAGCCAAAACCATTCACCTAGCGCGGCCGGGGTCAGTGGCTGCTAGGGGGCCAAATTTCAGTTAATTAAGTTAATACTTAAGTTGGGCGCCAGTCGTCCACCGACGACAAATCAAAGAGAGTCATGAGAGACTCAGGACGGGTATCTGGGATGACCCAAAATGACTTAAATTCGATACGAATTTCCAGGAAAACGTTTTTATTACAGACAGAATTTGGTTGGTACTCACAACAATTCCAATGATCGACACAGTATGGGGACGATCCGACCCTCGGACACAATAAATGAATTTTACAATCGAATTGGCCTCTCCACGTATTAACAACGGTGTTGACGTCGCGAGGCCCGAGGATCGAATAATCACAAACGTTGTTACATTTTGCTCGGCCCGTTCGATCGAGAATTCTCGCGTACACGGTTGCCAAATTTCGATGACACGTTGTCGGCTCGAAATAATAAGTCTAACAACTCTCGATCGAACTTACTTCGCGTATGGAGATATATAAACTTTCTGTTCGTTCGGAGTTTCGTGCGCGTGACGCTGCAGCGGTTTTTTGATTTCCTGTTACACGTTTATTGCTAGCTCAAATTAACAGTAGGTCGTAAGACGTATTTGTAGTGACCTATGTAAGACCTATTTGTAGACCTTAGGTCGTCACACATTGTCCGTCAGACCGCGATGTTCATTAGCCTATATTTTTTAACCAAATGTTTATTTTATAGTTTTAGTTATAGGGAAATCAAAACGCCAGGCTGCGTGTCACGAATAATCTATATATCAATCCTAAAAATTCTTTATTTAAAAGTTGTAACATTTTTAACAAATCGCGTCATGAAAAACAGTAAAATGCAGATCTCCCGGCGCCCATGTAACGGCCCCAGCCTCTCAAAATCATTGTTGATCGCGAACGGTATTATTTTCCGCTGCGTCTCCGTTCGGTCCCAAGTATCAAAAAGACATCTGGTACGAAAAAGTCATCCGAATGGGTTACATAAGTCCGCCCGAATGGTAACTATAAACTATCTTACGTCCAAAAGTTAACTTTTGACCGTAGGATAGCTTATAGTTACCATTCGGGCGGACTTATATAACCCATTCGGATGACTTTTTCGTACCAGATGTCTTTGAGCTAATTGGAGAAAAGCCTTGCAGGTTATCTGCATCCGTTTCCGCGGCTCAACCCCGTCCCTGTCAGAAGTCTTCAAGGATGCGAAACTTCGCATCCTTGGTTTGGGCCGCATGTTTAAAGATGATTCAAGGATGGTTCGAGAGTCTCAGCATTTTTTCCCCAAACAGATCATGATTTATAAATTGGATTAATAAAAAATATATATAAACGCATGCGATAAAAATTAATTTGCCATCGATAGACTTAGAGTAGATCGGTTCGGTATAGGACTTATGTATAGGACTTATGTGTACCGATCGAGTATTAGAAAAATACGGTTTCGTATTGAGGAGTGCACACTGTCCAGCCGTTGTACGTCTGCCTTGTAAGCTAATCCGGTGACTCTTTCGCTTTCGAGAAACTCCGAGCTCATAAGCCATCTAGCGGCAATAAACAACACACTCCCGAAAGGCATTGCGCGCGGTCGGTCTGCGTGTAACAGTAGTTCCAATGAACTCACTACATGACTTATGCGCTCGCCGTTTCTCGAAAACGAAACAGTCACCGATTAGCTTATAAGGCGCACGACGGCTGTACAGTGTATACTTCTCGGTGTGAAACCATCTATTTCTTGATACTCGATCGGTTCACATAAGTTCTTACACCGAACCGATCTACTCTACGACTATCAATGACAAATTAATTTTTATCGGAAACCTTCATATATTTATTTTTATTCAGTCAAATTTTATAAATCATGATCGGTTCATGGTTGGTTTGAGGTCGGTCACTCGACCTCAGTTACTTTGTGGACCTCGAATGATGCTTGAATCATCCTTGGGAAATCGTTGCTTGCCGATCAAGGAAAAAATCTGGGAGCCTCGAATCATCCTGGAATGATCCTTCACAAATCATTCTGGAATGATTCTTCACAAATCATCCTGGAATAATCCTTCAGAAATCATTATTCGGCGATCTGGGAAAAAGCTCTCAGATCCACGAATCATCTTTGGTCTTCTACGGATGCAATGTTTTAGGATGCATCCAAGCATTTTGTTCCCCTTCAATAAAGGTGACTCAAGAGTGATACAACATTGATTCGAGGATATTTCTTTAAATTGCATCTTCGAACAATCTTTGAATCATCCTTAAACATGTGGCCCAAACCAAGGATGTGATCCTTGAATCCTCGTACTTGAACTCTCGTACTATGTTTGTCACTTCTGACAGGGGTGAGAAAGGACCTTATTTGTTTGTCCCTTTATAAAGGCGAGCGCGAAGCCCTCAGCTTCACGCCCGCTTCAACAGTTTACCTCCGACCGACATCAAGTGCGGTACACTTCCCAAATAATAACTCGCCTAATAAACCATCAGACATTTCAAACATCATCTTCGACGTACATTTATTCACTCTGCCTGACCCTTATCAACCATCCGTTACAACCACCTGATCACGATGTGATGTCAAAAGTATCAAAACTGCTGTGCGATTGATTGTTCGTGATGACATTGTGATGATATACAAAATGGACGGAATATAAAGGAATGTGGGAAGAGTTCCGTTTTCGATAAATACAAAATAGTAAAATAATTTTTAAAAAACGTGGAGTACCTACCATTTTTCATATTCGACTTGGGGATTTTTTACATGATCACCCTCGCGGACCTGCACACCGTGAACCCACCGTAAAACCCACCAGTGGGATTCTGCCGCGAGACCCACCGTTGATTTTGGCAGACCCACCGTGAAGCCCACGGGGGTATGGCTCACGATTGACAGTGTGTTAATGACGAGTGTCATTAACGAGCCATACCGCGGTGGGTTTCACGGTGGCTCCACGAAAATCGACGGTGCTCTCGTGGCAGAATCCCACTGGTGGCTTTCACGGTGGGTTCACGCTGGGATTTATGGTGGGCGGATCCGCTAGGGCACAATACACGTTACAAGCAATCAATCGTGTATCATTTTTTATACGATTTTTTTTACCGACGAGAAAATAAACTACGTGGTTTTATGTAAATTTATCAAACCGTCTTCCCCGTCCCCTAAGAAGAAATCAAAATTGTACTGTTCATGCAACT
Organism: Exephanes ischioxanthus; assembly: GCA_958510785.1. Taxonomy (NCBI): domain Eukaryota; kingdom Metazoa; phylum Arthropoda; class Insecta; order Hymenoptera; family Ichneumonidae; genus Exephanes; species Exephanes ischioxanthus. The sequence goes on from OY294021.1 coordinate 4,537,960, forward strand.
CCATTTAAGTTTGATGTAACAAAAGAAAAAAAAATTGAATATATATTGCGGTCCAATACTAATTTCAAATATCCTTAATAAAAAGATATTAATGATCAAGATGAATCGTGTATTCATTTCATAAAAAAATTGAAATTTTCATATCGCTTCCTCATAAAAGCTGAAAATTGAAATTTTCATATCGCTTCTTCATGGAAGTTGAAAATTGAAATTTTTATATCACTTTCTCATCAAAGTTAGAACTTGAAATTTTTATATCACTTTCTCATCAAAGTTAGAAGTTGAAATTTTCATATCGCTTCCTCATAAAAGCTGAAAATTGAAATTTTCATATCGCTTCTTCATAAAAGTTGAAAATTGAAATTTTTATATCACTTTCTCATCAAAGTTAGAAGTTGAAATTTTCATATCGCTTTCTCATAAGGTTCCTTTATTCGCGAAGCTTCTTTTATGAGGAAGCATTGTCTGTATTTTTGGTTTCCTCATAGAGGAGGCTTCGCGAATAAAGGAACCTTATGAGAAAGCGATATGAAAATTTCAACTTCTAACTTTGATGAGAAAGTGATATAAAAATTTCAATTTCCAACTTTTATGAAGAAGCGATATGAAAATTTCATTTTTCAACTTTTTTCAACGTCAACGTCTTAGAGTTTCATGCAACACAGTTGACCGATTCAGGTTCAGCGCGTAAAAAAATATTCCATCGTCACGTTTCACTTTGTCGAATCTGCTTTTGGCGCGAAAAAATACATGGAAGTATGCGCTCCAGAATTTTTTTTTTGCCAGCTCGATTTTCATTCCAGAATTCCTAGTGATACCCTCTCCTCTTAGTCCTCTTTATCTAGCTTTCCCCTTCATATCCATCGTCTTGTGTTTGTCTTGCTGTAGATCACGATAGGCACCTCGGTTTTTCCGCGATGCCATCGGAAAGCAAAGAAATTGCTGTTTAAAAATACCCAAAATCACTCATTTTTCAATATTTGCTATCCAAATTCTCGATAAACTTTTTTCGTTGGGCGTCGCTCCGAGACTATACTTAATGTATTTTTTCACGTTCATCACGAATCTGACGCTTATTTCATTCGTAGATGAATATTTGATACGGAAAAATGCGTCTTAAAAAAAAAAATCATGAAATTCGAAAAATTCAAAATGACATAAAATTTAAACGATTCGACCGATTCTCTTGAAATTTTAATGGGATCGTCGGGTGATCATATCCCATCTATGTACGCGTTTTTAGCGCGATAGCTAAAAAATTGCGAGCGCTAGAGCGCGAACAGAAATTTTTGAAGAAATTAAAAATGGCGTACAAAAAAAACATACAAAAACTGAACATTTTTGGATGAAATTTTGACCAAATATTGACTATTGATCATATATGATGTGTGCCAAATTTCAGTTTGATCCGTCAAGGCGTTCTCGAGTTATAGCGGTTTGAATTCTGCACGTCCATTTCACACACACTCACACACGCACGCTCGCGCGCGCGCACGCACGCACGCACGCACGCACGCACGCACGCTCGCACGCACGCACGCACGCACGCACGCACCCACGCACACATGCATCCGGACATTTTTCCTAAATGTGATTTTTCGACGTTTTGGAACATTCTGAACATGTTTTCATCAAAATCTCGAATTTTTTTTTTACCAAAACAACGCTTCCTCTATGAGGAAGCAAAATTGCAATAAAATACCGACATCCGGATAACATCGTCCAAATTACAATGAGCTTAATTCTTAACCGAAATTAAAAAGAAACTGAAAAGCAACCGAAACGTATCCAGGACGCAATTTCTCTACAACGGTCGTTTCTCAGATGTAGTACCGAAAAGTAACCGATTAATTTTTCGTTGTTCGGTTGCTCATGGGTTGTGTTGATGAGTTGCTTAGTGACCGACACCAACTGAGTTGCTTTTCGGTGCTTGTGGGTTGCCCGGATCCACTAGGGATGTTAAAAAAAATATGCATGTTACGATCTGTGGGTCTCGAAAAAGCTTCTGTACGCGAAGAATTAATAACATTGATTAGTTTTACAGAGTACATCCGCTAAAGTTATCTCACTCGATAGCATCATTGTGTCTGTTGACGCACGAAGATAGGTGTACCATATCTGTCTTGTCCAGCATTTGGTCGTTATTGATTACTCGTGCTAATTTGTGCCTGAAGATTTGAATAGAAACATAATTATGCTTATTACTACGCTCGATTAATCCATACACTCACCCCACCGCGGCAAAAATACTACAGACGTGTTGCACGTAAATGATTAACATAACGTCACTGGTTACTAAGATCGTCGTTACGAAATATTGGCATACGTAGTAGAATAGCATCAAATAAAAATAATATTTTTGTACGTCGAGATTGTAATAAACGACGGGAGCAGGAAATTTTCCGGATTTGGTATTGTTCCTTAGGACCGCGTCGATGATCTTCGGTATGATTGGTTGGATCAGAAAGACGAATTGAGTTGAGTAGATCACAACTACACGCAATAACGACGAAACTATAAAACACTTGTTACATTTCAACTGTCCCTTACCGCAATTAATAAATACACCTGTATACAGAATTGTCATCTTCTCTCCTTGATCTGCGTATTCGTGAAGAATGTTGACTTCTTGATCGGAAGCCCACACTTGCCAATCCGACCTAATACGATTCAGTAACTTTAGGGTCTGTACGGGTCAAACAAAGATTTATCAGTGATAGCGCTGGTATACTGAGTGACCGAATAAGCGACCCTAAAAACGACGGTTTTTATGTTCCAAAAATTAACCACACTAATGACCGCTCTGGCGACACATTTTTTTGTCGTGTTTCGTCAATGAAATCATTTGTTTGATTGGCGACTGAATAAACGACCGTAAAAGCAAACGTCTAGAAAAACTTGTCCCGGTAGTCAAAAAGTTTATATCTGAACGGTTGTCTTTACGATCATTTGTTCGGTTGACAATCAAAGAAGCGACTTCACTGCCGAAATGCGGCAAAAGAATGTCGCTAGAGCGGTCGTTAAGTGTAGTTAAGTATTGGCACCAAACGCCCGTCGCATTTAGGCCTTCGGTCGCTGTTCACGGTCACTTGGTTTACTAGGGCGGTGTCCATTAATTAGCTGGCCTTCATTTACATTGCGATGTTGTTGCAATTTACGAAAAAGCACTAACCTTTTGCGATTTCTGCATGAAAACAATCAACTTCGTAACGGAAACTGCGTCGACAAGACCTGCAAGTATGCTGTCAAGAAGGATTGACGAGTCGTCACAATATCTTACAGCAGCTAGTATTTGAGGTATCATGAAGTTGATGATGAGGAAAATTGAAACAGCAAGATAGCCGCGTTTGGCACATGTGCTCTGATACGGCCATTGTCCAATGAACGTCATCAAGATTTTACTTAATCTATAGTAGCGGTGTTGAAACAAGTTCATTACGACTCGAACTACCATCGATGACGGCGTTGGGGCTACTGATGCTTCATCCTATAGTATACAATACGCCACGGGCTTTTTCTTCCACACATTTTATTATTTTTCTCTGAGGATTAATTTTTATGGAATTACGTCAAAGTATCGCACGGACATTTAAATTGCTCTTCATGGCTTCGACGGACATTTAAATTGCGCTTCGTGGCGTCGACGTTGAGTGACAGCGATGCGAGGATGTATAGCCTCAGTCCTCCGTATGCGTTGCTACAACGTATTCATCTTCCCATTACGAGCAGTACAAAGAGCTACGATAACGGTGAGACTACGAGCTTACGTAAATATTTGCTGGAAAAATGTTTTTCTATATCCCAGTCAATTGAAATATAAGTTATTTTCAACCCTACCCCGACACGAGACAGTGCTTGTCATATACGGCGGCGTTTGTTGCGGCTATTGTTGCGTATGATAACTCACCGTTTTGCTTAATTTTTGTATCTTTCTACATTTACTACGTTTTTTTTTTCTTCTTAGTTTGAATTTGTATTTATCATTTTTTCCGCCTGGTTTCGATGTACTATGTTATTAGTTTTATATGTTCTTTTTAGTGTCATTTTTAGTTTCTCTGTGTTCAATAAACCTCATGTAAATGGGCTTGAAATGAAATAAAATTAATAAAAAAATAAATTAAAAAAAATATACGTGAAATGCTCCACAGTGTAAAGAAAAACCGAATGAAATTCAGTACAGGTACTGGGAGTTTTTATGCATAAACTGGTATACGAAATTTCATGTTCAATTGCGATGAAAAAAGAATGTACTATGCACTTAAAAACTTTATAAATACTTTACTTTAATTTCACTGTAAAAGTATATTAATTTTTCATCACAATTGTACATTAAATTTAATGTACCAGGTTGTGCATAAAGACTTTCAATCCGGTATATTAAATTAACGATTTTTTTTCAACGGTGTATTCCTGCGCGCGTCGCAGCCATACTGGAGTGACAAAATCAATCGCAAACTACCACCTTAGAAGCAGAGTCCATCGATGTGAAGAGAGCGTTAGAACCACAAGCGGGTCGATGATCATTGTCCGTTGCGTCGGTAATGTTATGCATATGTACATTAATGTGACATTATTGCTATAATATTGTTACTTCGATCGTAAGGAGCGCTTCCGTCAACTGTTACCTTGACCGAGCCCTTCTTGCCAGAACTCACAAGCGCTGTCCTCTTTCGGATGTTCCGCTAAACAGCTGTGAATTACTATCTGAGCTCGTAATTTCGCTCATAAGTCATAAGAAGAGTTCGTATCTTCATGACTTTGGAAAAAGCCGATATCTGCTTTTCCGACCGCTCATATTGCCAAGTGACGTCAATTTATCTCGTCCGTTGGGTCGTGACACTCAAAAAAGCCCTTTTGCTTCCTCATAGAGGAAGCTTTGTTTTGGTAAAAAAACAAAATTCGAGATTGTAGTGAAAACATGTTCAGAATGTTCCAAAACGTCGAAAAATCACATTGTGTGTGTGTGTGTGTGTGTGTGCGTGCGTGCGTGCGTGCGTGCGTGCGTGCGTGCGTGCGTGCGTGCGTGCGTGCGTGCGTGCGTGCGTGCGTGCGTGCGTGCGTGCGTGCGTGCGTGCGTGCGTGCGTGCGTGCGTGCGTGCGTGCGTGCGTGCGTGCGTGCGCGCGTGCGCGCGTGCGCGCGTGCGTGCGCGCGTGCGTGCGTGCGTGCGTGCGTGCGTGCGTGCGCGCGTGCGCGCGTGCGTGTGTGTGTGTGAAATGGACGTGCAGAATTCAAACCGCTATAACTCGAGAACGCCTTGACCGATCAAACTGAAATTTGGCACACATCATATATGATCAGTAGTCAATGTTTGGTGAAAATTTCATCCAAAAATGTTCAGTTGTTTTTTTTTGTACGCCATTTTTAATTTCTTCAAAAATGTCTGTTCGCGCTCTAGCGCTAGCAATTTTTTAGCTATCGGGCTAAAAACGCGTACATAGATGGAATATGATCACCCGACGATCCCATTAAAATTTCAAGAGAATCGGTCGAATCGTTTAAATTTTATGTCATTTTGAATTTTTCGAATTTCATGATTTTTTTTTTTTTTTTTTCAGACGCATTTTTACGTATCAAATATTCATCTACGAATGAAATAAGTGTCAGATTCGTGATCAGCATGAAAAAATACCTACAATTACAGTTCCAGAGCGACAACTAACGAAAAAGTTTACCAGGCATTTTTATAGCCAAAATTGCAAAAATGAGTGATTTTAGGTATTTGTAAACAACGATTTCTTTGCTTTCCGAAATTTGCGATTTGAAATTTTCATATCGCTTCCTCATAAAGTTGAAAATTGAAATTTTTATATCGCTTTCTCATCAAAGTTAGAAGTTGAAATGTTCATATCGCTTTCTCATAAGGTTCTTTTATTCGCGAAGCTTCCTCTATGAGGAAGCCAAAAATGCAGACAATGCTTCCTCATAAAAGAAGCTTCGCGAATAAAGGAACCTTATGAGAAAGCGATATGAAAATTTCAACTTCTAACTTTGATGAGAAAGCGATATAAAAATTTCAATTTTCAACTTTTTAAAAATTGACTGGTTGTGGACACAGTCAACTATTTGTACAGTTTTCGGGTAAAACGCCTAACTGGGAACTAAGTATTAACCATTTATTTGAGGGAATTGATTAAATATTGTCAAGAAACTTTGCTCTATGTTCCTCTTCAAATAGGACAGATATTTTGCCCATACAATTTCATAAGGAAATACACTAAGACCCCGATTTTTCTAATTGTCCCCACTACACGCCACATATCGATCGCGTGGCTGCGTGGAAGGGGAAACGCTGAGTCGGGCCCGACAGTGCCGGCGCGAAACGTGTAGCCTCTCACGGGCGATTCTACGTAACCTAAAAAAGTTAAGGGTAAACGATACGGCACTGCTCGCGACGGCGGCCGATGCGCAGAAACCGCATGGGCGGGGCAAACGCACGCCTCGAGGTGGGGAGTAGAGATACGGCGCTGATCCCGTCGCTATTAGAAAAATTGCGGCTTAGTGAACCATAAAAGCGGACATTGCGCCTCTTGTACGCTACCGTATGAGCAGCTGCAGTGCGCGGAAGTTTTCTGGAGTAGGAGGGAGAAAGGAGGGCTTGTATAAAGCTCAATGAATCAGAAAAAATGAGGGTTGTGTATATTTTCTTTTAAAATGCATTCGGGTGTGCTTTTTTCCTAGAAAAGAAAAATTAAGGTAGTTATCGCGCGATAGGGGAAAATTCGTGTATAGGGAATAGGTCGCATGGTGTGCGCGGCGAGGGGCTGCCCACTGCTGCGCGTCGTACCAGCGTCAGGAGCAATATAAAACGATCTTTACTATTTTTTATCTCCCTAATTAGATGGTGAATTGCCTTACAATTTTTCGAGAAGGATCGTTAAACATTCAAATAATGTACAAAAAAAAATATTGCAATCGTAAGAAGGAATTATTTTAGGTGGTTGAGAAAGTAATCAAATTTGCACGATAGATAGGAAACGCCGTGTATAATAACTTTTTTCGAAATTCGCAAAAACTTGCGTTCTAGATAGTCAATAATTTTTTTTTTAATTTACATGTTTTCATGAAGCATTGAATAACAAATTCGTAAAGTTTTAACGATTTCGTATGAAAATCGTTATCGCGCGATAACTACCTTAATACGCAAGAAATGGGCAAATTAAGCTTGGCTTCTTTCGAATATCATATTGAGTTTAAGGATGTTTGGGCCAAAACCCATTTCCGTTCGATCGCTATAAAACTTTGCTACTCATTTTTTTCAGATTTTTTGACCATGTAGTTTTTTAGTAATGCGTGTACAAAGCTACATAAGGTACCGTGTAAACGTTTCGGAAATCGGTCGGTAACGACAGAATGTAGCAATTTTTTCGGCCAATTTGTTAGATGCGAATAAAAAACCTGCCATAGCGAAGGGCATACTATCAGACGGATTATGTCAAAATTTAAAGAAGATTCACCGTTTTGTTTCTGAGATAAATTCAATAAACAAACGACCCTATCTCTGTCTAGTCGCTCGTGTGATGGTCGGCAGGTATGGTCGAGGTGAAATACGTATAATTGACATGTAAGTCCGAATGAATGTCAATTACTTTATGTATAATGAGCCGTGAGCGAAGGAGAGTGCACGTCGAACAGGTTCGGGCTCAGAGATGAACTGAATAAAGGGCCTGACGGAAGCAGGGCCCTCGCCTATTGCTGCGCGTGGCACAGTATTCCTACGCGCGATAAGACGGCCACTGCTCGCGTGTGGCGGGTGCCATGGCTGGACTGCTACCGTGAGAGCGTGACCGTTCGCGCTGAAGGTGCTGACGGTACAAAGATTAGCGAGTCTAGATAAAATACTTAAACTTGAGTTTCTTGCGCTAAAAATACTGACTCGAAATATGGGACCGTCACACTCGCTTTGTCTGCGTTTCTCACACGCACACTAACTAACGCGGTCAGCGGAGCCCCTCTCCCGTTCCACTCCCGCGATTTTTGCCCAAACATCCTTAACCGAGTTAAAATTGTGAACTACGAAAATTCTTCAAAAAATTGATCTCGTGAAATAGTAACTGGTTGCGATTTTTGTTATGTGCAGCCTTTTCCTTAATACAACGAACTTAATACTCAGTAATGAACAAAACATTATCCAGCACATCCAACTTATGCGGTCGTGCCTAATTGGCTTGACTGTACTGTACCTGCCTTCCCACCCTTTCAGTAAATAAATGTCGACCCGGCACATAGTTGCACCCGACTGCAGTTGAAGCCCACTCCCTAGTCGTCTCGCATCCAGTCGACCCGGTGCGCGACTGCACTCACACGGCGTTGAAACCCGGCGAGTCAGCCGTGCACAACCGATTCGGTGCACGGTTCTCGAATGCTCCAATGCATGCCTTCTTCTTGATTGGACACAATCAACTCGATACATTATTCTCCGATGCTTTGAACTGGCGTGCTCTGTCGACTGGGTGCACAGGTGAATTTGTATCCAGTTGATTGGTGCTTGGTTATCGATGCATAGTTGACTCAGTGCAGAATCGCCGGGTAGCCAGGCGAATCCAACTCGCCGCGTTAATATCATTCATTCATACCTCTGAGTCGCCGCGTCTATGTCAAAATTGGGAAACCTCTGAGACGTAAGATAGGGTTCCAGTATTGGGTGTGAAAAGACTTTCAAGAGGTAATTTCGCGCGAAAACCGTTAGTTACCACAGATAGTTATATATCAGGAGGCTAAACTGATCAGTGAATGAACACTTTCCACAAAAGCACGTTTACAAAAAACACATCTATGCACTACGTTTTGTTGTCTGGTTAACTGTCCGATTCATTGGTCGTTCACTGGACCCACACCGTAGTGAGGACGCGTTACTATTGAGAGATCTTCGATAGTATTGTCAATGTATTTATTCTATATTTAAATCGACACATATTGGTTTTACGATTATTTAATTATTAAAACGATTGCACAACCAACCCGATAATTAAACTTTACTTATTTACTCTGTTTGGACGATTGGGCGATTACTACGAGATAGATACATCTGTCTCGATATATATATATATATATATATACTATGCACGACATACAGCCGGAATCGTGTAGCCATTCGAAAACATTCGAAAAGTTTATCTCAGCATCACTCAGCGTTATTATAGTTAAGGCCAAGATCCATTATGTCGCGAGGCTGAATACACATGGTAACGATTTTAATTCACAAGTTGAAAGACCAAGTACCTTTGGCGGATTGTATGTAACGCAAGGAGGGAGGGCCAAGGGATCGCGGTACGATATGATTTTTCTCTTCGCTCGGGTTATTCGATGGTCCGATGCCCCGGCTGATGCCGTCGTTGCTCGAATATCGGCCGCCACTAGAGTTGTTGGAGGGTCCGCGAAGATGCCGGCTATTATTGTACGACTCGTCGTTGCCTGGACTCGACAGCGATAACGGAATCGTCGTAGAGGAAGCAGCCGACCGATCGCAAGCGCCTGCTGCCGCTCTCGATCGGCCACCAAAGTATCATTCCTCCAACTCGTCCATTCTGTTTCTCACCGTCATCTCGACGACCTCCAGACTCGGGTAGTCCAATTCCTTTACCAGGCAGAGCACAGCCGAGAGTATGTTCGAGTTCTGAAACAGTGATCACCGACGTGGCAACGATATCTCTTGGAGGCCAATAGTTACTAATTGACCGGTTTACATTACCCTGGTAACCGGTCTCCTGTGATAGTGAAATCTACATTTGTCCTTCTCCGAGTGTCTGACCCATCCTTGAGCCGCAGACTCCCTATCTCGACTGGTAGCTTCGCTCTATTTTAATCCCCATCATTAGACAAGCTGACGATGTGGCACCCCGTCTCTACAGGACGCAATTCACCAAATGGTCAACTCACGACCGCAATCTCGTACTAGCGAAACTCTCTTCGGCCCGATTTACCGAATGCATCAAGTATATCTGGTGGATTCACCTAATCGTTATTTAGTATGTTGTTGGCGACGGTCGGAAAGCACGCCCGAATGCTTGTCCCGAAGCAGAGCTACGCGAATACACTAAGTACTTGAAGTATGTATTGAAGTATCGAGTAATAAGACCGTATACAATACTCAGAACTTCAGCACTTAAGTTTTACCAATACTCAGCACGTCAGTTCTCAAGTACTGTCGGGTGCTCAGTACTTCAAGTACTTGGTACTTCGATAGTACTTCACGTGGTTAAGGTATTTGCCCAGCTCTGCTTCGAAGGCCACTTCCGATTATGAGCATACGTGTTTCGAAAATACACTACTAGATTCCCGTCAAACTCTACTCTCACCTACAAATCTACCTACAATTCTGCGTTTTGTGTTTCGTATCTTTTCACTTCAGCCATATTTGTATTTTAATTTAGGATGATACACGCTTCGAAACCGTTCCCTATTCTCATCCTAAACGTACCGAATGAACCACCCAGTTCGAAAACCGACATCACCAGATCTACTTGACACAGGTATGTGTGTTCACAGCTGACGATACTGTGATAGCACTGCGTTTTAAACCCAGAATCTGCCTGTAGCGGTCCAGCTACAGGCACAACGTGATGACTACCATAATTATTACCGTAATTACCGCACAACGTGTCGCCGTGAGTGTGAAGGGTGCCCGTAGTGACGACGCATTGGTGTCACATGGACAGCATCTTTCAGACTTAAATGACATGATATGATGGCTCTATAACGTCCTAATTACAGTATATTGTGCTATTGCGTTTTTTGACGATGCAAGTCGTGATGTTTTTATGCACGAAAATTAAAAAAAAATAAGTAATTTCCACTTTTAATTATATATATACGAACTTATTCTACTGACAGCCACAAGAAAATTGCGGAAAAAACGTTATTAATTTTGACCCTCGCTGAGGATCGAACAGTCTACCGTGGGTCTTACAGTTCGACCGTTGCGCCTTAACCCACTCGGCTCTCTAGATCAGAGGAAATAGTACATTATGCTACAAGGGAGGAAAGTGCGTTTTTTCACCAAGTGTGAAGAAATTCACACGAGGTGAAAATGCACTCCTCCCGAGTGGCATATACTATTTTTTCCCCGACTATGCTTAAAAGTGGCCTATTTTATGCCTGCAACGGTACCATCTTGAAATACGCGCTCTCCGACATGATTCGCCTAGTAGCCCGCTGAAATCACTTTTTTGCCCGCCCAAGCACTTTTTTGCCCGCTCAAATCACTTTTTTGCCCGCCCAATCACTTTTTTGCCGGCTCACATTACTTTTTTGCCCGCCCAAACACTTTTTTGCCCGCTCACATTACTTTTTTGCCCGCCCGGCAAGAATCGGGCACTTTCCACCCCCGTTACAGGCACAAAATAGGCCCTTTTTAGCGTAATCGGAAAAAATAGTATATTATGCCACAAGGGAGGAAAGTGCGTGTTTTCACCGAGAGTGAAGTTTGATGCTCGAGCGAAGCGAGGGCGGAAATTCACACGAGGTGAAAATGCACTTCCTCCCTTGTCGCATACGATATTTTTTTCCCGACTTCGTTAAAATAACCACATTTCTTGCGTCGCAAAATCGTGATATTCGCCAATAACCGATTACTCCCCGGGAGTAATCGAGCTTGCAGAGGTAATAATGAGCCCTATTACTCCCTAGGGATTAATGAAATTGTAACGCGCATGCGCACATGTTAATAATGATCATCGGTCAATAATAGGCTATTTTCCGCCCGTATTGCACGCAAGGAATGAGGTTATTTTAGCGCAGTCGGCAAAAATAGTACATTACTCCACGAGGACGAAAAACGTTTTTCCAACGAGTGTGAGTTTGCAGCACGAGCCGAATGAGAGTGCTGTAATCACACGAGTTAGAAAAAGTGTTTCGCACGAGAGATGTACGAAATTTTTCATCACAAGGTGCGAAAATAGCGGTTTTACGCACACGAAGCGTGCGGAAAAGTGGCCATTTCTGCACCGAGTGATGAAATTATAATTTTTATTTGGTACTTAAATTGCCTCCGAAAAGTACAGTTCAAGATGCCAATTTTTTAAATTTTTTCGTGCATAGTAAGAGCACGACTTGTATCGTCAAAAACGCATAATATGCTGTAATGAACCCCTTCACTGTCAGACGCCCCTATAGGGCCAAAATCGTATAGAGAAATACATTTCTCCGACAGTCAAGGGGTTAAGACGTTATAGAGCCATCGTATAATGTCATTTCAGTCTGGAAGATGGTGTCCATATGACAGAAATACGTCGCCACGATGGGCACCCTTCACACTCACGACGACATGTTGTGCAGTAATGATGGTGACATCATGTCATCATTCAGATGATGACATGATGTCACCATCATTACTGCACAATGGCGTCGCGATCAGTCGCGACGCCATTCACTGTGTGTATCAATTATGCCGCTACAGTGACACCACCGCGTGCCGAGACAGTCGCCAAGACGTGAAGCCAATGTGACTCCAATGTGGTGGTACGAAGAGATGACACGACGTAACGTCAAAAACTTAATGTGGCCATATATCACTTCGTTTGTGCTGTCACGACGTGCCGCTGCCTGACGCGTTTCTGCTGCCATTAAGGTAGTCCTTGCGGACAGACTGAGCCCACGTGAGTTCAGAGCGAATTGAGAGTGGAATTGCGAATACTTCGCGATGAGATAAAAATCTGAAAAAAATCAACCATATGGAAGGTACTGAAAAGATTGATTTTGCATAATAATAATTCCAAAATGTTATTAACAAATGAATGAAAAAAAAATGGTTCAACAAATCTTCCGGCAACTTAACTTTTTGTTCATATAAAAACAATAAGTTAATCTTTTTGAATACGTATGAATTTTTTCAGAATTTTGTCTAATTTTTGAATGTTGCGTTTTTAGTTAATAAAAAAACGTGATTTTCAAAAATTAGATAAAATTCTGAAAAAATTCATATGTATTCAAAAAGATTAACAAATTGTTTTTATATAAACAAAAAGCTAAGTTGCCGGGGAATTTGTTGAACAATTTTTTTTTAATGCATTTGTTAATAATATTTTGGAGTTATTATTATGTAAAATCAATCTTTTCAGCACCTTCCATAAAAATCAAGCAAAAATGCTTGATTTTTTTCGAATTTTTATCTCATCGAGAAGTGTTCGCAATTCTCTCTCAATTCTCTCTGAACTCATGTGGGCTTAGGCTGTCCGCTAGGACTACCTTAAACAGTCATTTCTTGCCATCACAGCACGTTTGTCTAGCTGGATATGTTCCTCTAAAATAAGAAATATTTACCAACGAGTGGCAACAAAAATGTAAGTCCGGTAGGTGGCCTTTGGCATTAAAATCATAAGGAATGAAGAAATTGCCGTAGTGAGTTGAAACATTTAGTGAATTGCGTCCTGTAGAAATGAGGTCCTGCGGCTGATGATACGCAACAGTTTAGGCGTATTGAGGCTTACCCTGTCGTCGGCGTTGTTGTGGTGGTACGCCGAGGTTGCACTTTTCTTCAGTGATTCGTCGGACTCGAACAGGAGCCTCCTATCCTCGTGATGGTTGTGCTGCTGCTGCTGTTGTTCGTAAGTACCGTCTCGCCTTTCGGCCGAACGCCTCTCATCGGAATAATCTACCGGTGGATAGGACGTTCGCGGCGAAACCGTAGGGGTCGATTCCATCTGACCTGCGTTGGATCGGTGACAAATCGTCTCGTTGTCTCCATTATCCGAAGAAGAGAATACTCGCCAATTATCCTCGCAAGTGTCCTCGCCATTACCGCTACTGTGCCTTCGCCGGCGACGTATCCTTTCTGTTTCACCTCCCGATACTCGCTCGTCGTATTCCTGCTATTAAACAAGATACCAATACTCAGGTCGACAATAAGCCACGTAAAGAACAACGGGACTGTAACGTTCGGGACTATATGATGTACCTTGAAAATACCGAGGTTGTTAGTAGCGGGGGAAAAATTGTCGAGGATAGTTTGTGGCTCTGGACGCATTAAATCGGCCTCTGTGTTATTATCGCCCCGAGTCTGACCATTCTGCGCAAGTTGTTAGGGCATTAGTCGGGTGTATGCAGAGGAAGCCTCGTTTCGGAAGGTTTACACACCTCGTAAGTGTAATTATTCTGTTGATAATGGTTGTGTTGAAAGGCCGGCGAAGAATTCCAATTGGCATTCCTTCTGTCTGTGTCTTGATAATCCTCAGCGGAACGGTGGCTACCTCTCGTCGTGTAGGCCTGCGGCTGCTGCTGCTGCTGCTGCTGTGTCGGTTATTCACAAATGCATGTTACTTTTTTTTTAACAAGTCAATTATGCAACAAACATGTTTAGTATCCAAGTTAAAACCTGCTCGATGGCCGCGATGTATCTTCTTTTTTGTTCGTGCTCCGCTTCGTCTATGTACTCGGAAACGACCTGCGGTAGAGCACAAAAAACCAGTGTGAAAATTGAAACTTTCACATATCCTTCTTGCGTCAATTGCTTTTATTTACAAAGCTCCCATAAAAAAGTAGTCTTCGCAATCATTTAACTTCCTCATACAGGAATACAATGAGGAATTATCGAAAAAAAATGGTTATAAGACTGTGCTTATGTATCCTATCATCTGTATTTTATTCCCGTAGAACACGATAGGCATAGAAACTTGCATCTGAATTGAACCACTAATTTTCTATAAAATTCAACAGAACACACAAATTCATGAAACTTGAACGGTTCAATAAATTCTTCCCACATTCCATAGGGATGATTGGTCCGTCATAGCCCTTTTGTGTGCGACATCTAGTGGGTGAACAGGTTTTTTTGACAATATTTACATCTGCGTGAAATCCGATTGAAAATTTGTTACTATTTTGTTTACCACTTCAAAGCAGGCATGTACGATTAGTACTGTAACGTGGCAAAATTCGCCACGTTACTTATGAAAGTAAACCGCATTTCTATCCTCGAAATAAAAATAGTTAAGGGCCATTCGTGATTTGTCGAGGCTGAGGGGTGGCTGCGCCGGGTCGATTTGGGACTTCAAATCATTATAAGTGACGACTGTATGCATTTTTCCGTTACGCCGGCTGCATCTGGGTGTGACCACTGCCTGTACCCCGAAGAGTCTTTCTTCCGGTCGGCCGAAGTCGGAGCAAAGAGTAAATTGTGGCTGCCGTGACGAAGGCACCTGTTCAACAGCCAACGTCACGTCGAGCGCTCGAGAAATTGAGGTGCGATGAAGATCGCGAATGAATGAATTAGCGCGAAGAATAACTCGGGAGCGATTCGACAGGATACCCTAGCAAGTTGACGGACGGCCGCTTTTAGGGAAAAAACTAAAAAACAGACCGAAAAACGGACACATCCGATGGGGAACGAAACGGACCACAAAAACGGTAAAACGGACCGTACGTTTGGATTGGTCATTTTTCGGTTGCGGAAACCGAGGAAGGGCCGAACGTTTTTTATAAAAAATGTTGGCTAAGTTTTTAAATTTTTTTTGTAGTTTTGCTTTTAATTCTATTTTTAATAAAAGGACAGAATAAAAATACGATTTTTGTCCTTTTTCGGTTGCGGGAACCAAAAACGGACCAAAGCAAATTTTTCGAAAAAAACGTTCGGTCCGTTTTCGGTTTCCACAACAGAAAAAATACCAAATGCCAACAAAAATGTACAGTCCGTTTTGTCGTTTTTTACGGTCCGTTTTGTTTCCCAACGGACGTGTCCGTTTTTCGGTTCGTTTGCGGTCCATCAACTTGCTAGGGTAGGGATAGGGCGAAGGAGAGTGAGAGCGTCCCGAGGCTCGTGGCATTTCTCGTTGAGTCGCGACGACACCGGGACGAGCCGTCGTGTGTGTTTGAAGACCTCGAGGGAAGCGGTAAAAAAAATCGAGGTTGCCCATCCTCGGATTTTGGGGCCCCGTACCGGAGTTTTCCCGAGGATTTTCGGCATCGCGGTAAGCCTGTCCGTCCCAGGGACGATTAAAGTAATATTGGAGTGTAACGAGTCTGTCGTACGTCATCAAAATCGTACTTAAAATAACTATTCACGTGGACGTGCGCGGTATCCGGTTTTTTCATGTGCGCAAGCGGGCTTCGATGCCTCCAAGCGAATTATACCGGCCCAATGCAGCCTACCAGAGCCAGGCTTAAACATTAGAAGAATTTGTTCATTCGGAACATTCGGAAAAAAAATATTTTCAAAAATAAAAATCTTTTAATTTAGGCCCCGATGTTCCCTTTTTCTAATGTTTTCCGGTTTGTCCTACTCGCGTGAAAGCAAAAATGCGATTTGTCCAGTTTCATGGTGGTCGTTTTTTCCCCGGAAAATAAATCCCTGACTTTTCCTTGACTTTTCACTGACCAATTAAAAATGTTCCCTGGCCAACTTTCTAATGACTTATATTTAAAAAAAATTAATCATGCAAATGAAAATGCCTCATTATTGTATTAAAGTTTAAGTCCATTTTTTTTTTTTTTCAAAATGTTTCCAATTTTTTTTTTTTTCAAACGCTTTTATGTACTTATTCTTATTTTATTTTTATTTGTTTATAGAATGTTCGGCGACAATTTACTTTTTCCCTGACCAATTTTGAAATTCCTTGACTTTTCCCTGATTCCCTGACCAACATTTTTTTCCCTGACTTTTGCCGGTTTTCTCGTTTTTCCTGACCGCGGCCACCATGAGTTATTAAGAGTGGCCTTAGCGTCTCGACGCGAAGTACTTTGAAAAACAATTTTTTTAACCGTCCCGCAACCGTGTAGTTGTACTTCAATATACCGGAAGTGAAATCTTTTGATCGATGGTACTTAAAAAAAAAAAACGACGCATCGGATAAGAATTTCGAAGACACTTTTATGATATAATTCGGACACAAGCTTTCTAATGCGCCCAATTATCGAGTACACCGAAAAGCACGTTTACCTCGGCGCCAGGAGAGTCGGAGCGCGTCGGCGACGCGTCCATGTCCAGCGGATGTACCAATATTCTCCCTCTGGCGATGGCATTCTGTACCTCCTCCGAGGTAACGACCTTATCGTCGAGCTTCTCCAAATTGGGCAGAGTCCTGATGACCGCCAAACGGTACCTAGCATTCAATCAGCGACGTTACTAAAGGACTCATCGTTAAGTTCGGTCGCCGGGTGGGGGTAAAAATATCGCCCGATCCCAATTTCGATCCGCACAAATATCAAATTCAACAATTAACGGACGTTCAAATGTAGAAGTCAATCTCACAAGCGTCTTTACAGTGGCACATAAAAAATTGTGAACATAAAGATTATTATTATTAAACTTCACAGAAATGAAGTGTAACACTTATGAAATCTGCATGTAGCTCGATAACTGAATTGCAATTTTCTTTTTTCTTATAAATTCACAATAAATGTCACAATAAATTTATAATGGAAAACAGATATGAAATTGGATAAAATTGCAAGTAGCGAATATTAAATTGGATAAAATTGCATTAGCTCTTCCAATTATAAAATTGTGAATATCAAGTTAGCCACGATTTCGAATTCATCGAAAACAATGGACCAAAAAGGCAAACAATACTAAACAGAGAAATATGGAAAAGTTGGTCCAATTTTGTTTTGAATTACAATACTTTCTCTTCTTACAATGTTTGTACCGGATAACAAAGTAAAACAAAAAAAAAATATATTTCACAAAAATGAGAGATTTTTGCCTCTCTGTATTAGCTATTTTGACATTAGTTATTTTAGTCGTTCAAGATTTGTATTCCCAACAATTTTCTCCTGGCTATACCAGTTATTACAAATATCGAGTGATTGTCGTACCCAATTTTGGAAATATCCCGTTTCCGTGCAATTTCAATAAATATTTTATTTCACTCAATGGGAAAATGACGGTTTTTGTGCAAAAATTCGCATTTTCACACCTTATGAAATAAAATTTTATTTGATACTCGTGCGAAAAACGTTTTCTGAACTCGTACGATCGCAATACTCGCTTTCAGCTCGTGCTGCAAATTCACACTTGTCAGAAAAAGTTTTTTTCACACTCGTATCGAAATCTACTATTGTTACACTCTCAATACATTAAATCCAAGAATAGTTCGCTCCAACAAATTTGTATTCTGACAAATTGTCGTATAGCAAAAGACTCGTTCGACTTGACGATCCGTCGAATCAAAAAATTTCAAACTATCATTTTTTCATTATTCCTATAACAAAGTTTCAATAAGCAATTAAAAAAAATTCCTATAAAAAAATGTCAAAATGTCACTTTCAGTTCCATGAAATTTTGGCCTCCACCTCAGCCCCCCCCCCCCCCCCCCCCAAAAGGTGTCTTACCCATCTCGCTCGGAGCATGGATTTTCGCCGAGCCAGAGATTGCGAAGATTCGGCAAATTCTGCAGATAACAAACTTCGTTGAGATCCTTTATGTTGTTCTTTCTGACGAAGAGATCCTGGAGGCTGAGACAGTACTGAAAGTCGACGAGCGTGTCGATGTTGTTTACACTGCAAAACGATCGATGATTCAATTCGCAAAAGTACGTAGGCGAAACCAGTTTGGTGTTGTTCGATTGACGAGCCGAGTGGGCGAGCCGCAAAAGGAGTTCGGCTCGCGCGCGTTTAACGTAAAAAAAAATATATATAGCTTCGCGCGATTCTCACCTCAACGCCAGCACCTCGACTTTCTTGAGGTCCCTAATTATGCTGACGTCCGTAAGCTCGGTGCCCCTGTCGGGTAAATTATTTTATTTATTTGTATTTTCTTTTTTTTTTTCGAAACAATTATGCCTCATCGTCGCAGCGATTGGTTAATCGTCGGTGGAAAAAAAAAAAAAAAACTTGCCAGCAATTGAGTTTCTTGACAGCTGTGAGATCGGACATGCGCGTCCGAGCCACGACCATCTCCTCCGTCAATCTCACCATTCTCACCGTCGTTCAATCCCGACGAATTGGTTTTTGATTAATTTTTTTTAACGAATTTTTCATTGAAGAGACAACTTTTTATTGTATTTTTTTGTTACAGAGAAATTTCGACGGTCGGAGGAATTGTACTGGAAAAAAGACTCGCGAACTGGCGAGCCGAGCGTGACCGCTGTATCGTGTATGCACTGGTTAACAGATAATTTTCTTCGCTCGTCGCAACACGGCGGAGCGAGGGCTGGTATGGTGGGGGGTCGGTCTCGGTCTCGAGAGTGTGACCAGTGATGCGAGGTCTTAAAACGACGCATCGCTTGAGCGTCATGTTACCCTCAAATGACCGTCAAGTGACGGGTCATAAAATGACTGATTTACTTGTGGCAGATTATTTAAAATTGCCGCACCAAAAACTCTATAAAGTTATCCATAAAACTTTAATTAAAAAATTTACAATTTTTACCATTCGATTGGTGGTCGTTTGGTGGTGATTGGTAAAGTTATTTAAATGTTTGGTGGTTAATCAGTTAATTAGAATAATTGAAAAAAGATACGAGGCCCAAAGTTGGCGAACCATTATTCTTTTTCTTCAAATTCATTCAAATAGGGCTCAATTGATGCAGAATCGTTTGGTGGGCAAAAATTGTATAATTAAAATGTTTGGTGGTTGCTCGTTTGAATAAAAAATGTAAACAAAACTACGTGCACCTTAGGGTGAGAATGCATTAGTGCGTAATACGCTGGTTAACATGGACTGCATGGTGAAAATATTTCTGTAAATATCTCTGAAAATATTCTGAAGGTCTCGGAAAATTTCTCTGAAATTTCTCTGTAAAGTCCTCTGAATTTCTCTCACTTTTCGCACTTTTCAGAGAAAGTCAATAATTCTTCTGAATCTAAATATTTCTAATTGTTCTGAAAATCTCTGATTTTCTCTGCCAACTTTGCTGAAAAACTGTGAACTGTGTTGATATTCTAAGCCTGTTTCTCTTCTTTATTCAGAAACTATTTTCTGAAAGTCAAATTTTCGCTGAATTTCTCATACAAAGTCTACATAAATTGTTGTTTACTGTTCACTGTTCTTACGAACACGAAAATTTCCTGTTCGTATGAATACTCGAAAGAGCCGATCTTAGTGTGAACTCGTCAGTTCTCTGAAATTCTTTAAACCCACCTTATCTGAAAAAGCAGAATTTTTCAGAAAATAAATCGTATTTTCTCTGAAAAAGTCCATTGTACGTTCGAGTAACGGAATGAGTAGATCTTGGAGACAACGCGTAAGTTCTCTCAAATTCTCTAAACATACATTACCCGAAAAAACGCACTTTTTTTAGAAAATAAATTGTATTTTCTCTAAAAAAAAGTCTATCGTTCATTCCGGTGATAGAATGAGTAGATCTTAGAGAAAACTCGTAAATTGTCTGAAATTCTCAAAACACACATTGTCCGAGAAAATCGGAGTTTTTCAGAAAATAAATTGCATTTTCTTTGAATAAGTCTGCTTGTTCGTCCGAGTAACGGAATAGGTAAATCGTAGAGACAACTCGTATTTTCTCTTAACATAATTTATCAGAAAAAGTCAGAGGTATTCATAATTTTTCGGAAAATACTCTAAATTTCTCTGATTTATTAAGACTGCTGGAGGTTGTGCGGAGAAAATGGCAGAGATATTTAACATATAGTAGAGAAATCTTAGAAAGTCGATGAAAATCACTGAAACGGTCCGTTTGGAGTTTTTCAGAAAAATTGCCAAAGAAATGTTTTCACCATGGTACTACGCACTAATTTACCACTGCCCTAAGGCGCACATTGTTTTATAAATTTTTATTTTATTACGCTACCAAACCCCGCCAAACAATGACCAATCGAAGAGTATAGTTGCAAATTTTTGTATCAAAGTTGTATATGGCTAATTTTATAAAATTCACCCCGTGCTTGGGCTATAGCTAATCGTGAATATTGTAATTAAAGTGTCGTTAAGATTATTCTAATTGAGATTATTAATAATGAAAAATTGAATTAAAAAAATTTACATGCCTAAGCGTTTTTAAGGGGCAACAAAAAGTGCATTGACATTTTTCTGAGGGAATTAAATTCTTCGGCGATAAATGATTTTTTTTAGTATTTACAACAAAAAAAATCATTTATCTGATTTTCTGATTTTTCCTTTATAATCCTGTTTAAAATATTGTCGGGTAAAGTGGACTGTCCAACGATCCTCACCAAACTTCGAGAAGTTTTGCCAGAGCGTCCAAGAAGAACGCAAACGGAATTTCGAACGCCGACAATATGCAGGACGTTAACGGGAAGATCGGCTCATTATCGACTCATAAGTGTTGCAAACAGACTCGACTTGTCGCATCTACTTGCCGGTCCAGAAACGTCCTACAACGCACAGCTTGAAACATGGGTTCTGAGATACGAACGAACAAACATCTTGCTCTGTTCGGAATGATATTCCTAGTCGTATTTTGATATCGCAACAAAAATGTATGAAAAAGAGAAGTAATGTAAAATAATGAATAATAATGAATTTTATATATTATATACTGTTACACATGCTACAAGCTATACCCTGGTTCACATCAGTACTGTGAAGTCTCGTCTGAACAGTAAAAATTGCAAATCTAAAAGGGTTCGCCCCGTAAATAAAATAAATAAATAAATAATCCCAGGTCGGTGGGAATTTCGTAAGTTTCCCAGATTTTTCCTTTTCTCGACATGCATAACAAACCCGGTTTCTGGAATACCTGGAAAAGGTACGGAATTTCGGAGTCAGAGATGCGTAAGAATTGGTGGTGTTCGAATATTCGAATTATTTGACCCCAATTGAATGTGAATAATTCTATTCGAAATGCAAGTCGAATGTTCCAAAAACTCAAATTTTTCAAGCAATTCCGAGAAGTAACAGTCACAGTCAATCGCCGAATTGTCCAGAAAATTTGAATTATTCAAATCATTAATAATAATCTCTTCAGAATGTTAATGATTATTAATCATACTATCCTACTTCTAATTGAATCGACTATAACTTATATCTTTTTTGTTAAAGGGTTTTCCCTTCAAAACAAATAAATAAATAAATGATGCAGAGTAATCAATCTTCGATTTATTCGGATTATTTCAATTATTCCGATTATACAAGTTCTTCAAATTATTCAAATTATTCCAATGATTTCACAGTAGAACCTCGATTATCCAAATCAATTAGGGTGAAGCTCATTTCGTATTAACGATTGTTCGGATAATCGAGGTTCTACTCTAATTATTTCGATTAATTAAACGATTTGAAAATATTTTTAAAAAATGAGAATTCGACTCCAATCTCGAATCAAATTCAATTCATGTACTATACATATGCACGTCGCTAGCAAAAACCCTAGCCGACGGTGCATCAAAGTAGTGACGACAGTCAAATTTTTCCTGAGCATCGTTATATTTCAGAAAGTTATTCTACACTGTATAAAAGTACAGGAATGAATAGATAAGTTGAAAATGAAAATAGTAATGAACACATTTTTCCGACGCAATAATTAGCCTCTTCCGCGTCCTCCCTGAGATCCGCCCGGTTGATTTTGTTGATTGAGCCACGGCGCCGATCCTGTGCCTCGTCCTCTTTGGTTTTGTCCACGGCCTCTGCCTCTTGCTGCAAGATAAACATTTTTTTAAAAATAAAATACACACGCAGGAGTAGAGTGGTCCTTAAATTGAACATTCTTGAATTTTCTGGGGACCAACCGTATTATCGTGAGGTATAAAATAAATAAAAATGGGATGTGCGAAGGGTCCCTGAAATTAATGGATTTTTAGAGGTCACTACAGAGAGTTAAAAAAGCAAAGTTTTCGACAATTATTGCCAATAGTTGCAAAATTTTGTAAAAGGCGAAAATCCACCGTTCAAAAATAACCGAATATTTCATTTGAAAATATATGTTTGTTGTAATAAAAGTTAAATAAAAAAAAAACCAAAGGTTTGTCGTTTCTGTTAAAGGGAGTCTAGAAATTCCTATAATGATCAAACGGTATAAAATATCTCTATTGACGAACAAATGAAAAATGTTATTTACCTAATTCTCTTCAACAGCTGAAAAAATACTACTCTCGTTTCAGTTGTTCAAGAGAATCAGGTAAATAAAATTTTTCGTTTGTTTGTTGATAGAGATATTTTATACCATTTAACTAAGTTAAACAGTCCAGTTTCCGCCACTGTCCTACCGTTACCGCCATCGAACGCAATTTATACTAATAATAAAGACAGGTTTCGTTTAATACAAAAGAAATTGACGAAGAGCGGATTTTACTCTTGATTAATGCCACGATGCATACATTTTTCATAAAATGTTCCACTTAAACAATTGAAGACGGCGGAAACGTGGCACATCTTCAGTTCCTTTTAATTTTCTTGTGTTGCAACAAACATATCTTTTCAAATAAAATATTCTGTTATTTTTCAATGATCAAAAGGTATAAAATATCTCTGTTGACGAACAAATGAAAAATGTTATTTACCTAATTCTCTTCAACAGCTAAAAAATACTACTCTCCTTTCAGTTGTTGAAGAGAATCAAGTAAATAAAATTTTTCGTTTGTTTGTCGATAGAGATATTTTATACCATTTAACTAAGTTAAACAGTCCAGTTTTCGCCACTGTCCCACCGTTACCGCCATCGAACGCAATTTATACTAATAATAAAGACAGGTTTCGTTTAATACAAAAGAAATTGACGAAGAGCGGATTTTACTCTTGATTAATGCCACGATGCATACATTTTTCATAAAATGTTCCACTTAAACAATTGAAGACGGCGGAAACGTGGCAAATCGCTGGTTCCTTTTAATTTCCTTTTGTTGCAACAAACATATCTTTTCAAATAAAATATTCTGTTATTTTTCAATGATCAAAAAGTATAAAATATCTCTATTGACGAACAAATGAAAAATGTTATTTACCTAATTCTCTTCAACAGCTAAAAAATACTACTCTCCTTTCAGTTGTTGAAGAGAATCAAGTAAATAAAATTTTTCGTTTGTTTGTCGATAGAGATATTTTATACCATTTAACTAAGTTAAACAGTCCAGTTTTCGCCACTGTCCCACCGTTACCGCCATCGAATGCAATTTATACTAATAATAAAGACAGGTTTCTTTTAATCCAAAAGAAATTGACGACATGTTGAAGATTAGATTTTACTCTTGATTAATGCCATGACGCATACATTTTTCATAAAATGTTCCACTTAAACAATTGAAGACTACGGAAACGTGGCAAATCGTCGGTTCCTTTTAATTTCCTTTTGTTGCAACAAACATATCTTTTCAAATAAAATATTCTGTTATTTTTCCATGGCGGATGTTCACCTTTTATAACACTTCGTAACTATCAGCCATAGTTGTTAAAAACTTTGTTTTTTTTACCCCTACCGAGGAGTAAAAAACAAAGTGTTCAGTAGCAACCTCTAAAAACGCTCCGATTCCAGATGGATTTCGCAGAGATTTTTCTTATACGTTTTACTTTGAAACTGCAGGTTGGCTCAAAGGAAATCTCAAATTTTTTATTATGACTTCAAACTTAGATGTTCCAAAGTTAAACATTTTTTACACATGCGGTCGCCACCTCGAAAAATGCACTAATTTCGGGTCCCTTTGCACATCGCATTTTTATTTCAATACCTCACGATAATACGGGGTGGACGCCCGGAAATTTAAAAATGTTCAATTTAAAGACCACCCTAGCGTAGGAGCCAAATTACGAGCGCCAAACCTTGAGCTCGCAGGATCGCCGATTTTCCTCTGCCCGCGGTTCCGGAACCTTTACCGCCGGGCCTCTTGAACATCGGTGCGTTTTTCAACATATCCGGCAATATAAGAAATCGTATCTTCGAGCCGCGAATGTAAACGTTCTCGAGCTGGCCGACTTGACCGTCTCTGTACGTTACCGTTATATTTTGCATCTGGCAATTCATATTGTCCTCGGCCTCGATCAGTTTGCCGCGATAAACTTCGCCGGTGTTGGTCTCGCAGGTTATGGTGTGGCCTTCGGCTTCGTGAAGCACCTTTATCGGTACGCCTATCGACATCGTTCCTCACCCTTATTTTTTTATCCTCGCGCAAAGAATCAATTTTTTTTTCTCTCGGCGAATCGTCGAATTTATGACAAAAAATTGCTCTTTTATTTATTTATTGTTTTTCTTTTAATTATTTTCTTTTAACGTGAACGAAACGTTCCCACGACGCGCACAAGTTGTGGCGATGTTTTCATGAAAGTGCAAGAGCTTCTCGACGTCTCCGCTCTTGCTTCGTGTTTCCGTTGGTGTCGTGAAGTCGTGAATTTACCGGTAAATTATGCTGCTTACTATTTTCGTCAGCAAAGTGACCAGTCACGTTACCGGTTACTACGGAAAAATTACGTCCGGTAAACGACGGATTAATCGACCGTGGCTATAAATGGTAAATTTATGCGTATGAATATAGTTTTCACTTTCCCTTACTCGTACGAAGTATGTAAGGATAGAAAGTACCATAATCTCAGTAAAATTATCAGATTCAGATAGAAAGTTACCCCCCCCCCCCCCCCCCCGAATCGGACTTAAAAAAAGATGCTCACGAATCGCCCAGATGGACACGCGCCACGAAACAAACGCAGTTGAAACAATATTTGCGACGTGTGCAGGGCATGTCGCAAATATTGCTTCAACTACGTTCGTTTCGTGGCGCTTGTGTGTTTGCTAGGTCGGCTTTGGTAGTCGATTGAAAATGTTGAAAGTGTTGTTGACCATTTTTTTTATAAATATCAATAACGAATTTGTAGCTTTTAGTTAGCCCGCCTCCATTGAATTTTGACACCTTATTTTATTTCTTGGTTGTCGTATGATAGTATTTGATATTATATTCAAAATATTTGGTCGCTTAATTATTTTTCGGAATACTGAAAAAACTAAATAATAATAAGTAAGCCAATAAATATTTTCAATATACTACTAAACACTACCAAACGATTAAAAAAATGCTGAAAGTCCATGCAAGGGGGTTAAGAGCGACAAAATTGTTATCGATATTTAACAAAAACGGTCAACAGTTAAATATTTTTAATGGATTACCAAAGCCGACCAAACGCGTTTTTTTAATGTTTGTTCTCCGATTTCTGTTGATCGATTCTTCGAGAAATTGATTTTTCCTCCAGTAAATATCGATACTTTGAACCGATATTTACGGACAAAGTAAATACCGAGGATCGATCTTTCAATGGAAATAACGATCCACTAAATTAAATTTTTCTTGTAAATTTTAATTACACGACACTTTATGTCGACTGCTGAATAACAAATAGCTTAAAAAAAGAAAGTCGAAAAAGTAACATTCTTATTGCGAAGGCATTTGTGTTATTTAGCTGTCGATATGAACTTTGTACAAGTATACATTTGTGTTATTTAGCACAAATGCATTATTCAGAAGGCATTTGTGTTATTTAGCTGTCGATATGAACTTCGTACAAGTATACATTTTTTAATTTTAATTAATCTCTTTTGTTTTTCGTTTGATTGAATGCATCGACTTTTAGAGCGCGTACCAAATAACTAACTACAATCTGATACATACATATGTATAATTGAAAAAAAAAACGAATCATTTGCATTCCAGTTGATCGGTTTTTTCCGATTTTATTTATGTGGTTAAATTAACCGAGAGATGTATGCTAATATTTGCGATATGCACAATGAAAAAAGTATTATTTACGTGTTCCAGTTTCTCATACAGGATTTGAATTATATCGTTTATCGAATGCTACGTGTACGACATGAGATAATAAAAGATAACGAAAGACGTTAAATATTTAATTTTCAACGATTATATTCGTTTATAATTTCTTTATGATTAACTGCAAAGTGACAATTTGACATAATGTATTTTTCCCGTATAATAAAACGTTCGATTTTCTTGGTATCGATGTTCTTTCTTTCGATATATTGTTGGATCGATACATAGCGTGGCGATATACAATACTGAAGATCGATCTTCTCTTTACGATGCGGCATCTCTATGCTAACTTTCTGTGAATCGAATAATGGTCTAGAAACATTTTATATATATATATATATATTTGTAGCTTGCAGGCCAATTCCAAGGACTTCAAATTAGAATCGACAGTTTTAGAGGTTGGCGGCGCGTAATTTACTAAAACAACCGACAACGTAATCGGTTGTTTTTACTATTTTATCGGTAGAAACAATGACTGATATATCTTGCCGGTAAAATCACACCCTAAGTTTCTGGGTCTCTGTGTTGTGTGCGCTATTCGATATTTTTCGATATTCGATTGTGACGTTTTCTTCTTTTATCGTAAATTTTTCTACACAACAGTAAATGAGAGAAACATAAAAAAATTATCACGATTCTATTTCGACGTTTCGGTTCGCGAAGCAATATTTTACTTCGCGAAAAATAAACGCCATCCAAAATGGAACGGAATCTCGAAAAAACAATGGGCGATGTGTAAGTTTTTCGACTTTTGAGGTTATATTTACGGGGAGTTTTTCACTAACAGTTTTATCCGCGAAAAGGAGTAACGCGGAGGGCGTTACGGGTTGTATTTTGGCAGATCAGGCGGGTCTGTGTCTCGGAGGTAAGACGAAATATGCGCGCATAACTCGTTCGTTAAAATTTATCCGAGTATCTTTGTTTTTTCTCGTTGTCGCACAGTAAAGGGATGCGCATCGGGCGACAGCGCAGGATTGATAGCGGCCATCGCTGATCAGGCTGGCAAGCTCGAGCCGGGTTCCGAAGCGCCCACAGTTTCCCTGCAGAACGACTCTAGGTATCCCGAAACCGATTCATTCGTCGCTTTTATTATCATGTTCTATAGCTGACAATCGATAATTATTTCAGACAGTGCCTGATACAGCGCCGAGGCCCGGTGGTCGGCGCCATATACAAAAACATCGCTCGCTAAGTGAACATCGCTGAGTGGAGTATTCTCCTGTTAATTCTCGTGCAATTTTTTTTTTTAAACATTGCCACAAGGTGATAAAGGAAGATGAGACTCGAGAAATTTTGTATGAAATAAATATTACGGTTATCCGTACATAATCTTTTTCCCTGTAGTACAGTTTTATTCTGGATGGATTTTGTTTTCGCGCGTGCTATACGATGATCCGTATCCTCCAAGGTCAATCGGTTTTTCTACTGCTACCGGTAGCAGCGGCGCTTTGCTTGTTTCGTCTCTCGTACCATTTGTTCACACCGAGCTTTATTAGCTCGTCGTGCTCGTAGATCCAGGACAGCATGACTAGGACGAACATCACCGCACCGACAAGTAGATGCAAGACTTTCTCGTCGGGAAACAAATAGGCCTGTAACAAAATTTAATTGTTCAAACTAGGAGCCAATATGAACTAAGTATGCGAATAATACGAATACTTTGAATAATTCAAATGATTCGAATCTTTTAAGCGATTAAATCGTTTCGAATGATCCGAATCAATCGAACGATTCGAATGATTCGAATTAATGGAATGATTCGAATTAATCGAATGATTCGAATGATTCGAATTAATCGAATGATTCGAATTAATCGAATGATTCGAATTAATCGAATGATTCGAATTAATCGAATGATTCGAATTAATCGAATGATTCGAATTAATCGAATGATTCGAATTAATCGAATGATTCGAATTAATCGAATGATTCGAATTAATCGAATGATTCACATTAATCGAATTAATCGAATGATTCGCATTAATCGAATTAATCGAATGATTCGAAGTAACCGGGTAAATCGAATACGAAAATAAGGAAAACAAATTGTTTCTGGTCCCGCACGTTTATATGAGGTATTCCATCCGGTTTCGAACGGTCAAGAATTCGGGCCGTTCAAAAAAAATTTAATTTCACCACAATTCATGATTATTTACAAAGGGTTTTCGTAATTTTTTCAGAATTTGCAGATCTTTTTTTTGGGATATTGAAAAATTGAACTTTTTAGAAAAATCCCTGTATCTTAAAAACTGTTAGTCGCACAAATAAACATTTAAGACATAAAAGTTGCATCTTCAAATGAACTTTTGATAACAACATTTTGGAGATTTTTTTGGGTGGGCTTACTTGCGATAAATTGGTGATCAGAGCTGACACCATCAGAGCTCCCGTGAAGAGTGGTTTGGGAATTAGACCGCGCAGCGGTCGATAAACAGTTTCGACGTGTCTCTTGTTTATGAATATAGTCGAGTGTGCGATTCTCAGCGCCATGTTGAAGCAATTGCCGAAAATAAATCCTACGGGACCGAACCACGTCGCGAGGAGATACGAGGCGCAGAGAAAAGCAACCGACTCGTATATCATTATGAGATTGCTCTTGTTTATCGTCGCACTGTCGGCAGTTGCATTCGCGTAACATTCCGTAACGCCGTTAATGCCCAGTAGGAAAACTGCGAGGCAATGAGCGCGCAGCAACAAAACAGGCAATTGGGTGGTCAATTTTGCCCCACCGTAGAGCCAGAGTAGCGTCGACGAGTAGGCTTGTCCGAACACCAAAACTATAAGACCTATCGAAGCAACGGTCGAGCACAGATGCGTCAGAACGTTAACGCTTTCACGGATCTTCGTCTGCAAACAAAAACAAAATAAAAAATTAATCAACGAACATCAGCCTGCTGAAAATGCTCATGCGGGTTTCAACATTGGATTGCATGAGAATGCATGGGAATCCATGAGTGCAGGGAACCCATTTTCAGTCCCATATACAATCTACGTGATAGTTTATATGGAAACCCACGTGAACATTTTCACTAGGGCAGTTAAGGCGAAGGGAAGTGGCTGTGAGTACAAGAGATACAGTTGCAATTTTTCAATTACCTTTTTTCGATGGTGCTGATTTTTTTGGGATAAATTCACACCATTCAAAAAAAATGCATGACTGTTCGAGATACCGACGGAGTATATAAGTGAAACAACTTCGCCTCGAGACCGTTTATTATGTTAAGTACCGCAGTCGGTACGTAACATAATAAAAAATGTAATAAACTTTTTTCACGAGTGGTTCACATGCACGCTTAAATGAGAAGTTTCATCGAAAACGGATATCATGTCAGTATTCGATGAGACCTTTCGTTTGACCGGACCCGTATATCCCCGTGTCCGAGACAGAATTTGATTATAGTATTTTATATCGACCACGTCCGAGTCCGGGTCGGGCGAGTACAGCGTATTTCACTCCCCTTATGGTAGTCCTTGCGAATAATATTCACTTCGCATAAGAAATGAGAGGGAATTTCAAACACTTCTGGATGGTATAAAAATCTGAAAAAAGCAAGCATGTTAAAGGCAATGAAAAGATTCATTTTGCATAATAATAATTCTAAAATGTTATTAACAAATTGATGTAAAATTAAATTGTTCAACAAATCTCCCGGAAACCTAGCTTTTTTTCTTATGAAAATGATCCGTTCACTGTACTGAATACGATGGATATTTCAGATTTTTTAATTCATTTTGAATTTTGCGAATTTCTACACATTTTTCCCATAGAAAAAAAAAAAATCAAAGTTAATTTACAATTCTGAAAAAATGCATACGTATACAGAAAAATGAACGAATCATTTTCATTAAAAAAAATTAGGTTTCCGGGAGATTTGTCGAACAATTTTATTTTTCATCAATTTGTTAATAACGCTTTCGAATTATTAGGATGCAAAATTACTCGTTTCAGCACCTCTAATATGCTTGATTTTTTCAGATTTTTATACCATCCAGAAGTGTTCGCAATTCCCTCTCATTTCTCTGAAACTTATGCGAGGTGAACACCATTCGCAAGAACTACCTTAAAGTTAAATGAACTGGACTCAGTGGGTTACGAAAACTAATCTACTTTTTTCATGGTCTGAATTTTTGAGAGAAGGTCACTAATTTGCGGCTGGATGTGTACGGTAATTTTTCATCCGAATCGAATTTACTTTCATATTTAAAAAAAAAAAATGGCACCATAGAAAATAGTTCATTGAAAATAGTTCTTGAGTCTCTAAGTTGTCGATGATAATGCAAGTGCAACGTACAGGATTCTGTTCCGATAAAGACTGATCGCGTTTGACCATCTGCGTAAAGTAAAAGTAGCCGCTGTCTTCTATCGGGCGGAAGATAAATCTCGCAGCTAATGACCCCAAGTTATTCACCACTTCGTAAGTACCCTGCAATTAATTATGAATAAAAATCACAAATATGTACGCATTCATGAGATTGGCATTGAACTTTTTTTTTCTTTTTTTTTTACCTGCTCCGTGAACGTTAGTACGGGAAGTATCGTCATTATTAGCCGCTCGCCTTGGGTCAGTATCTGTTTGAGTATGCCTTGACGAAAGAAGCTCCACGTCAGGACGGTCAACTTTTCGTCGAAACACGAGTCCTGCAAGATAATTTTTATCGTCTAAATTAACATGTTTTTGCGATATGTTTTTTTTCCTCTAGCGGACTAAAACATTGCATACGAGTCAAGTGACCGCCAATAATGTTTTTTGTAATGTTAAAATTGTATGCAATTTTATTAGATTTTTATCTAAAACTCTAATTCTCGAGCTAAAGCTTACTAAATCGTGATACAAAAAAACGAAACGTCGATACATTTTTATAAAAAACATGGATGTTACGAACTTGGTTTAACTGGTCGTTTTTTATGCATGGTATGACAATATACAATTTAACAGTCTGAGTCCATTCTAAATTGTGCTTCCCTCGAGATAAAACTTAATAAGGCATAAATTGAGGCATAAACGATTTTTGTGGATGTTTGGCATGAATATTAGTAAAAAAAAAAAATTGAAATAAAAAAATAATGATAACGGTTCCAGATATGCAGATCGCATTTTTCTTTGAATCGACGAAACGTCGCTGCGTGTTGGAATGGTTGCAAATTGATAAATTTAAAGCAATTATTTTCTTTTACCGAGAAAAATGTTCGTGCGGGGAAGCAGTATTAATTACCGAAAGTATTTTTTTCATAGAAGTCTCGTAATGGAAAGCAAATTACATGAGAAAGCAAAGTGAGAATTTTGATTTTCACGCTCCCTTTTTAGTTAGTACACGTACGGTATTCTGCAAACGGCCGGGCAAGAAGTCTCTCACGGACTTGAACGGGAATTCCTTGGACACGAGTTCGTCCGTGCTGTCTCGTATGGACAATTTTCTCTTCCTCCCCGATTTGTTCAACGCCTCGATGTAATAGTGGAAATAAGCGTAATGACTCGTGGTGTAGAACACAGCCGCGACCAACTGTGCGACCCCGAACGCGAGAAGTGCGTTTTCAGGCCGATACAGGATGAGCGGAACGAACGTTAACGTTCTGAAGGCGATCATCGCCGTGTCCAGAATAATCTGAAAAAAGGACCAAAAAAATTAAAGAAAAATAAAATAATTTCCCACTGCCGGAGATCGTACGGATTTGAAAGATAAAAATTGGGGTGCGCCAATATTCGAAATAATATACCTCGACCCGAATTGAGTATGGCTAATGCTATTTACAATTCAATCCTACATAAAAATGAGTGCGGGTTGAACTAAAATCATTAAACAGCTTACCGCTATGTGCTTTCTTCTCGTTACAGTTTCATACCGTGTATCACTTGACCATATATCACAGATGAGTTTTCGAATATTGTAAGCCTTTGCTTCTCAGTTCCAGCCGTGAACCAAACCGTATCGCTACTTTACGATATCTTTACGAATTTTTTTTTTTTCTTCACTACACGCTATGCTTTCTCACTATTGTATGCAACTGTAAAAAGGGCATGTTCCGTATATTCAATAAATAAATGAATCAATAGGATCTTCAATCAATTTGAGTTATTTGAGTTATTTGAAATTGTTAAAAATATCCAAATTGTTCAAATTATAAATGCACGAATTATGGTAATCGCGCAACGTGGAATAAATTCAACGTTGATTAAAAAAGAGAATGCAAATGACTGAACTAAAATAAAATAGCAAGTAAGGAAGAGTTTATGTAGGGGGCATTACCCATCTCTTGTAAATAAATCATATGCAACATAAGGAGAAAGCGAACTCTGTGATACCCACGAACAAGCAAACCTTGCTTCTGTAAACTAAACGAAGCTAGAGTTTCTACACGTAGACACATTATATTGTATTATGTTATGAGTTATACGAAAGTCTATGCAATTATGTAAACAATAAACATAAAAAAAAGAAGAATTTATGATTTGAATAGCAGTATGCAAATTGATTCTTGCAGTATCAGCGCACCCCCCGGATAGCAACAAGATACGCGTACTTTAAGTCTGACGAAGAGGAAGGCGTTGGAGACCAGCTGAACAACGAGCGAGGCTAATTCTATGACGCAGGATACGGCGACCGCCAGTACGGCGAATGTGTAGTAAGGCGGCAGAGGCTCCGCGGAAGAGAGCGCGAAGAGCCAAACGTAACCGAATATCAGCGACATCGCGACGCATATCGGTAGCCTGTGAAAATAGTCTCTCGATACTCCGAAAAGGTTTCTCGGCGCTGGATAAACTTCAGCGCCGTAAGCTTTTTCAATTTAACTCGACTAACGTAAGCCACAAGAGATTGACGACTTGAGCCCAATTGTGTTCGGCGGTGTTGGTGAGACACGCCTTCATGAACGGCTCTCTCGACAGGAACAGTATCATCGATTCCAGAAGCAGCAGCCTGACGTTCATGACTCCGAGCATGGCCTGGCCTACGTGACGCACCACGAAGGCGTTTAGCACGAAAGTCACGCAACGGCATAATATCTGAAAAAAAGAAAAAAAAAAACACATTAATAAAAGAAAAAGATATGAGGCGTTGAGTGATGTGATTTTGTCATCGACGTGATATTGTTCTATTGTAAAAACCGGCGCAGTGGCCTAGTGGTTAGCGCGCTTGCCTCAAGACCAGGGCACCCACAGGTCGCAGGTTCGAATCCCACTGCCGTCGCTTAGTCGAAAACTGAAAGTATGGGTGAGACAAAGCTCCAGATATATATACGAGTCATCTACACGTACCTGTACGTGTATACGTCACGTATATATAGCTGTAGTCCTAGTTTACATTCTCGGCTTCGGCATGACGTAGCTCCGGCGCCGTGAAGCGCACTTGGAACCGACCGTATCGGCATGTGGTTTTCCGCAGTTTTCCTGTGCCCGTGGTAAATATGCCATGGCAAATGCGATACGGTGGGGAAAGACGGATGCTGCCGCACTTTGTGGGGACTGGCTTGCGGCAGAAATGCTTCGGATGATGAATAATTAAATAATAATGTAAGGAAAGTCGGGCCGACCCACTACAAGACCCTAAAAGTTGGAGTCTCGATAAGTGGGGGAAAATGCAAAAAAAAAAAATATTGTTCTACTGTACCGTGCCAGGCACTGGCGACACCAAACATGTTTATTCTCTAAAATCTCACACCTTGTGTGATTCATTATGTGACTTAAACGTGATAACGATGTGACATTATATGTGTACCGTGCAGTGCACGGGTGATACCAAAAAAACTTATATAACGCTCATAAATTAAATTATGTTTATACTTGTTAATCGAACATGCTATATTTTAACTTTTGTAAAAGGGATCATCCCATCGATAAATAAATAAATAAATAAATAAATAAAATATTTCCGCATTATATTTGTTAAATTAAACGGGCTATATTTTATCTTTTGTAGAAGGGTTGATCCCGTTGATAAATAAATAAATAATTTTTAAAAAAGCCAAAAATTGCATTGAATGAAAAAAAAAAATTTTACTGGTCGAGCGACGGGTAAAATTCAAAATTGACCAGCGGATATGGAAACCGCACTAACCTGAAATACAATGTTGAACGACGCATTCTCGAGGCTACTTTTCAGAACGTTCTGGGCCATTGTGATCCGACGTTTATTCCTCTGTCGAGTGTCAACGCGTCGTGTTCGACGGTAAGTCAAAATAATAGTGAATCCGCTGCGCGATTGAACGTTTTCTCGGCGCCATTATTTTTCACCCTCGAAGCGCCTGCTGCTTTCAGGTTAGGCTCGCGATCAGCTGTTCGGTGCCGCGAACGCCATTCATCACTGCGACGAGACGACGAATTAATTTGAATCGCACGCGCCCACCCAGGTAGCATTAAGTTATCCTAAAGGCATCGAAACGATGCCGCACGAACGTTACGGACAACTTTTTTCTTTAGCAATCGGATATCCTTTTGTAATACTAATTGTATCACTTAAGTCCCGCAGAATGCCAACATTTCGGTGGCAGAATTATAACTTTTTGACATCAAATAACTGTTAGAAAAATGTTGCCATATTGTCAACTGTTAATAGTAAGCGAAATGACAACTTTATGCTGTCTAATAGTCAGACCTGAAAGACATCATTTGAAATGTCACGAAATCGATATAATGTTTCTATAATCTAATGGTGATCTAAACGTTAACTTATTGACAACATGTAACTGCTATGGAAATGGTGACTTGTCGCCATCCATCATACGTTATCGAAAAGGAAACTTTATGTCTTCTAATAGGCAACACGTAAACACATCATTTTAAATGTTATAAAATGGACTTCCGTTTATGATAGCTAATAGTTATCTGAACGGTAACTTACAGACAACAGACAAAGGTTGACCGAACGATACCTACTAAATGACGTCCAATAGACATGTCTAAAGGATATCCTTTGGATGATCAGGAATGGATAAGGATAAATAAATTCAAAAAATTATTGATATCGATGTTCTAACGCAAAAAGAGCATGAATACTGTATGTTTACACACAATCTGTATGCTTAAAAGCATACAGACTGTGTGTAAACATGGTATTCATGCTCTTTTTGCTTTAGAACATCGATATCAATTTTTTTTTTTGAATTTATGGCGTTAAATAATCGATACATAACGTATATGTATGTGCCAAAGTAAAAAAATATTTTATTTTTGTTCATTCGAACCGGCCGTAACAGGTTCTCTCTCTACCCCGACGTTCACAAAAAAAAGTTTCTTAGACTCCGTTATGACGAACACGCTGTTTTTCGGCGGCCTTTGCGCGGTCACCTCCGCGACGTAGCCACTCCGCAATTTTTCCCTCGATGAATGTTATTTTCGAATCTTTGAAGACGGTGCGTACAATTTCTGAAAACAGTATAAAACGCAAATGTTAAAAATATTGTTTTCTGTACGATCCTTACATTATAAATGTACGTTAGTATACTCACTTAATT
The DNA here is from genome assembly GCA_958510785.1 of Exephanes ischioxanthus. NCBI lineage: Eukaryota > Metazoa > Arthropoda > Insecta > Hymenoptera > Ichneumonidae > Exephanes > Exephanes ischioxanthus. The sequence continues at coordinate 4,574,001 of OY294021.1, forward strand.
AACCTGAATATTCGAGGATTCGTTGATAATTCCTATGAGGATGGAGATGCTTAACACAGTCGTTGAAAGCTGAAAAAACCCACTGGATGCTGAAAAAAAAGTTGAAGAATGATTGGTATATCGGGGGGAAAAAAGATGGAAGTTTGATAACTTTTATCTGTTATTTTATATATTATTTTGCGTTGAACGAGCCTGAATATTGCACCATTTACTTACCTAATAGGTTGGTGATGGTTTTGAATATTGATGTTTAGCCAGCGATGAAGTAAATCTGCAACAAAATAAAAATACAAAATTATTATCAAAACTCCTTGCAGAAAATGTGATTACGATTAGGTGAATTAAAAAAAAATATTACTTCTACCGCGTTATTAATTTTCTCCCGGTTACTAACCTCGAAAACGTACACATAAAAGTCATATATTATACGAGCAAACGGGTTCATTGATTAATATATTATATTATATTAACAACTACAATCTTTATTGTTGACTATAAATTACGTACGTACATAGTGTACTTACCAAACGTATAATACGTTTTACGCACAGCACATCAATTATTCGCGTGAAAATGGAGGGTGTATGATGGCTACGTTCTTCGGTAATAGATATCCATCCGTTATCTGGCGGATAACTGCAGTTCACAATGGGCGTTCTATGCCGGAAAAGGGCGCCAAATTGTAAAGTTAACATTTGGACGACATATTTTCGAGCCGCGATATCAAACGAAAGTTGTCTGTTAGATGACTTATGATCGCCAACTGTTATCCTTAAACTGCCATGTCCGAAAGTTGACTTTTGGACATGGGATACCTTACGAATAACATTTTATGATAAGTCAACCAACGGATACCTTTTTCGTAACATCTGAAAAATTGCAACTTTTGGGGTTAAACAAAGTCGAATAGTTGTCCGAAATGTATTACTTTCGGACAACTTTTGGAAAGACTTTAGGATAACATAAAATGGACATCTCTAGGACAACTTATTTTTGTTATATTTATATTTTGCTATCCCAAAATTAACAAAATGACATCTAGTACGAAAAAGTCATCCGAATGGGATACATATATAAGTCCGCCCGAATGGTAACCATAAGCTATTATTCTACGTCCCAAAGTTAACTTTAGACATTGGATAGCGTATAGTTACCATTCGGGTGGACTTATGTATCCCATTCGGATGACTTTTTCGTACCAGATGTCTTTTGTTTACGTTGTTAACTTTTCGGTGCCCCATAATCGAGTATCTATCAGACAAAATCATATGATAACTTTCGGAGCACTTTTGTGAAGACTATTTAAGTTAACATAAAATGGACATCTCTAGGACATCTTATTTTATATCTATATTTGTTATCTATAAATAGTCAACTTTTCGGTGCCCCATAATCGACTATCTGTCTGAAAAAATCATATGATGACTTACGGAGCACTTTTATGAAGACTATTTAAGATAACATAAAATGGACATCACTAGGACATCTAATTTTATATCTATATTTGTTATCCGTACATAGTCAACTTTTCGGTGCCCCATAATTGGTACCTATCAGACAAAATCATATGATAACTTTTAGAGCACTTTCGTGACGACTATTTAAGATAACATAAAATGGACATCGCTGGGACATCTCATTTCATATCTGTATTTGTTATCCGTATATAGTCAACTTTTCGGTGCCCGATAATTGTTATCTTCCAGACAAAATCATATGATGACTTTTGGCTCACTTTTGTGACGAACATTTATGTTACCAAAAAAATGGAATCATTACGTCAACGCACATATGGATGAAAATTTAAAGACACCTTGAAGATATCTTTCGGATTAATCTGAAAGATAACTTATAAAGGTTATCTTATAGAAGGCAATCTGACAATACTGCTACTTGGGCAGGTAGCACAAAAAAATTTATCAAAAAGTGATCTAAATGGGTTACATATGTCCGTCTGGACGGTATCCGAAAGTTGCCTCTCATCCAAAAAGTTAACTTTTGGACGTAGGATAGCTTATAGTTACCATCCGGACGGACATATGTAACCCATTTCGATCACTTTCTGATAACTAATTTTTTTGTGCTACCTGGGAAAGTGAACCGTGACGATGGAATATTTTTTTACGCTCTAAACCTGAATCGGTCAGCCGTTTTGCATAAAAGTCTAAGACGTTGACGTTGAAAAAAGTTGAAAACTGAAATTTTCATAGCGCTTCCTCATAAAAGCTGAAAATTGAAATTTTCATATCGCTTCCTCATAAAAGCTGAAAATTGAAATTTTCATATCGCTTCCTCATAAAAGTTGAAAATTAAAAATTTTATATCGCTTTCTCATAAGGTTCCTTTATTCGCGAAGCTTCCTCTATGAGGAAGCCAAAAATACAGACAATGCTTCCTCATAGAAGAAGCTTGGCGAACGTTCGGGAGTTCGAGATTGGCGGAGTAAACGACAAGCTGCTTTCACTCGCGGACGCAGCGACACACACAGGCTGCGCGCGAAACGCGCTACGACCGGTTACACCGGCCAGCGGTGTCCCCAGAAACGCCTTTCGTTTTAGTTAGCGCACGTCTGCTCGGCCGTTGGGAGGGATACGAAAGCTCCGGTTTAAGCCGGTCGAGACGATAAAGAGATAATAAAAATTCTTACCGATCAATTTTTTTGTTGTCTTTATTATTCTCATCGTTTTCCAGTACAGGCGGTGAACAAAAATATAATTCTTATCGCGTGCTCGAGCGCTTTCTCGACACGACCATTATTATTATTATTATTGCTCCTTAAACTTTCGAGTACTGTTTGCACGTTTCGTTCTATAGAACACACTTGACGAGGAAAAAAAAGTTGAAAAAAAAAAAAAAATCAAGATATCACAAAATGCCGTATCGTGGAAAACTACGCGGTCTCGCTAAGGCGTGCCTCGTAACGTCGCGCATAACAGGCGACTCAGGCTCGTCGACCGCCGGTCTCGCTGTGCGATACTCGGAGATAGCAGTGAGAAATTTTTCCTCCAACAGGCCGCGGAACATGAGGTAAGCATCGTTCGAAATTTAAAAATAGATTTCGACGCTCTTTTTTTTTTTTATTCCCATCATTTATAATAACAATAATATTTATTGCGACTGCTCAAGTGTGTACGTTTGTGTTTTCTTTTTACAAAAATAATATATAAGGTCATACAGTTAATTTTTTTTGAAAATTATTCATAAATACTGTCTTCTCGAGCTGGTCGCATAAGATTTCAAGGTCATTTTTTTTTTTTTTTCTGCTTATCGATCTGAGTATTTGTTTTCAGATTTGTACAGTTTGTGAACAAGAATGGAGGTCCACAGCACCTGGGCGTCCAGCTTGCAGCCGGAGGTGACATAATCGACGTGTCTGCGGTCAACTCGAGGATTCCGAATAATCTTAAGAAATTCCTCGAGGAAGGCGACGTGTTTCTGAAGAAAGCCAAACGGTAACGAGGTCGATAAAAAAATGTTATTGTCTTTATTGTTGCGCGACCCCTGCGGCGATCGATAGATGAAACGCTGAAGCCCGTCGGAGCTCTTTTTTATTTATCTCTTCAGGAACGACGAGGAGGACGTTAGAGGTCTGGTGGAGAGGTTCGTCTCGTTACCCCCGCGCGCAGATCAGATTTTTTTTGTGGTTTGCCGAACCTGTAGAAAGATATTATTTTTTTTTTTTCCTCCAAATATAGATTCCCTTGTTTTTGAGATTTTTTTTTTTTTTGCGATTTTCATGTGAACGTTTTTGGGGTGTTTCAAGACATTGGAAAATCACATTTGGCAAAAATTAATGAATGTGTGCGTGAGTCCATGTGTGCCCAAAAATTGGGACGTGCCCAAAAATTGTTTTCGAATTACTCCTACAACTTGGATCATGGTGGCTGGGAAAAGTCAGGGGAAAAAAATCTTGGTCAGGGAATCAGGGAAAAGTTAGGGAATTTCAAAATTGGTCAGGGAAAAAGTAAATTGTCGCAGAACCTTTTACAAATAAATAAGAAGTACATAAAAGGAAGCCTTAAAAAAAATAGAAAAAATTGGGAACATTTTATTTATTTATTTATTTATTTATGTATTTATTTATTTATTTATTTATTTATGTATTTATTTATTTATTTATTTATTTATCAACGGGATAATCCCTTTTACAAAAGTTTAAATATAGCATGTTTGATTTACGAGTTATTTATTTATTTATTTAACGGGAATAACCCTTTTACAAAAAAATATAATGAAGAATATGATTTGAAGAAAAAAAATCAAATTAAATATCAATATAATAATTAGGCATTTTCATTTGCATGATTAATTTTTTTGATTATAAGTCGTTAGAAGTGTGGTCAGGAAATTTTTTTTAATTGGTCAGCGAAAAGTCGGGGAATTTTTTTCCGGGGAAAAAACGGCCACTTTGTTGAAACAGGCTTTCAAAAGCGGGTCGAACCGCATTGTTAGTTCAATTTTTTTGGCCTACTGCTTTGACTCACTAAGATTTTACGGGAATTTAAAATTCGTCAAAAAAGTCTTGCGGACACGCTGGGTACGATTTTTTTGCTGCCGGCCGTGAGAGTATGTGAAATCAACTTATTTTTCACGAGGGGCGGGGGGGGGGGGGGGGGAAGGGGTCGTGTACTATCAAATGAGAAGTCTCGTCGAAAGCGGTTATCGCGTCGGCGCCCGACAAGATTTTTTTTTTACCGTACATGCGAGAATCCGTGAAAAAAGTTTGTTACAGTTTTTGATACCGATTGAGCCCAGGATAGACGGGGAGGGAGGTGTTTCATATGGTCTTAAGGGGCTGCTGGACCTTCCTGTTTTACCGACGCAAATAGGCGATTTCTTAGTTTTCCCAGTTCGTCGTTACTGTGCGACGCGTATGCTTCAAATCTTACAGGATTGTCTTAATAACATAAACGATTCGACGTGCACGCGAATTTCGGTCGACATCGTCCGAGAAATAAAGAAAATCGAATATTATAAATATTCGCGAAAATCAACATGGCCGCTGAAATGTCAACGGTATCTGTTTTGTAGGATATGAAAAATTCTAGATCTCGCATGCGTTAAAAGAGCGTGCATGCCGATTCTTTGAAGTTCTCCGAATATTCCAAAACCGTCTAAAAGTTGCTCACTCAAAAGATTATCGCGCATAGTGGAAACTGCGATCACTTAGTCTATCGACTTGCGATGGGTGATCAGAGCCGATGACAACGGCATGATTTTTTTTTTCTCTCGTAATTCCCCTCTTAAGGCTCTAGCTTTCTGGGAGCCATCTAGCCGCTATTCTCATCAATTTTTATCCAATTCCTCTCTTGTAAAGTTCACGGCTGCAGCCGCTGTTACCCCCCATACTGTATCGCATTTGCACTAGGGCGCAGGGAAACTGCGGAAAATCTGCGCCGATACAGCCGGTCATTCCAACTGAGTCTTGATGTTCGTATTCGATACTTCGAGTACGACCTCCAATCCTCAGAATTCGACCTCCCGCTCAACGGTTCCAATGCGCCGGTTAGTGCACGGCTAGGCAGTCACCCATCCAAGTACTGACCGCGAACGATTCTGCTTGACTCTGGGGACCACCGAAGCCGCACACCAACCGCGCATCCACCGCTGTCGGTCGGCATGAATGTAGTACGATGCAGAGCCACCTGTGCGTCAATCGTGACACTACGTTCATGCCATTTCGCAGACTATAATATTTGGTTTTCTTAATTCCTTGCAAGTTTTCAATCAAAATTCGTCTGCACACCGAAGCGTTTATGTTAATATCATAATCCTGCATGATTCGACGCATATGCGTAGCATATTAACAATGCTAAGTCGAAACTGAAAAATTTTCTAGTTCCGTCGGTAAAACAGGTAAAGCAGGTTAAAAAAGGAAAAAACACAGCTCCAGCATCCCCTCAAGAGCATGTGAAATACGTTCTCAGCGTGTCTCTCTTGCTCTGCCGAGAGCGCCACTGATGCTATCTCGCTCGCACTCCATAGTGTTTCACATGCTCTTAAGGTGATACCTTTTCGCCCGCCTACCCTATCACGGGTGATAATAAAAACTGTAATGAACGCCGTTTCGAGATCGCAGACCACTGAAGAACATGAGAATTGTATTTTCCTGAGTTTGCGAATTTATCGGGAAAAGGCCATTTTCTTTTTCCTAAGTTTGTGGTTTCAAAGACTCCATTAATTACAGGTTATGTTACCGACGGCGGTATTTCACATAACCTGAAATATCTCATTCGGATGGACATCGGTCGATAATATAGACCGATTTTCAGCATCAAGTTTGGCGATTTGGATTTCATACCATTTTCAATTTTTTTTTTCTTTATTAATTCTTTCGCGAAATATGTGTACTTCACGTCGGCCGCAAGTTTCCGTATCATGTATTTAGCCGGTAATAAATACGTGGTGGATTCGCAATTTAGCGGAGAAAAAATGCGTCACACATAGTCCAGAAACAACGAAAAATGAAAAAAAATGTATAGACATTTTTTATAGCCAATATATCTAGAAAATTACCGATTTTTTGTATTTTAAAAATCTTTGACTTCAATGGAATAGGCGAAAACCCCGCCCTGATGGACAAGCGCGACTAAATGGAGCCAATTGTTAAGGTAGCTATGTCGCTTCGGGCTCATGTCGCACAAGTTCGAGAAAAATGCAACTACTTCTCGATGGTCTAAAAAGCTGAAAAAATGCATGCATACTAAAGGTACTAAAAAAATTAATTTTTCAGAAAAACAATTTCAAAATGTTATTAAAAAATTAATCAAAAAATTAATTGTTTAACGAATTATCCGACAACGAAACTTTTTTTATCAAAATGATTCGTTCATTTTTTCTGAATACGTGTGAATTTTTTCAGATTTGTCAATTAGCTTTGATTTTTTTTTCATATAAAAAAAACACAAAAATCAAAACCAATTGAAAAATCTGAAAAAATTCCTACGTATTCCTAAAAATGAACGAATCATTTTCATTGAAAAAAGTTGTTTTGCCGGGTAATTTGTTAAACAATTAATTTTTTGATTTATTTTTAATAACATTTTGGAATTATTATTATGCAAAATTAATCTTTTCGGAACCTTTAATATGCATGCATTTTTTCAGATTTTTATATCATAGAAGTACTTGCAATTTTCTCTTATTTTTCTCGAACTTACGCGAAATGAGCGCGAAGCGACATAGCTACCTGAACAGACACAGCCACCGACCAAACCACTGAAAAAGCCACAGTGGTTTATTGTCAAAACGTAACCGACCAAATCACTGTGAAAACCACGGGCCCAGCGGAAATTTTGCGAAATAGTCGTCATTATTATGCCAAATAATCGCTGAAAATGCTTTCTCATAGAAGCTTTGTAAATCAAAGTAAATTAGACGCCGAAGCGAAGTTACAATAACAATTTTTTTTTTTTGCTTCCTCTTAGAGAAAGTTTTCTCGTGAAATCTTTTTTCCCGGCATTTCCATGCAAATATGTTCAGAATGTTTCAAAACGTTGAAAATTTACAAAAATGTGTGTGTGTGTGTGTGCATGTGATAAACGCATAAAGACGTATAAAGACGACGATGAACGTGTTAAAAATTTCTTCGGGTCGTTGCTGGGCTATAAACACTATAAAAAAATCACGACAAAATGTTACAGTTGCGATGTTTCCAAAATACCCTGCAACTTGAAAATTGCACATTGCATGTCGGTAATTTTATTTCCTTCATTCATTTATTTAAAAAAAAATTAAAAGCCAGTTACCGGATTACCAGATCGCTTGCTCATTTTTAGGATTCTTTCGTATTTTTCAATGCGTTCTATTTTTATTTTTTAAATTATGTAATCGATTTTTTATTATGTGTGTCCTGATAAGATGTCCCTGAGAGTGATAAGGTTGCGAGTTATTAACGTGGCTTCGTTATCCACACTAACACCGAGGAAATTACTTTCTCCGTGATGGTTTTAATTGTGTTCCTTTTTTTTTCTCTTGTTGTCACCGTTGCGGCAGGATCGTTGCAGAGGGACGAAGCATAATTCCAGAGTCAGACGTGAACTTTCTCGCTCCTATCGATCACATGGACAAGCTGGCGTGCGTGGGATTAAATTACAGCGGACACTGTAAAGAGCAAGGCATCGATCCACCTCAGAGTCCTGTAATCTTCAGTAAATTTCCAAGCAACGTCGTCGGACCTGCGGACAATCTTGTTCTTCCCGCAATATCGGAAGTACGAGATTTTATTGAAAAGAAAAAAAAAAATTATTCACTTCATGTTTCATGTATTTACGGTTGAGTTCAGAGCGAATTGAGAGTGGAATTGCGAATACTTCGCGATGAGATAAAAATCTGAAAAAAATCAACCATATGGAAGGTACTGAAAAGATTGATTTTGCATAATAATAATTCCAAAATGTTATTAACAAATGGATGAAAAAAAAATTGTTCAACAAATCTTCCGGCAACTTAACTTTTTGTTCATATAAAAACAATAAGTTAATCTTTTTGAATACGTATGAATTTTTTCAGCATTTTGTCTAATTTTTGAAAATTGCGTTTTTAGTTAATAAAAAAACGTGATTTTCAAAAATTAGATAAAATTTTGAAAAAATTCATACGTATTCAAAAAGATTAACAAATTGTTTTTATATGAACAAAAAGTTAAGTTGCCGGGGAATTTGTTGAACAATTTTTTTTTTATGCATTTGTTAATAATATTTTGGAGTTATTATTATGTAAAATCAATCTTTTCAGCACCTTCTATTTGCTTGATTTTTTTCGAATTTTTGTCTTATCGAGAAGTCTTCGCAATTCTCTCTCAATTCTCTCTGAACTCATGTGGGCTCAGGCTGTCCGCTAGGACTACCTTAAACCTTCACGTACCGGCGTCTCGCTCAGCGAGAACCTAGAATTTGGTAAGACGCAACCTTGGACCGATTCGAGTAACAAGTTAAGGTGCTACAAAAAAATCTGAAAAAATTCACTGACGTACCTTGAAGTGGTGTTGTGTTTTTTTTTTTTTTTTTTTTTTTTTTTTTGTAACGCGGACGAAAATTTATTACGAAGATCCGTATTGATTTTGTGCTTAAAAGAAGGCATGGTCGTTTGCGATTGGCAAAAAGTCCCCGGTAGCTGAGGGGTTAAGAATACAAATGGACGTGTATCCATATACTGGAACATGAGTCCAAACCCTATGTTCCAGCACATAGGTATAGGTACTTTTGATTCTTATCCGTCGATATAATTTTGTTAATAATGTGCGTCCCATTGATGTTTTCTCTCCGGTAAATGTGTCGATCTTGGTTCGATTATTGGCCGCATGTCATATTTTATAAGGGCGGGTGGCGCGAAATATACTCAATCTGAAATATAATGATACCCTCGAGACAGCCCTGGATCCATCGATCTATGGATCTATAGATTCCAAGATCCGTAGATCTAAGGATCTATAGATTCCAAGATTCGTAGATCTAAGGATCTATAGATTCCAAGATCCGTAGATCTAAGGATCTATGGATTCCAAGATCCGTAGATCTAAGGATCTATGGATTCCAAGACCCATAGATCTATGGATCTATAGATTCAAAGATCCATAGTTCTATGGATCTATATTTTCAAAGATCCGTAGATCTACGGATCTATAGATTCAAAGATCCGTAGATCTACGGATCTATAGATCTATAACTATACATATAGATCTCTAGATCCATAGATCCAGAGATTTACGAAAAAAAATGTCGCGCCGATCAAATACAATTCCTGAATCATCTAAAATTCCTCTTTCAAAGGGATCGCAATATCACCAAATTTTTTTTTTTTTGTTTCACTAAATCCAAAGGATGGCCCCTTTTCATTCTAAATTTTTTTTTCATTTTAAGGATTCTAAATTTTGTTCAGAAAATTATTAAAATACAGCCGACAAGTTATTAATTTCTCAGAAATGCAGTTAATCAATTTTCACTGCAATTTATGGAAGGTCCATTGTACCCGATATTTTAAAAAAATCCGTACGTCCCAAATCACTGCAACTTTAAAGCAGATTTAAAAAGAGATTGCGTAACTCGACGATGCTCCCTCAATCGATTACCTCGTCCATTTTGCCCCCACTCCCGTATTCCGCGCGCGAGGAATTAATCCGTGTGATTATGAAAATACGGAATATTGGTTGCAGAAAGTCGACTGGGAAGCGGAATTGGCGATAGTTATTGGCAAAAAATGCAAGAGCCTTAACAATCACGAGGCCGAAGATTGCATCTTCGGTTACACGGTGGCGCAGGACATATCGGCCCGTGACTGGCAGAAAGGCAAACGGAACGGTGGACAATTTCTTTTGGGCAAAGCGATGGATACGTTTTGTCCACTCGGACCGGCGGTCGTGACGAAAGAGTCGATAGCGGATATCAATAATCTCAGCGTAAAGACCTGGGTCAACGGCGATCTGAAACAGGATGGCAACACCAGCGAACTGATATTCAAGCCTCACGACATCGTCGCTTATATATCTCAGTGAGAACCGAATAATACTGAGTCGATTTCGATTATTTTTTCGAACGACGATTTAATTTAAACAGGGTTGTCACGCAACGATGAGTTTTAAATACCCGCGCTTATTTCACGTTTTCCACTTAAAGTTTCACGCAGAGATGCAAAAATACACGTATTTTAATTACCAGTAAAGTTATCGATGAAATACCGTTTCGTTGTCGTACGAAATTCTTTTTCTCATTATTTTGTGACGGAAAAATACCGATCACGATTTTTTTTTTTCTTTATTTTATCATCACAAAAAGTTAAGGTAGCTATGTCGCTTCGCGCCCATTTCGCATAAGTTCGAGAAAAATAAGAGAAAATTGCAAGTAGTTTTCGATGGTATAAAAATCTGAAAAAATTCATGCATGTTAAAGGTACGGAAAAAATTAATTTTGCATAATAATAATTCCAAAATGTTATTAAGAAATTAATCAAAAAATTAATTGTTTAACAAATTACCCAGCAAACCAACTTTTTTTTTTCTGAAAATGATTCCTTAATTTTTCTAAATACGTATGAATTTTTCCAGATTTTTCAATTAGTTTTGATTTTTGTGTTTTTTCACACATTTTTTCTATATAAAAAAATCAAAGCTAATTGAAAAATCTGAAGAAATGCATACTTATTCAAAAAAATGAACGAATAATTTTCATTAAAAAAAAAGTTTGGTTGCCGGGTAATTTGTTAAACAATTAATTTTTTTATTAATTTGTTAATAAATTTTTGGAATTATTATTATGCACAATTAATCTTTTCAGTACCTTTTGTATGCATGCATTTTTTCAGATTTTTATACCATCGAGAAGTATTTGCAATTTTACCTTATTTTTCTCGAACTTATGTGAAATGAGCCTGAAGCGGCATGGGTACCTTAAATGAAATTTAGTTAGAGGGGGTTTGTGACTAAAGCATGCAATTTTTTTACCGTCCAAAAACCCACCAATTACAAAATTCCTATTACGTCTGTCCCCGATAATTTCAGGTCAGTCGGAATTCCCGAAGTTCTCCGAGTTTTTCCTGTTTTCCATATGCGTAACAACCCTGCTAATAACGCAACTTATTAAAAAAAAAAAAAAAAGCAAATTGTTTTTCTTCATTCGTAGGTTTATGACTCTATTGCCCGGTGATGTCATCCTTACCGGTACTCCGGCCGGTGTAGGATTTACGCGCAATCCTCCGGAATTCCTGAAGGTAAAAAAAATAAGGTATAAAAAAAAAAATTTATGCCGGAAAATGAAAAAACGAAAAATTTGTTTTGCAGAAAGGAGACGTCCTGGAGACCGAAATCGAAGGTATCGGTCGTCTGAGGAACAACGTTGTCTGATGGGGGGAAAAAAAATCATCGAAATATACGAAGAAACCCGGCGTTTCTATACCGCGAGGTATACAACATTTTCCGGAAATTCAAAATGAAAACAATGGTGGATTTTTTTTTTTTTTTTTTTTTTTAAACGAAACTTCGTACCGTCAAACGCTACGCGTCCCCAGTCATTACAACAATAACCGTCGCAGTACAAAAGCCCGAGGGACTTGACCACATAACGAGTACAATTTTTTTTTTAAATACCGTACATATTTTGTCAGTGTTTTCAATAAAAACAGAAATATATCGATTTTCAATTTGAAAAGGTCCGAGGCGTACGAAAGATATTGAACTACCGTCTGTACCCACGTGAGCTTAGTTGTTAATTTTTTTTTTTTGGGAAGGAGATACTTCTTTGAAAGGCAGCGTTACCATACAATGTTGAGTCTTTATTAATAGAGAGAAAAAAGCGGGGGTGTCAATAAATCGTCGATGCAATAGTTCCCCGCGCAGTATATTTTGTGAAATAACGCATAAGTTTCATTTCATTACTGTAACATTAGGTTTGTTTTTGTTTTTTTTCGTAATAATAGAATATATGTATATGTATATATATATCTATATATATGTATATATATATACATATATATATATATATATATATATGTTTAATATACTAGACAGTATCATGTGCATGTATAATTAATTCTTTTTTTATTTAATTTACTCGTTACAGACATTCGCACTGGCAGTCACACACTCTTGCGCACGCATCGTCTTTTCTTCATACCTTATCTTATGGTTTTTTTTTATTTAATTATTTCTTCTTTTTTTTCTTATTGATACGATCATTAAATGTATAGTCGCATTCGCGCGGGCAAACCTTCTCCGAGCAGCCTTCTTCACACCTTCGATAGATCGTCTTGATTCGCTATTTTTTCTTTTTTTTTTTTTATCATTCTTAAACACCGCATTTTAATTTCTACAAATTGCCCCATCTTAATTTTTGTCCTCTTTTAATTCCGTTTCATGTCGTGTGTGTACATAGTATATTTAGTGATAAACGTACCGGAGCTTTCGCACAAGCGCCAGACACTCGCTATAGATCGCAGTCTGATAACGAGTTCAAAATAATAATAATAATAATAATAATAGTAATAATAATAATGATATAGGGGGGCATCGAGGAAGAATAGGAAGAACGTAAAAAGTTGGGTGGAATTTTTTTCTTTTTATAACCAAAAAAAAACTCCGAGGGTTTCCAGCCAAGTTCGTCAGAAAAGAAAAAAAAAAAAAAATGAATCTTCACTTTGAGTCACCAGTGAAAGAAGAGAGAGAATTTTATGTATTTTATTTTTTTTTCATTTATTTCATTCATATCACTTGCCACACTTGACTTTGATGACGATCGTTTTTTTTTTATTTTTTTTAAATAAAAATCTTCACAAAACCCTTTACGACGATATCGAACTAATAAAAATTTTGCTCGCGAGAGAGTGTTCGCGCGAGATGGATAGAGAGGGAGAGAGTGTCCGGGAAAAGTTTTGGATCCATTCGTCGTTTCCCAGACGCGAAGCAGTGTGTTTTGTCGCTAAATCAATTTTTTGTTTTGTTTCCGTTTTGTCCTCGGTGTTTTCTGTATATTTTCTTCGAGGAATGTATTTGTCGGCGGAGTCGGCTGAAAACTGTTTTATCGACAATGTCGCAAAAGGCCAACCCTCTTGTCGCGCGGGTCTGTTTGTTTTGGTCACGGTACATTGTGCTTTTTAGGGCGCACCTGTAACAGACACGTAGCACACAAAACGTTTGCGATTAAAAAGAAAGAAAAAAAAAGGGGGAAATTTATCTCCACGCGATTAATGCGGTCGGTAACGAAAACTGTAATTCAATGATTTTTTGCTCACCCTGCCGGTCACCGTCGCAAAGCGATTTCTCACGCGAACCCGAATCGAAATCCGCTCCGTGCAAGAATTCACTTCCACCCGGCGAGCGCAAGAATAATTAATCGCACTTTTCGCTACCGACCTTTACATTTTTTAGTATAAAAAAAAAAAATATATTCGCAATTTCGTTATCGTTGATTTTTGCGACTTTCGTACGTACTCTCTCTCCCTCTCTCTCCCTTTCTCTCTGCAGCTACGTATCTCACACTTTTCGAGGTCTCTCTGTTCGTATCACTCTAGTTACCACCCTAAATCCAGCGAATTGTAACCAGTGGGCGGAACATCGCCATCCGCCTTATCCTCGTCATCGGCTGACAAGAAAACAACAAAAACTCCAGTTAGTGGAAAATTGTGTTTTTCTTTTTAAGAAACAAAATTTGGAAAAAAAAAATGAAAGGAGAAGAAGAAGATAGAGATCCGATGCGATGTTTCGATGAATTTTTCCGCGTGTTATTACGTCCAAGTTGGTAATGCCGTGTTATCGTTACGTCTGGATTATTAGTGACAAACTTTGACTTAATGAAGCAGCGCCCTCTTGCTCGGTCGGTATATCTCGTGCGTAGAAAAAAAAAAATAATAATAATAATAATTAATAATAATAATAGTAAAGTCGAAGATTATAACATTTGGAGGAGTAACGGACACGAAAAATAATTAATAGGCGAAGAATTATTGATTATTCCGTTGATGTTCGAACGATCGATTTTCGTTATCTACGTCAGATTCGTCGAGGCCCTCGTTACTCGACGGGAACTTTTTTTTTTTTTTGACTCTTCCTCGGCGAAGCGTAGGAATAAATAGCCAAAATATATGGTACAAGAATGACGATAGGCGAGGGGGAGGGTTTTTATATTTTTTTTTTTTTTTTACTCGCAGCCATCACCACTTTTCGGATTATGGAAAATAATTTGATGCACGAGAGAAAGAGGAGGAGGGGGAGGGGGGGGGGGGGATGAACGTTCTGTTGATCGGTAGAGCGGCTCGGTGGTTAATGATGTTGATTTGTGGTGGTAGTGGCGAGCGAAAGATCGGTGACGATTTCGGGGCCGGGGTGGGGAGATAGAGAGGGTTCACGGACGGACGAACGGCAGAAGATTAACCCTAACCTTTCTTGGTAGTGTTGTTGACCGCCTGTCGTGTAACACTACCGCAAGCATTCTTTTTCGTTGCGACATCACCTGCTGCTGCTGCGAATGACAACAAACAAAAACATTTTATGACGTTCATTAATTATTCCTCCGCAGACTTTCGTACTCCGTTAATAAGGGAATACGTCTCGTGGGTCGTTTTGCCACTCTTCGGAACTACATAGCTATTGAGTCATGTTTTAAGGATGCATCACACCACGCATTCCCAACCAAAAGTTTAATGCGAAAATCCAAAATTTCAGTACTTCGCGACGTGCCAAAAATCCGAAAAAAATTACATCCGCCGCATTATATATATCAAGTATAATAATAATAATAATAATGCCGAAAAGTTATTAACACATGAGCCGAAAAGTTATTAACACATGAGCCGAAAAATTAATTAAAAAAAAAAAAACTCAGACAACTTTTTATTTTCTCGTTTTAAATGAATTCCTTGATTTTTTAGAGTTCATATGAATTTTTTCAGAATTTTCTATCATTTCAACATTTTTTTTTTCTCGAAAATTTAAGACCTTTACTGAAGTTGATTTTTTTCAGATTTTTGTACCATTAGGAAGTGTTCGAATTCTCACTGAATCTCACATTTGACTGGGAATGTACGCATCCTTAACGTAAATGCTCCTATTCGTGCCAGAGCTTGGAACTACATAATTTTTGAGTCATGTTTTAAGGATGCATCACACCACGCATTCCCAACCAAAAGTTTAATGCGAAAATCCAAAATTTCAGTACTTCGCGACGTGCCAAAAATCCGAAAAAAATAACATCCGCCGCATTATATATGTCAAGTATAATAATAATAATAATGCCGAAAAGTTATTAACACATGAGCCGAAAAATTAATTGTTCAAAAAAAAAAACTCAGACAACTTTTTATTTTCTCGTTTTAAATGAATTCCTTGATTTTTTAGAGTTCATATGAATTTTTTCAGAATTTTCTATCATTTCAACATTTTTTTTTTTCTCGAAAATCTAAGACCTTTACTAAAGTTGATTTTTTTCAGATTTTTGTACCATTAGGAAGTGTTCGAATTCTCACTGAATCTCACATTTGACTGGGAATGTACGCATCTTTAACGTAAATGCTCCTATTCGTGCCAGAGCTTGGAACTACATAATTTTTGAGTCATGTTTTAAGGATGCATCACACCACGCATTCCCAACCAAAGTTTAATGCGAAAATCCAAAATTTCAGTACTTCGCGACGTGCCAAAAATCCGAAAAAAATAACATCCGCCGCATTATATATGTCAAGTATAATAATAATAATAATGCCGAAAAGTTATTAACACATGAGCCGAAAAATTAATTGTTCAAAAAAAAAAACTCAGACAACTTTTTATTTTCTCGTTTTAAATGAATTCCTTGATTTTTTAGAGTTCATATGAATTTTTTCAGAATTTTCTATCATTTCAACATTTTTTTTTTCTCGAAAATTTAAGACCTTTACTGAAGTTGATTTTTTTTCAGATTTTTGTACCATTAGGAAGTGTTCGAATTCTCACTGAATCTCACTTTTGACTGGGAATGTGCGCATCCTTAAGGTAAATGCTCCTATTCGTGCCAGAGCTCCTATTTACTCTTACTCTTATTCGTATTCACTATTAGTGGCAGGTTTATGACGTTACGCCTTGTAACAACGTATTTAGACACTCTAGCGATACTTTTTAAAAACAAAAATTGTTCTTGGTATTCCTTTTGTTTGATGCAACAGTCAAAAAGTTCTAAATCATTGACGTGAGTAATACAAATTAGTTTTTCACTCCAGTCTTCGCCTTCACTGTGAGAAGAAGCAGACCATTGACCGGTTGGTTAAGAAGTCAGTTATTTTCTAAATGGTCGTATTCCACATAATAATTTATTAGCCGCATAAAAATTTCAGTATTATGTTCACAAAACCTCAGATACGATATTGACGATTGAAAAACATTTTGGGATTATTATTTATCCGAAATCTCTGGTGGCTCGCATTGGGAACACAAGAAACGTTTATAGCTGCTATTAATGCCCGACTGAGAGCCATTGTGAGTATAAGTTACATTTTTTTTTTTTTTTTATTTAAAACAATACTTACAGAAGATCGAATGAAGTAAGCATCGATCGAATGTAAAACCATTTATTTATCAGCCTTTTATTTTTATAATTACGATAAAACCAAGATAAGCTTGAGTTATAGGCAATTGTCTATAACTCAACAAATCTATTGACTCGATACACGGGGGCCACTAATAGGTACAACGAGCGGCCACAAGTCGGTGCAAGTCAGTGTTGACGAGCCACTAACAGGAGCCATGGCATTAAGGTAGTACTAGCGGACAGCCTGAGCCCACATGAGTTCAGACAGAATTGAGAGAGAATTGCGAACACTTTTCGATGGGATAAAAATTCGAAAAAAATCAAGCATATGGAAGGTGCTGAAAAGATTGATTTTACATAATAATAACTCCAAAATATTATTAACAAATGCATTAAAAAAAAAATAGATTAACAAATTCCCCGGCAACTTAACTTTTTGTTCGTATAAAAACAATTTGTTAATCTTTTTGAAAACGTATGAATTCTTTCAGAACTTTATATAATTTTTGAAAATCACGTTTTTTTTATTAACTAAAAACGCAATTTTCAAAAATTAGACAAAATTCTAAAAAAATGCATACGTTTTCAAAAAGATTAACAAATTGTTTTTATATGAACAAAAAGTTAAGTTGCGGGAAGATTTGTTGAACAATTTTTTTTTCATTCATTTGTTAATAAAATTTTGGAATTATTATTATGCAAAATCAATCTTTTCAGAACCTTCCATGTGGTCGATTTTTTTCAGATTTTTATCTCATCGGGAAGTGTTCGCAATTCCACTCTCCATTCGCTCTGAACTCACGTGGGGTCAGGCTGTCCGCAAGTACTTCCTTAATTTATTCTTTTGATCATATCTTACAAAGGAAAATTAGTAATTCGTTACATTGGGCGGTTTTTGATTAGCTAAAAGTGTCCTCTCCCCGATAGATCCCATTTCAATTACCAGATACGTATATTTGTGTAAATATTTTTTTTTTGTTCTGTGGCGTAATTCTTAAGCTGCCACTAATAGGAACGTTGATCTAATAGGATCTTGAATGAGGCTTCTTTTTTTTCCACGTGAATTCTGAGATTTGCGACGAGAAGCGAAGCGTGAAAAAATATATTTCTGGACTAATTTTTGAATATTTTTTTTAGGTTTCTTTGTTTTTATCCTAAAAGATTTTTTTAAAAATTCTTTGTATATATATATATTCCGACTAGTTTTTTGGAAAAAATTTTTGAACTGTTTTTTTAATATATATTTTCAGACGACTTTTATGACAAATTTTTTTTTTTTTATATAGGAACGTTGGAATATCGGGGATGCACTGAAAAAGGAAAATCGAGCAGTGCCGACCGATTTTCATTTTAAAAACTCAACTTTTAGTTTCAAACAGTATTTTACTTCCTCGCCCTGTGGGAAAATTTCAAGCGCGATCCGAGGTTTGTATCTATAATGTTAACTAAATTGATTTTTTTTTAACGAGATTCATAACTCGATAACGGTTATTGCGAAACGACGTGAAATATACGAAATACTTTTAAAAATAATCATCCAATGAACATTGCAGGATTTTCTTTTCTTTTACCGTTAACCTTTTTTATGAACCTTTAAATCTGATATTTTTTATGAAAAGAGAAAAAATATCCAAGGTGTTTGTATGAATAAATTTTTTGGATTTCGGAAAAAAAATTTCTGTGACGTACTGAATAGAATGCCGGTTAATTTTTCCTACTTCCGATAATAATTGTGGCCTCTACGACAACTATCGACAAAAAAAAAAGTTCTTTTTTCTCGCGATGGCGTGAATCTCCGGTGATCGTTAACATTTGTCAATGAAAAAAATGTATTCGAGAGCTCGAACACATGTACTAGCGGTGCGAGGAATGGCAATAAAAAATATACTGCGGGTTAGTCGCGAAAAATTCCGGAATACCGACATTATTTTTGATCCGTCAGGGTGGTGTAACCCCTTAAAGAAGTGTTGGAACCGAAGATGTGCGGATAGCGTATGAATTGAATCAAATAAAATAGTATCACACATTTCATTTGAATAATTCAAACGGTTTTAATATTTCCAATAAATCGAATAGTTCGAATGATTCGCTGGATAATTTTTTCACTTTGAAATTCCGAACATTTATTTGAATTTTGAATAGAATTGTTTATATTCAAGTCAGGTAGAATCGTTCATACATTCGAATATTCGCACATCTCTAGTTGAAACCTGTGTACGTACAGGTATAGATATCTAGGCATGTGCAAAGCCCACTGCTGCTAATTTTCCATGAAAAATATATCACTTCGATATTTCAATAATTCAATGTTTCGAATGAATTTATAGATTAAATGACTTACTTTGCACAATAGCAACATTTCCTTCTACGTCTCTCGGACATTATAGTGATTTTAGTTAGCACATAAATGCAATTGTCTCATATGGCCAGTTCAGCCGGTCAATGACTCAACAGTAGCAGACGTATTCCCTTATTTAAAAAAAAAGTAGAGCCGACTTTTTCTTTTGTAATCGTAGAAACTGTCGACCCCTTCGTAATAGAAGAGTTCAGAATAAACTTTGAAGCTTGGGTTCACGTACCCGTGCCTTGCTGGGCCAGCGCTGGCTGGGTTACCGCGTGACCACCGGGTAGCATTTTTTGCTTAAGCATCGTCCAATCGAAGGTGTAATCGTATCGGTGATTGAGCGTTCCGAAGAGAATTCTGAAGAGCTGACGGAGATACATGTAGTCCGGACTCTCCTCGAAGCGAAGCCCCTTTGTGTAGTTTATGTACATAGCAAACTCTGCCGGGAATCCCTAAATAGAAAAAGTTATTAGTACAAGCTCGGTGATAAGATCAAATGAAAATAAAAAATAAAAGATAAAATCGAAATTTTCACATTGCTTCCTCGTTTTATTTACTTTTGTTTGAAAAGCATTTTCTGTTATGATTTGGCTTCCTCGTGGGAAACGCTTTTTCTCAGTAAAAGAGAATAATCGCGTGAAATTTCAATTTGCGAATCCATTTCGTATATTTTTTTTTCTTTTTATATATTTTTGTTACCAAAAATGCATGCCAAGTATCTGCAAATATCAATTTATTAACGGCTCGTTAAGTTTTAGCTCGAAAAGAGCACGATTTGGAGCGACCGGGTATTTTTTTTGTGTACGAATTTTATGACACGTTCATACTGTGCACGAATCATTTTTTTTTTTTTTTTTACAATTTATTGACGTTTTATTAATTTCCACGTTGATTCAGTAGATTTCAGGACGATTGTTGGACGGTTTGCTCGAGTTGAAGCTACGAGGGTCATTTTTCGTTAAGTAAAAAGATTGCACAAAATTTGAAGCTCTTTAGAGATTAGTGGCAAACTCGATGCCAAACAACCTTCTCGGTAACACGATTCGTGTGCAAAGTTTTAATCCGATATCTTGAAAAAAAAAAAGAAAATCGTGAATTTTGAATCCTTTTGACAATTCAAGACAAATTTAATACCAACCAACCTTGGTGACAACTCGACTCGTGTCCAAAGTGTTAGTTCGACAGCTCAAACATTGTGCAAATGAAAGCAGGTACATTTTTTATTTTGACTTTGAAAAAGCGAATATTCATACATTTTTGAAACCCTTTGCCAATTTTGGCCAAATTCAATACCGAATAACCTTGATCGTATCGTATCGCGTGAAAAGTTTCATCTCGGACACTAGAAATTTGCAGCCGTAGCGTGTTTACGTTCTCTTGCGACACATAACACCGAACATTTTTTTAGATCTAAATATTATTATAAATTTTTTATTTTGACTTTGAAAAAGCGAATATTCATACATTTTGAAACCCTTTGCCGATTTTGGCCAAATTCAATATCGAATAACCTTGATCGTATCGTATCGCGTGAAAAGTTTCATCTCGGACACTAGAAATTTGCAGCCGTAGCGTTTTTACGTTCTCTTGCGACACACACATACACCGGACATTTTTTTAGATCTAAATATTATTATTTTATGTTCCGGAACGTTCCGAACACATGTACATAAAAAATTATATATAAAAAATCCTCCGTGAGAAAGCAAAGTGATACAAAAAAAAGAAAAAAAAAATCCATCGATCGACGTCACGTACCCTGCACAGTATGTCGACAGGCGTTGACATCTTCTTCTCGCTGATTTTCTCGTACTTTTGTTTCTTGGTCGCAGCTTTGAGACCTTGCCAGGGCAGTGAGCCTCTGTTGAAGTACATTAGTACGTAGCCGAGAGACTCCATGTCGTCCCGGCGACTCTGCTCGATACCGAGATGGGCGTTTATCGATGCGTACCTGGCAGTTCCCGTCAAATTTTTATCCTCCCGGTACATTATGTGAAGCCGTGTACGACCGTCACGATATTTCTTTGCTAGTCCAAAGTCGATGATGAACAGCTGCGACATTTACATCAAAGAAGAGTGTCAATAATGGCAGTGATAATGGCAGTGATAATGGCAGTGATAATGGCAGTGATAATGGCAGTGATAATGGCAGTGATAATGGCAGTGATAATGGCAGTGATAATGGCAGTGATAATGGCAGTGATAATGGCAGTGATAATGGCAGTGATAATGGCAGTGATAATGGCAGTGATAATGGCAGTGATAATGGCAGTGATAATGGCAGTGATAATGGCAGTGATAATGGCAGTGATAATGGCAGTGATAATGGCAGTGATAATGGCAAGGATAATGGCAATGATAATGGCAATGATAATGGCAATGATAATGGCAATGATAATGGCAGTGATAATGGCAGTGATAATGGCAATGATAATGGCAATGATAATGGCAATGATAATGGCAATGATAACGGCAATGATAATGGCAATGATAATGGCAATGATAATGGCAATGATAATGGCAATGATAATGGCAATGATAATAATCCTCGAATGGACTATGGTGATTTTATCTCACCTTGTTACAGTGACGTCCGATGCCCATCAAAAAGTTGTCCGGCTTAATGTCTCTGTGTATAAAGTGTTTGCAATGTACAAATTCGACTCTCCCGACCATCTGATCGGCTAGCATCAGAACTGTCTTGATGGTGAATCTTCGCGAACAGAATGTAAAAAGATCCTCCAGCGAAGGTCCGAGAAGCTCCATAACAAGGACGTTCCAGTCACGTTCTTGGCCATACCTGATAAAAATTATTTTTTAAAGTTTAGGGCAATTTTTTTTATCTCCACACCGCATACATCAAGTTCTGGAAAGCGCGAACGCACGCGGGCCAGAATTTGTGTTTGCAAATTTTAATCATGAAAAAATGATATTTTCGCGCCCAACTATTCGTGATGGCCGGTAAAAACAGTAGACAAAAATTCTCCGACACAGCCCTGACCTCAAATCGATTATTTTTTTTTCTCACTAAAATCAAACCGACAGTGCAAATACGACGGGTAACGGGTAATTCGATGAAATCTCGAACTATAAGCGGTATTCAAAAACATGTGCTTTACGATTCATTTATTTGCGATTATCATTAAATTAATGAACTTTTGAGAACTCGAGAATAATGTTTTTTTTGTAACTCATGCATGAAAAGTGCTGCTTTATGTGGGGGCCGGGCGCGACAGAAAGTGGTGTTTTTCAAGGCGTTACATAAATACTGTGCGCATGCGCACAGTATTTACGTGCTCATGCGCACGCCGTATGTTTTTCCTTTATTGTCGCCCCCCCCCCCCCCCCCCCCCCCCCAGCAACATAACCTGGCACCTTTCATGCATTCGTCACAAAAAGTAGAATGCGATACTTGTACGTAAAAGCGGACTCCCGACGGCGGTTGTGAAGTGAACAGCACTCGGCTTCGTCTCGTGCCGTTGTAGCGTTCGATCCGGCTCGTGCAGCCACTTCCCAACCTTCGCCGAAAGTCCGTTTTTACGCACTAGTATCGGAAAGTACTATTACGAAACGCATCGCAAACTCGAAAACTCAACGCCACAAGCAAGATACCGTTACTAGTAAAATGGACAATTTTTTAGATGGCCTCCTGCTTTAAGAAGCAGGAGGCTGTCTCATGCCAAGTATCTGCAAATATCCATTTATCAACGGCTCATTAAGTTTTAGCTCGAAGGGTCCACGATTTGTAGCGATTGGGCATTTTTTTAAATTAAGTTACGAATTTTATGACAAGTCTATACCGTGCATGAGTAATTCTTTGTTTTTTTTTTTTTTTACAGTTTATTGATGTTTTATTCATTTCTACATTGATTCAGTAGATTTCAGAAACGATGGTTGGACGGTTTGCTCGAGTTGAAGCTACGTAGGTCATCTTTCGACCGCGCAGATTGGTCACCTAAGGTGACCAATCAGCGCGGTCGATCGGGTCCACTCGTTACCCGAACGATATTTCGACGGCGCGTACTACTTTTTGCTGACGCGCTTCCGCTCAGTTTTTCAAGGGGAGACCAAAATTGATTCCAAATTTTTTGTGTAAGCGATCTTTTTTCATTCGAGAAAAAAAAAAAAAAAATATTCCGTGAGTTACAAAACTGTCTAATTTTTTTTCTCACTAGTCCAATTCCCTGAATTGTACTGGGTTTATTTGGCTTCCTTATAAAGGAAAGCATTTTATGAATGCAATTTTTTCGCGTCAAATCGAAGGGTCTAAATTTTAAAAAAATGCAAATCCTGACCGTATAGCTCAGCCGTATAGCCCGGATAGTCGTTTTGCCTATCCGATATCAGATTTTGGCTCAACGTCAAGCCGGAAGCTGCCAAATTGCCAAAAGACATTTTTTTTTTAAATTCCGTTTAGGCGTAAGTTTATCGACCAATCCCAGCTCAAATAAATCAACAATACCCTTACGTATTATCGAGTAATTTTTTTCCCTCTCGAAATGCATTTTTTCCCCTAAGTCACAAACGAAATAACTGCTTATGCAAAATTTCGTTGGAATAAAAAAATATATATATTGTCACTCCCTTGTTGGTAACAACTATAATTAATTTTTTTCATAGTCGCTGACCAGTTCAGTTGAAAATGCGTTCTTGCATGAAACGGATATCAACGCGGCTTTCACGCAAGACTCTGTTTCCGAACGTAAATGGTTTCCATGTAGGAAAAAAATATTACAGTTTTTCTTACCGACAACGTTACAACACGTGTTCATAACGGGGACCTTAAAGTTAAGATTTTTTTCTTTAAAATGTTCTTCATCACTTAATTCAGATATTGTCTCAATTCGGAGAGTGCGCGGTGTTTATTATTTAAATTGTAAGTCGCATATTCTTTTCCGCTCGGTCACCAGTTACCGTTCGAGTTCAGTTGCATTATATCGTTGATCAGTTAACATTACTTTTCTTTTCCGCTGTTTCGATCATACACCAAAGCCTAGAAGGCCTCCGCTCCTGACATATAATAAAACAATTTTTCAGGCAATTTACCAACGCATGTGAGGTATCCCTATACCGCCCTGCAATATCTTGTACAGCTTGGACTCGTAGAGGAGCTGCGGATGACGAGCTCGGACACTCTCCATCTTGACCGCCACTTCCTGCGTAACAAAAATACATCGGACTGTCATTATCGCTAAAGAAACAAAAAAAAAACATTATTCAACGTAATTCATAAACCCTACAGCACAGCTTGGTGGCATAAAAAAAAAAATTGGCACCACACGCAAAAAAAAAAATTAGATAACGATTTGGCACCTGGCTGTTAAGTATGAAAAAAAAAAATTGGCATCTTCGTCAGCTCAATGCAAAAAAAAAGAATACGAAATTGGCATCATAGTCTGCAACTGTAAACATCCAAATAAAAAAAAATATATATATATATAGGGTATGCAGTAGCGAATCAGCAGCCCGTCATTCGTCAATCTTTAGTTTCCACTGTTGACGAAGATTGGTCGATGAACAATGGAAATCAAGATTGATGTCCATTGTTCATCGAGCTTCAAAAACTCCCCATCGAACGATGCCGTCATTAAAAGAACCGAAAAAATTATTTTCTAATCTTGTCATCCAGTTGTCAACTGTGAAGGAACAAAAAAAAAAGACATAGAGTACGCCATAGCAGATTGACACTTCATTATCCGTCAATCGAGCTTTTCCATTATTACGTAAATAGTCGTCAGTGTTTATTGACATAAACAAGCATATGACAGCTATTGTCTATCACGTTTCAAAATCTGTCTAACAGTATCGTCATAAAAAAAATGTCTGTTGTCACTACATTTTACTTTTTGTCACTTGACATCCAGTCGTCAACTGCGACTATTAAAAAAAAAAAAGACAGTACGCTATAGCGGATTGACATTTCATTATCCGTCGAGCCTGCTTTTCCATTGTTAATTAAATAGTCGTCAGTGTTTATCGACGTAAATGAGCAAATGACAGCGATCGCGTATAACGTTTCAAAGCCTGTCTAACAGAATCGTCATAAAAAAAAAATGTTATTCGTCACTACTTTTTACTTTTTACTACTCAGAATCCAATCGTCAAGTGAGACAATAAAAAAAAATAAGACGGAGTATGCTATAGAGGATTGACATTTCATTATCCGTCAATCCTGCTTTTCCATTATTACATAACTAGTCGTCAGTGCTCATCGACATAAACGAGCAAATGACAGTTTGTCATCTTTCAAAAACTAACAGTATCGTCATTTCAAAAAAATGCCTGTCGTCACTACATTTTACTTTTTTTACTAGACATCCAGTCGTCAACTGCGTGAATAAAAAAAGAAAGAAAAAAAAACATAGAGTATGCAACAGCGGATTAATATCTCGTCATCCGTCAATACTGTGTTTCCATTGTTACACAAGTGAGCGTGGGTGTTGTTGGTGTCTACAAGCGAATGACAGCGATAAAAGTCAAAGCGCGGATGAACTTCAGCTCGGCCTATACATACATACATACACATATAAATAAATAAATAAATAAAAAAAGCAAACCAACAAAGAATAAATATATGCATATATATATGCATACACTCTGGAGGGAATATGCAACATTAAAAGCTGGTAAGATACGTGAATTAGTCGCGAGCGCGCGAGACGTGATTGTAATACGAAATGTGTCTATATATATATATATATATATATATATATATACACACATACATACATATATATGCTATATCTCTATATACTATATATGCTATATATATATGTCTACGAAGACAACATGTATGGTTGACTTGCCTCGCCATTTGTAATATTTATACCGAGATAAATATCGCCGAAAGATCCGGATCCGATTTTTCTCATTAGCCTGTACTTGCTGCCGACAACGAACTCGACTTTTCCGAGTATGCCGAGGCCCGCCATGCTTTCGTCACAATTCCTCCCTCCGTTTGTGCCCAATGCCACCGATATCTCTTTTCCGTGTGGCCTCTCGTCTGGCCCTTTACGCTACGACGACGGTGCGCGTTCCGTATCTCGCCTGCCACAAAACACAAGAGCGCTCTCCCCCCGAACGCACGGAACCCACAAAAGCAGCACAATGGTACACAATCGTTAAACGCCTAAAATCGTTCTCCGTCTACCAATCGAGCGTTAATTTCGTTTCTCACGGTACTGGCCTCGATAACGTTGCTGACGTGAATTTTTTTAATAACAATTATTATTATTGTTTTTTTTTTGTTTTTCTTTCAGACGAAAAAATATGGTTGTTACGAGCGCGAGAAAGAGTATGGCGAAAGTCGCTAGTCAAACGATGAACCCCACCAACGCACCGACATTTTGCTCCCCTTGGCTTAATAGGGACACGAGTCGACCGCGGACTATGAAAATATTTCATAGTCGAGAGACACGACACGCGCTCTCGAGAGAAAAACCTATATCTCGGTGTGTCGTGTGTCTCTCTCGAGCGGGACAACTTCAGTTCGATCGAAGCTCGTCTGTGAGAAACGTGCCTATTATGCGAGTCGGTAAGTTACCGGCTGAACGGCAACGCGAATAGCTGGTCAATTGACCGTGGCTGCGAATGATATTTTACCGATGACAATTTATCTATGAAGTAAATCAAACTTATATACACAATACAAATAACGTTTTTTTTTTATTTATTCAAGGTCATGTGATACAGACTAAATCGGTAAAAAAACGGTTTCTGTGTTTTCTTCGCGCCTATTAATATTTTAGACAAAAGGAAATGAGGTTTTTATGTATCTGTATATGTTCTATGGAGACCTAATTTGCTTTGGTCCAAAATATTAATAGTCGCGAAGAAAATAGGGAAACAGATTTGTTACCGACCGACTCTGTATCGCACGCCCTTAAAGCGACGCAAAATACGTCGACCGGTATTACAAATTGCAATGAACTTTTCTCCAAAAGTGCTGACTCAGTATCGTCAAAAGGAAATTCGTCCGGGATGTAGAAACGTTTTGAGTATCCGCAACCAATTTGTTTTTGGCAACATGGCGTCAGCGCCATTGAGAAAAACAATTACAGTTTTTTTATACCGACTGAGCCCAGTCAGTCGAGGCGGAAGGTCTTTCACTCCGCCTTGAGGTGACGCGGTACGCCCTCCGACCACCCATCAGGCGCCCAATCGGTAACAAAAACTGAGATGAATGCGGTTCGGAGATGGCGGACGACTCAGCAAATAAAAAAATGTCGTTCGCTGCTTTCATCGATTTTGCGATGCATGATAATTTCCATTTTCCTCAAACGTCTCCGGTCTCAAGACGGCACTCATTACAGTTTTCTTTACCGACATTGGTCTCACATGCTCTCAAAGTACGAATGCTTACGTGAATTTTACCCGCAAATATTGTTTAACATCAAAATCGCAACGACTTTTGAAATTAAGGGCATGTAATACATACTCAGTCGGTGGCAAATCGGTTCCCCTATTTTGTCCGTGACTATTAATATTTCGGACAACCGCAAATTATGACGTAGGCTATAAATAAGATATGTGAAAACCTAATTTCCCTTTGTCTAAAATATTAATACCGGCGGAGGAAATAGGGAAACCGATGCGTTACCGACTGAGTCTGTATGACATGTCCTTAAGGCCACGTGAAAGATGTACCACATGACATATGAGTGCGAGAGAGATAGATGCATCTTTCGAATCGATGCCATTTAAAACCGGTTGACGTTTCGGATAAAACGGAAGCATCATCGGACGCGGTATTAAATTCTACATCCGCTAATGCTTTGCTTTTTTCCGAAAAGTCTACGGTCTCTGAATCGCATTCATTACAGATTTTGGTTACCGACTGAGTCTTTTCACATGTCCTTAAGGTGAACTGTCACGGCTATGAGTTATGAGTGCGAGAGAGATAGCTGCATTCGCAACCCAAAAATCTCCCAAGTCGTTTATTTCTTGAGAAAATTATGAGAACAGTAAACTGCAGAATTACTGCGCATAGTTTACGGTGCTCGTATTGTTCTTGAAAAATGAACCGTCTTAGACAATTTTGGATTGCAGTTTTTTTTACCGACCGAGGAGTTGCACTTCACCTCAATGCGACGTAAAACACACTCAGTCGGTAACAAAAACTGTAATGAATGGCATTCGGAGATGGTAGACATTTCGCGAATAGGCAAAGTATTAGCGGATGTAGAATTCAATGCGACGTCTAATGACGCTTCGCTTTTGTCCCAAATTTCAACCATTTTTACATGACATTAATTAGAAAAATGCAATTATCTCTCTTGCACTCGTATATGACGTCATGCTTCACCTCGCCTTAAGAGCATGTCAAGTGCGGCGGTCGATAATAAAAACTGTAATGCTATTTTCTTAAAGCTCCTGAAACTTTGGCGTACAAAGGAAATCGGAGCCGACTGCAGAATTGATAGACGCAGTGGCATTCTACTTCCGTTAGACAAGAAAGTTTTAGCACCCTAGAAAAAAATGGATTGGTTTTATTACCGACTGGGTGCGGGATGGGCGGGCGTTTCACATCACCTTATGGGGAAGTGAAATATCGCGGTTGATAATGAAAACTGCAATGAAAAAGCAAATTCGAGGTGGATGCGCGCGGTAATTTCGCATCCGACCCGAATACATTTTTTTCTCAAAAAAAGTTGGACCATTGAATAACGTTAATTAAAAAATTGCAACTATCTCGCACGCACGGCTGTTTCACTTCCCCTTAATCCTTAGACTTTAGCACCAATACTAATTAACGTCTCCAAATGTTAAGTATAAAACCAAGCCCTGTATCGTAAATAACGAGATATAATATTCCTGACACACGTCCCTAGTAGGTTGTGCGACCGTCTGTTTTTCGGGAAAAACCGTAAAACGGACTGAAAACGGACCCGCACGTTCGGGAACGAAACGGACCGCATAAAATGGATAAACGAACCGTATCATTCTGATTTTTGATTTAGCGCTCTTTCCTGTTGCAAAAAAACGCAAAAGGACCGAACTAATTTTAACGAATTTTTTTTTTTTTTTTTTACGAAATTCCATGTGGACCTTTTTTTTAGAGCCAAAAATGGCGTCAATTCAAATTGTGACATTATTCTTCCCCGCTGGTTCCTTGTATTAAGGATGTATTACACGTACATTCCCAACCAAGAATTGAGAAGTTTTTTTTTTACGAAATTAAATATTTCTCGGTTACAAAAAAGTACCATTCGGCTCCTTCGGACCGGTTTCGGTTATCGCAACCGGAAACGGACCGAATGAAATTGTGGTTGGAAACGGTTCGGTCCTCTTACGGCTTTTGCGACCGAAAACCGAGGGAGAGCTAATCAAAAACGTTATCGTCCGTTTCAGGGTTTTTTTTACGGTCCGGTTCTTTCCCGAACGTACGGGTCCGTTTTTCGGTCCGTCAACTTGCTATTCGCCTTCTCTCGCGCTACAACAGCACTCGGCTTTGCCTCGTGTCGTAACGCTCGATCCGGCTCGTGCAGCCACTTCCCAACCTTCGCCGAAAGTCCGCTTTTACGAACTAGTATCGCAATATACTATTTCTCCACTGATGTCGAATCTCAACATCATTTTACTTCTAAGGCACCATTTGATGCATAAACTTGGGGCGAACACAACATTTTTTTTTCTTCAAAAAATGCAAAATTTCCGTTTAGATTTCCCGTAAAATCTAAACGGTTAGATCAATTTTCGCCAAATTTAATAGCAAACATTGTACAGTCTTACTCCATTCCCGTATCAAATTTGAGTTCATATTTACTGGAATTGGAAAATTTTTAGTCATAAAAAAAAGAAAGAAATCCCATAAAATCTGAAATTCAATACCAAAGGTCTTTGATCAAAATATTATATTCGTGTGCAGTTTTAGGACGATAGCTCAAAATTTACGCAAGTTAGGGATACCACAGACGTTTTTCAAAAAATTCAAAATCCCGTCAAATTTCCAATTTGTCCTCAATCTTCATAAAAGTTGCACTGAATGAAGAGACGGGATCACTACAAGTGTACCAAATTTCAACTGGATATCTCAGACCGTTTCTGAGTTATAGGCGTTTTAAACAAATCGCATCTGTTACACACACGCATACATCCGGACGCCAGGTAAAAATCACATTTCTCGACTATCAGACTATGTTGAGTACTCTGATTAAAATCTAAAATCTCGATTAAAAAAAATGAATTGTTGACTTTGCCTTTTCGCGAATCATCTGCGAATGCCACACATTACAGTTTTTGTTACCGACCGAGTCTGTTTCACCACGCCTTAAGGGGAAGTGAAATATCGCAGTCGGTAATGAAAACTGTAATGAACTTTTTTCAAGGGTGCTCATTTTTTCGAGGAAAAAGCAAATTCGAGCCGGGTGCGCACGGTGATTTCGCATCCGGCCCGAATTCCTTTTTATCTCAAAAAAATTAGCACCATTGAATAAAGTTAATTTGAAAATTGCAACTATCTCTCTCGCACGCACAGTTGTTTCACTTCCCCTTAACGAAATGTTGTACCAAAGGCGCAAACATTATCGTAAATTTATCTTAAAGAAAAAGAAACTGCCTTACAGTAGTCAACACCGCACCTCTCGGCCTAACGGCGAAGCCGTCGATATACTCGGTCCAACGCAGCAGGAATCTCTCGAAATGATTTCTTTTTTTTTTTTTTCTTCAAAATAGGTCATATATTTTACAATAGACAAAAGTATTGCAATCAATGTGACAAGATATTTGTTTTCTTTTCTTTTTGAGAACGATTCATATCGAGCTCGAGAGCGGCTCTCAATTTTTTTTTTGTATCAACACACTGTTGGAATTTGTCATAGTTCGACCCCCCCCCCCTCCCCCCTCCCGTCCTCGGACAACCGAAAAGTATTAAGAATAACGATGAATAATTTGTCCTCGTCTGCCGTTCTACAGTAAATACCTATACTTTTTGAGGCGGCGACAAGGCAGCAGTATAGGATATGTACATAAATTGTAAATATTAATATTTCGTTTGTTTCGTTTTTTTTTTGTTCTTTTCTTTTTTGTCGTTTTAATGTATAATAATATTAAGGAAGCAGGAGCCAGGTATTGGTGATTGGCGACGGCAACCGAATATCGAAAAAATTTACCGTTACAAAAAATATACGAGCAATGTATCGATCGCGTCTGGTGTGTTTCGTCGGTGAGGCGGTTTTTCGCGGATTCGCCGAGCTCACGGACCGTCCTCCTGATCGCTCTGTATGCCCTCGCCGTTCGTGAGCAGCAGCGCGTCGTCCTCGTTGTAGTCGAGGGAGAGTATGCTCTCGCGTCTCTTCTTCTTGTGCTGACGCCGCTCGTCGTCACTGTCCGCAGCACTTTTATCTCGTTTCGCTGTCCTATCGCGAACAAGACGCCGGGAGGACGACCTCGACGACGATTTCTCGTCGCCGTTACTCTTACCAACTATGACACTCTCGTTTTTCGTCGTCTGTGCGATCTTCTCCTTAGTCCTCATCGATTGCCTCTGAGGGCCACGATTTTCACAAGTCCCGACCGGAGATTGTTCCTCGTCATCGTCGTCGTCGTCGTCGCGATCGCTGAGCTCCTCATTCTCGACCTTTATTATAAGGGCCGCGGAGTCGTTCGAACTGTCGTCGTGATCGTCCGTTCGGCAGCTCAGTCTCTCCGGTAGCTCGGATTTCGTCTCGGTGAACGATCTCGCCAGCTGGGCGGACGGCAACGACGGTAGGGTCTGCGGTGGAGCCTCGCCTGAATCGTTGTCCAGCTGGCTCTTCACCGCGAGAAATTTCGAGTCCTCGGAGACTCGTGGGTCGGTCTCGTTACCGATCTCCTCTTTCTTTATGGAGACCGTGCGCATCGTCGACAAACCGTTCGAGAGACTGCCGTCGGCGGACTGGGAGGAAGCCGGACCGGGAAGCGACGACGCGGCGGACAACGACGACGACTTGAAAGCGTTGTTCTCCTGTTGCAGCAGACTCACCGACTCTCGGGCCTTTCTCAGCTCCTGCTGGAGAAAATATATCGTACTCTGCATACCCTCGACGTCCTCGTCGAGATCCTGCAAAAATTCGTCCAGCTCTGAGAGTCCCAGCGCCGGACGGTAATGGACGGATTAGCTTAGGCGTTGCGATTGGCTACGACGTCGCGGTGGTCACTAAAATACTCTCGCGACGACTCCATGATGTTTTTTTTTTCTACCTGAGTAATATTGGGACTGGTTTTAACTGAGCAAC
Source organism: Exephanes ischioxanthus (assembly GCA_958510785.1). Taxonomy (NCBI): domain Eukaryota; kingdom Metazoa; phylum Arthropoda; class Insecta; order Hymenoptera; family Ichneumonidae; genus Exephanes; species Exephanes ischioxanthus. Next base: position 4,606,544 of record OY294021.1, read on the forward strand.
CAATTAATTGCGCTGCGATAATAATCGGTGGTAAAAACTATTTTTACAACTCATTTAATGGTGATGAAAAAGTAATGTTTATGTGACAAAAACACAAAAGAAATTTGCGGGTCTACGAATTTACGAATTTACGAAATTCCAAACATCTATTTTCTCAACGCACAACGTGCGAAATATTTTCTTGTTTCTTTCTTTATATATACAAAAACATCGATTTATTAAGTTTTTATATTGTAAAAGGGATTTTTTTCCCGTCTACCAAATAAATAAATAAATAAATTTACGAATTTACAAATGTGCAAAAATTTCGAATGTTAATGTACTTTATTTAGTAATTAAATTTAGTTTTCTAGTAGTTTATAGTGTCAAGAATATTCAGTTAAATTTTTATGTTGAAATTCAACAAATTATGAAAGTTAGAGACCGTTATGTGGAAAGTGGCGGTGCGAACGAGCAGCTGCGCGGCCGAACTTTGAACGCGTTTTTCTCGAAACGTGATTTTCAAAATCGGTGTCCCTGATATTTCAAAAACAGCTTCATGGATTTTTATGAACATTTTTACCCACATTTTTGAAAAGATTCTTTACTGACGTTTTCATATTCAAATAAATAATAAAAAAATTATTCAGAATGTAAAAAAATGGGTAAAAATGTTTTTTTTTTTTTTTAATGACCACCATTTTGCCAATTGTTTTCCCCCTCAAGGACCGTGTTATATATCATTTGTTAAGAAACGCTTAAACTTTATTTCAGATAAAATGACAAGTCGAAATCAGGGTCACCACAAAGGAACTTTCGAAAAAAAATGTTTACGCCGATCGATAAAAAACATACATAACAACAATAAAAACGAATGAAAAAATACCTAAATGTTCTTTTATAAGTATCCTTCTTTCACCCTAAAAAAATTAAATCGATAAAGCCTATATTTACCGAGCAAAAAAATCACGAAATATGCGTGCCTCTTTATCCATTTACTGTGGCATAAGAACTTAATGTGGCACATTTATATCTCTACCACTCACAACTCTACCAGATAACAACTCTACTGTATTAGAACTCTACCAAAAACTCTCCCAGAATTTAAATAAAACTCTCCCCGAATAAAAAAAACTTGCGGAATTTAATAAAACTCTACGGGAATTTAAATAAAACTCTACCGGAATTAAAATAAAAATTCGGGGAGAGTTTTATTTAAATTCGGGGAGAGTTTCATTTAAATTCGGGGAGAGTTTCATTTAAATTCGGGGAATTTTATTTAAATTCGGGCAGGGGTTTATTTAAATTCGGGGAGAGTTTCATTTAAATTCGGGGAGTTTTATTTAAATTCGGGGAGTTTTATTTAAATTCGGGCAGGGGTTTATTTAAATTCGGGGAGTTTTATTTAAATTCGGGCAGGGGTTTATTTAAATTCGGGCAGGGGTTTATTTAAATTCGGGCAGGGGTTTATTTAAATTCGGGGAGAGTTTCATTTCAATTCGGGGAGAGTTTTTGGTAGAGTTGTAATGCGGTAGAGATGTTTCCTGGTAAAGTTGTTATCTCGGAGAGTTGTGAGTGGTAGAGATATAAATGTGCCCTTAATGTACTTTATTTTTAACAATTTATTCCGATTTAATAAGAATTTTTAGCTGGCGAACAAAAAATTCACGGAGAATGCTGTATTTTTTTCTCGTTCCATATAGTCCCCCATATTCCCGACCAATTTAAAAAATCCCATGACTTTGCCCCGACTTTTTTTTCGTGACCAAAGTTCTATCAGCGCTAATTATGAATACCCCCGAAGTCGACGTTCCACTGCAACAATGGAACTTAAACTATTGCCACGATACTTAAACTATTGCCATTTCACTCGAGTCAAATAACCAGCTTTTGGTGAAAATATTATGTGACAATCCAATATCAGTTCGATGTCTTTTTTCGTTTGATTTTTCAAAAATGTCTAGCATTGTGAAAACGGTCAGTAATTGTTTTTAATTTTTTTAAAGTTTTTTTTTCTTCAAATAACTAATTTTTCCCATTAATTGATTATTCGGTTAGATTTCCTTTTCCCTGACCAATTTCGAAATTCCCTGATATTTTTCTGATTCCTTGGGAAACATTTTTTCCCTGACTCCTTTTCCTGGGATTCCCTGAGCGCGGTCATCGTGAAGTATTATACCGGCGTCTCTCATTGTGTACACTCACCGGATTGTGATTTTTTCACTTCCTCACTGAAGCTTTTCTGAAGGGCGAGTTCGCCCTCCAACTTGGCTATTCTACCACTCGCTATCATACGACCGAGCTCCTCGTTTTCTTGATAGAGGAGTCTGCATTTCGCCATGAGCCTCTTGCCAGTGTTGCTGCAACGAACGATAAAATTTTTTAAACTAATGTATGTTATTCTACCTCGAAAAAAATGCATGTGTGAAAAACAAAGACTCGAAAATATCGAAGGGTATTTTTTTCGCTTATTATGTATAAATAACAACCATTTGGCAATTGCAAGATTTGATGAAAAAAAACCTGGCATTCCCCAAGATTCCATTGGGAAGCAAAGTTATTTCGGTCGAAAATACCCAAAACAACTGCTTTTTGCACACTAGGTGATGCAAAAAAAAAATAAAAAATGCATCCCACCTATCAGGTGTGAATTTCCAAGCGCTCAGCTCGTTCTGGGTGTCTTCGAGTTTTGCTTTGGTGCTCTGCAATTCCTGGCGCAATTTTTGCACGAGGATGTTCACCGCTGGATCGAGTAGGGCGGATCTGAGTGCCGTAGCTGATGGTGTTCCGGCCGCTCTCATTTCCGTTATTTGATTCTGCAGGAAAAATCACGTATTTAGAGTTGTTGTTTCATTAATGAAAAAAATTGTCGGTAAAAAAAATAATCGCCATAAGATTTCGCAATTTTAAATCATTACAGCGTTTCAACATTTATCGATCATCAATTAAAAGCAAAATTTGGTCTCAATATCTGGACCTTTGGCAACTACTTTTTTTTAAACCAAAGTTCATGTCAACTGGCCACAAAAATCAACTTATCAATGCCTGATTAAGTTTTAGCTAGCAAGAAGCATAATTTGAAGCGATTGGGCATTATTTTTTAATTAATAAATCTATAATCTATGATTATATTATTATTATTATCTTTATATAATTATATAATTATCATAATAATAATTATTATTATATATTAATTATAAGAAGTTCATACACTGCATCTGTTGAAAAAAAAAATGTCGACGTTGTATTCATTTGTATTTGGATTTTCTAGATTTTTGATCAAGTTAAAGCGACAACGGTAATTTAAAAGAAAATGAAAAAATGGCATGAAAATTGAACCGCTTTGTAGATTTCTAGTAAACTCAATCGGCCTTAGTGGTAACTCGATCCGCATGCAAATTTTTAGCCCTGTAGCTCTCAAAATTACTCAAGCGACAGCAACCCTAATAAAAAAAATAATTCCAATAAAAAAAATATTCGTAACTTTTGTATCCTTTCGCCTCTATGAGAAATTTCGTTGACCACTTTTGGCTTCCTCACGGAGGACACTATGCGCATTTTGTAACGGTAAACAACGAAAACTTCCTAATTCGAATTTACATTACTGTAGACTATTGTACTTTGTTGAATTGTTGAATTTACACTATTGTACTTTGCCCCGTACGAACCTCCAACATTTTACTCCTGGGGCGATATTTGAAGTTGTGAAAGTCGTGTCTGACGTAAGATTTAAAAGAATCCAAAAATGGAAAAAATATTATAAAATTTAAACCGTTACATCAATTTTCGCCAAATGTAGTACCAAACATTGTGCAGTGTTAATACATTCATCTTTCAAATTTCGGCTCGATGCCTCCTATACTTGCTCGAATTAGAGTCTTTTTAGTAATTAAAAACAAAAAACTCAAAAATTTCTTAAAACCTAACTGCTTCTACACATTTCAGGCACTTTAATATCAAAGATCATTCATCAATATATTATATTCGTGCGGACTTTTGAGATCGTAGCTCTAAGTGTACGAAACAAAAGAGATCCCACGCTATTTTTTTTTTTTTTTAGAATTAAAATCTCTTAAAAACTCACGTCGGACATAAATTTTCATGACAATTGCATCGAACAAAGGGAAATGATCACTTCACCTGTATAACAAATTTCAACTGGCCGGCCTAATCCGTTCGGGAGTTATAGCGATTTTAAGGTAGTCGGAGCGGTACAACAAAATTTCGAACACTTCTCGATGGGCTGAAAATCTGAAGAAAAAAAAATCAAGTACATGGAAGGTGCTGCAAAGATTGTTTTTGTGAAATAATAATTCCACTTTGTTACTAACAAATTGAAGATAACAAAATCATTATTCAACAAATTACCCTGGTAAGTTAACTATTTTCCTTCATAAAAATGATTCGTTTGTCTTTCTGAGTACATAAGATTTTTTTTTTACAATTTTTTGTAGTCTTTGAAAATTGCGTTTTTTCACAGCTTGAACATAGAAAAAAAGCAATTTTCAAAGATTACAAAAAATACTGAAAAAAATTCATACGTATTCAGAAAACTAAACGAATCATTTTTATGAAAAAAAATGGTTAAGTCGCCGGATAATTCGTTGAACAATTATTTTTATCGTTAATTTGTCAACGTTTTGAAATTATTATTACATAAAAACCGTATTTGCAGTACCTCCCATGTGGTTGATTTTCTTCAGATTTTTATCCCATCAAGTAATGTTTGAATTTTTCTCTGAAACTCACGTTTAGGGGGACTGTACCGCTCCTACTACCTTCACTGTAAAAAAAAAAATATGTAAATTTAATGTACCGAACTGGATGTTTTTATGCAAAAACTGGTACATTAAATTTAATGTACAATTGTGATGAAAAATTAACATACTTTTTCATCGAAATGAAAAGTAAATTATTAAAATTAAAGTATTTTCATAATAAAATTAAGGAAAATTATTAAAAATAAAGTATTCCCGATGTGTTTAATACACTGAACATCAATTTTTCATCACAATTGTACATGAAATTTAATATACCAATTTTTGCATAAAAACTTGCAGTCCGGTACATTAAATTTACAATTTTTTTTTAACAGTCTTAAAGACCCATAATCAACCATATATATATATAAACACACACATTCGGACACCAGCTACAAATCACAATTCTCAACGTTTTAAACTATTTTAACTAATCTTACACAAAAAAAAAACCCGACGGAAAATTATGATTATTGTTTTTTTTTTACGAAAACAGCTTCCTCTATGAGGAAACAAAAGCGAAATCTAATCCACGTACGACGTATCCAAGCAGCTGTTGCTCCTTGGAAGCGAGTCTCCTAACAAGGATCCTCTCTCTGTGAGAGACCTCGCAGCACTGTTGTCGGTACTTTTCCTCGGAGTCCCTGAGGCAGGCCAGTTCACCTAAAACAAATAAAAAATCAAAGTATGCCGTAACATGTCCCAAGCCTATCTAGAAGATTAACATTCGATTACGACTCTTTGGAGCTAACTAGTCACGAATCCCCCCCCCCCCCCCCTGCCCTCAATTATAGTAACAAATTAATTTCACACGCGAGACTCTCTGAAGCCAGTGCTGCCTTGAAGCTGCTGCTCCGATGCCGCTGGCGTCGTTGCTATCGCTGCTACAGTAATATTAACTATATTTATTCTACCCTCCGAACGGAACATTAATCTCTCCCTCACAGTGTCTCATAGTTTTTCTAGGATCAAGCATAGTCCACTGCCTCGCAAAACAGTCAAGTGTCTCAGTCTCAATGTATATACCTAAAACTTCAACGGCATCTCTCCGCGTAGCGGGCGACTAGTAAAAACAAACGATTTTTTTTTCTCTTTTTTTTAATCACAATCACTTGACCACTGACTCGAACGCACGGAAGCGATACTCGGCGAAATAATTTTTTTTTTTTTTTTTTCATCGATAGATCGAACGGCACTCTCCATCACTGGCACTCAATAATTTATCTAGCACGGCGCGACTCACGTAGTCACAGTTACAACAAGATAACAACGTGTTTTCATCGCGAGTGTTTCTATAATTACGCTACTGTTGTTTTCCATCGATAAACGCAAGGGCAATGTAGTTCCATGCCGGAACGGTAAACATTGCCGTGACGGATCCTACACATTACATTTTCTACAGCGATTCGATTGTTTATTTGTGTTGTTTATCGACTCAGGGTTGTTACGCATCGGCGACTCCGAAGCTCTTCGAACTCTGTCGGAATTTTCCGTACTCGTTTCATCCAAATTGTTCCAGACGGAAAAAGTTCGAAATCACAAAAGTTGTTTTTTTTTTAAATTTGTTGTAAGAGAAAATAACTCTTTTATATGCTTTTACATATAATGTTTTTATATTTTATAACTATTTATAAAAGATATAAATATATAATATATTTATATCTTTTATATAATATAAAAAAAAATATATGCTGACAGTACATTTTTTGTACATGGTGTGAAATCTTGGCAAGAGAAAAATAACTTGTACGGTAACATAAAAAAATAAAAAACATGAAGATTTAACAATGCGAGAATTAACGTTTCTATGAAAGATATTGTGAACTAAAACAGTAAGTTGAGTTTGAATTGAGTCTAAATTCTTTGTGCAAACAATTACTAAATTTCCTCCCGAATTTCTCTCTTACTTTCGTTTATCTGAAATACACTGTACTGAATGCAATCATAATTTTCTCCTTATATTTGTATTTTCTCTGTGAAAGGGTGTGTCCCGTAAATAAATAAATAAAGTATGAAAGCTTGACGAGAAACATAATTAGTATGGTACAAAAGATTTAACAAGACAAGAATTTAAATGTGCATTGTGTGTATCTTAAACTCAAAAAATTAACCACGTACACATCCGTATGTATAGAAAAACAGGCCGAAAGTCTAAATTCTGCGTACCAGAATCTCGAAAATAAGAAATAAAAAATAATAAAACACCAAAATCTTGATTGGAAAAAGTAAGTCGTACGTAAAAAAAAAGAGCTTTGAGATTTAATAACGCTAGGTCTAAAATGTCTACAAAACGTATCTGAAATACAAAAAATAAACTGCCAATTGGACAATAATAAAAATAGGCTGACGATCCAAAGCCTTTTTTTTTACTTTGTATGAAGAACTTTTTCTTCGTACAAAGTAAAAAAAATAGCTTGTATCTATTTTCATGAGTCACGCTCAATAGCTCTTACAAATTTTTATCTACTCTGAAACTAATTTCATCCAAGATAATTTACCTAATTAGTTCATTTGTAACTAGTATTATTATTTAATTTTGCATTTGTTTTGAAGTCAGAAGGGAACACATGTGATAACAAACTAAGTCATATATACATTGAAATGTTCGTTCTATTTTAATAAAACTGTAAAAAGAGTAATCTGTCAATAAATATCAATAAAAAAACTAAGTCATATATTTATTGAAATGCTCTACTTTTATGAAACTGTAAAAGGAGTGATCCCCCAATAAATAAAATATCAAAGATCGAATATAAAATATTACTGATCCTTTTTTATATGCCGTTAGCAAAAAAAAATGCATAAATAATCTTCGCCGCATAAATAATCTTTAAAAATGCATAATCTTCGAAGTGATACGATGTGATATTAATTGTTAATTATTCTCAAAGACTATTTTCATTCTCTTGTTTAGTAATCTACACCAAGAACATATTCATATACAGTGAAAAACTAAAGTGTGAACTGTGCGAGACAAAAGAAATTTAATTTTGATCTCATATTGTTACGATATTATATTATCTGAATTATCTTATGTAAAAGGGCTCGTCCCGTGAATAAATAAATAAATAAATAAATAAATAAATTTTCATAGACATTCGACAACACGTAGCTTGGAACAAGAGTCCTAAGATACGAATGAATAAATGTTTTGCTCTACTCTAAATCATATTCCTAGTCATACTGTGATCTCGCAACAAAGTGCATACAAAAGATAAATAATGTAAAATAACGAATTATAATGAATTTTTATAAATTATATACCGTTACACACGTTACAAGCTACATCTTCAAAATTTTATCTCAATTGTAAAAAATTTAAAACGTAAAAGGGTTCGTCCCGCAAATAAATAAATAAATAAATAAAAATGTGTTTTCAAAATCTACGACCCTGCACACCAGTAACGTCCTCCGTGCCTCATCCGCTCATACTCGCACCGACCCGTGCGTAACAACCCCGTCCAACAATGCCGCCCATCACAATTCATCGTGCAATTATTCTCTTCTCACGCTTGCACCTGCCTTATCGACAAAAACCATCAACATATTAAAAAAAAAAAAAAAAAAACAAACAAAAAAATCATGCGTACGCAAGTCGAAGGGCTTAGCGTCTCTACAGAAATTTGCCGTTCGCCCATGAACCAAGCTCTTCGGAGCATTGAACGTTTTTTTTTTTACAATTCTTTTAAAATCTCTCATTAATTTTTATTGTTATTCTTTATTTATTTTTTTTTTTTCTTTTTCACCGGAGCGAGGTATCTCTGCCCCGCTCCGCTGTTCTCAGTACCTTCCTGGGCTGCGGCCTGCGCCTCTAGACACTCGACATACAAGTCCTGCTCACGCCACTTGGCGGCCAGTTCCTCCCTGGTCGCGGACTCCAACTGTTGTTCGGTGAGCTTGATCCTGAGTCTGCGAGGATGTTTCGGTGAGCGCGGACTGCTGCCGCCCGTTTGGCCGGCGGCGAGGTTCGCCGTGAGAGGGTTCGTCGTCGCCGAGCCAGCGCCTAGGACCGAGGACGGCAGTACAGCCAGCGGTGGTTCACCAGCGTTCGTCGTCGCCGAGCTCTCCCCGATCGGCGCTGTCGCACCGCTCCGCGTCGAGCCGCTCGTCGCTTTTTCATTTGTGTTTTTGACGCCGTTGCCGCCGACCCGCGGGCTTCTTATTCCAGGCGACGGCGGACCCGTCGACTTCGCCTCGGTGCTCGCTTCGGCCATCGCTACCGGTTTCCTCCGCACGGCTCTCTTGTCAACAGACTCGTCGCTGCGCGCCCTGCACAACGGAACCCCGTGCACCCCCCTCGGGAATTCCTCGAGTGGCGCTGGCGGCGGCGCGGCGGGGCCGCGAACTAACGGCGGCGCTGCTCGGTACCCGTCCCGCGCCTCTCGCCGATTGATACCCTACGACGCGCGCGAGAGACACTTTGGCCGAGGTGGATTCTCGAGTCTTCCTCTTCGATTTTCCTCGAACGCTGTTTTCTTTTCTGCAATGAAAGAGAAGAAAAGAAAAAAAGGGGCGGAGATAAAAACAATTAGAGATGTGACGTGACGGTCATTTTTTGTAAGCGTCAATTGACCAAAAAATGACCGTCAATTGACCGTTTTTTTTTTCGTTTCAAATGTTTTTGTTGTGCCATGACCGTCAATTTTGTGCGGGGTCAGAAATATGATCTCAGAACAGCGAAAAACGTCTATCCAGTTGGGACTTGACCGTCATTTTTTTTTTTTTTTTTGTCACAAATATGGTCAACTTTTTAGCATTCTAGGTTGGTTTCAACCAAATTTTTCTTCCTACTTGACTTCGTAATCATTCGTATTTTCAATTTTTCATTCAATTCAATATTTTCAATTTTTAATTCATCAATTAATTGATCAATTGAATAATATTATAAAATGAACGCAACATTATTTTTTTTCTGTCTCACGAAATTGGTACTTTGTTAATTTTTAAGTTAGGACCGTGGAGATTTTTAGAGTTAATGTCGCTGTTCCGGAGTCGTCAATCGACGGTCACGTGACAGTCAATTGACAAAAAAAACCTGACCGGTCACAAAATCGGCGCCTATCTCTAAAAACAATAGGTCTGTTCGTTACTAGAGTAAACTTTTACTCCGAGCGCTTCTAGAGTACTTCGAGAGTGTTCCAGAGCGCTCGGAACCGGAAACGCCTCACGGGACAAAAACGAACACGCGTTCGGTCTTTGCCCAACTCTAGCTGAGTTGAGTTACACATACTACGTACGGGAGCGCGACTTTGTAAACGAACACGCGGTCGGGCTCATGTCGACTCCAGGCTTATCCAGGAACTTTCATTAGAGGTTAGCAGCATAGAAAAAAAAATAGAAACGTCGGTGCATTTGACTCCTCTATCGAAACCCAAGGCACTAGGGGGCGCAGCAGTACTTCCGGCTAAACGAACGCTCTGCTTGCGCTTCACTCTGATCTACTCTCGTAACTAACATACCTAATACGAGAGAGTTGTGTGGAGGGTCGGGGGAGAAAGATTGTGAGTTTTTTGGCGGTAAATTATGTAAGGTTGTGTGACGGTAAAGTTGTTGAGCCCGATTGTACACGATGATTTCAGTAGCGACTGACTAAAAACGGAATGTAAAGCGGACAATGGGGAAAAACATGATGCGATTTAATAGGCGAAACGATACAGTGTAATTCGCATTCCCGCCGTAATAAAGATCGGAAACAACATTGATTCAGCACAAACAACACGGAATATAATAATACTTTTTGGCGAAATTTTTTGTTTCTCTTTGTTTAGTATTTTGACTATGATTTGTCGATTATCGATTACTTGATAGATTGATTTTAGAACATTGACGAACGCGCACGTTAATATTTTGGGCGGAAAATTATTTTCGTCGAAGCTGATTTTATACTCTCTCCACAGCGCCGTGGGTAAGTTAACCGACCAATGAGGACTTGCCATTTTAAAACACCGATCTCTCATTCGCTGGTTAAGTTACCCTTGGGGTTGCGGAGAGAAAGTATAAAATCAGGTTTCAGGAAAATCATTTTTCGCTCGAAATATTAACATCTGCGGTTGTCAATGTTCTAAAATCAGTCTACGCAGTAATAGGTAATCGGCAAATCGGCATAGTAAAAACAGCAGAGTAAAGAAAATCATTTTCACAAAATAATATTATTATTTTCATATTGTTTGTGTTAAATCGATGTTGTTTCCGATCTTTTAAGGTGGGAATACGAATTGTATTATATCGTTTCGCCGATTAAATCGCATCGTGGTTTACCATTGTCCGCATTACATTCCGTTTTTCGACAGATGTTACTGAGAACATCGCGTGCATTTGGGCACCTGCATGTCCCACCAAACGGGAGTTTCAAGGAAAAATTCAAACATTTATCGATGGGATAAAAATCTGAAAAAAAAATCAACCATATGGGAAGTACTGCAAATACTGTTTTTATGTAATAATAATTCCAAAATATTATTGACAAATTAACCATAAAAATAATTGTTCAACAAATTAACGGGCAACTTAACTTTTTTTTTCCATAAAAATGATTCGTTTATTTTTCTAAATACGTTTGAATTTTTTCAGAATTTATTTGTAATCTTTAAGTTGGAAATTGACATTTTCATATCGTTTTCTCATAATGTGTCTTAATTCGCGAAGCTTCCTCTATGAGGAAGACAAAAATACAGACAATGCTTCCTCATAGAAGAAGCTTCGCGAATAAAGGAACATTATGAGAAAGCGATATGAAAATTTGAATTTCCAACTTTAATGAGAAAACGATATAATAATTTCAATTTTCAACTTTTATGAGGAAGCGATATGAAAATTTCAATTTTCAACTTTTTTAAAGATTTTTATACCATGGAGAAGTGTTTGCAATTCCCTCTTATTTCTCTGAAACTTATGCGAAGTGAACACTATTCGCAAGGACTACCTTAAGGATTACTTTGAAGTAGAGATGCCGTGTGTTGGATCGATTCTTCGAGAAATCGGATTTCCCTCCAGTAAATATCGATATTTTTAATCGATTTTCACTGATGGGGCAATACCGTGGATCGATCTTTCACTTGAAAGATCGATCCACTAAATTACATTATTCTTGTACATTTTAAAATATACAGCAAAAGCGCAGGGCAAAATATAAGTGTCGATTAGTTGACGTTGGGAAAAGACTAAATGACATGTGTGCAGTTACACTACACAACAATGTGTCATGCTGCTATGCATATAACTAGGAAATAATAATTAGGAAAAATTATTGGCTGATAGCTAATTCTCAAATGTCAGTATTTTTTGCATTTAAGTTGACCCGTTTTTTTTTTTAATTTAGTTATTTCGTTAAATAAATTTAATACGGCTAAAGGTCCAGATCGATTTGTCCAGCCCTTTGCCAACGGGTAAAATTGGCATTACATATAAAATGGAGTATAAGTAGATAACTGTAAATATTAACTTTGGCAATAAATCTCTTTTACTACTACTAAATTTAATATAATATCTGCGATAAAATAAAAAAAAGTATTATTTGCATTTTAATTGACAGTTCCCTGTAGAAGATTTGAAGTACATCGTTTATCGAATGCTAAGTGTTACTGCATGTGTTTGCGATAACGAAAGACGTTAAATATTTAATTTTTGACTATTATATTCGTTTATAATTTCTTTAAGATTAACTTCAAAGGTGACTAATTTGACAATGTATTTTTTCGTATAATAAAACGTTCGATTTTCTTGGTATCGACGTTCTTTCTCTCGATATATTGTTGGATCGATACATAGCGTGGCGATACAATACAATATTTAAGATCGATCTTTTTTTTTACGATCCGGTAACTCTACTTTAAAGACGAAAATGCTCCGATCGCGCTAAAAGCGTCGTTCTTAATTCGAAAAAATAATACGAGTCGTCGTATAATTTTGAAAGATACTGTAAATCTTTCGTTTCTATTTTACTTTAAATAATGTCGTTTTTAATGTAAAAGGGAAACATTTGTGCTTTGTAAATTTATTAGTCATTTAACGGATGAAATTTTTCATCGGTAAATTATGTTTCGCAGCCATGGTCAATTAACCGGTTATTTGACGCGCTATTTAGTTTGATCATTTACAGATTCGCGTCGCTCGAAGCGAGAAAGATTTTTCGTGAAAAACAGGTCTCGCCATGCCATTTTCAACTTTTGAAACTGAATATTATGAAATAATAAATGAGTATTTTTTTAGAATTTTTTGAATATCTTTTTTTACATAATTTTTTTTTTCCTCTATAAATAACGTTCAAGTTATTAGGGACATTGAAAAAAGTAAGTCTTGCAGCGCCCATCGGCCTTAGAAGATATTAGGTTTGTTCGTTTTCAGAGTAAGCTGGAGCAGAGCGCTCGATTTTACGTGGAAGTTAAATCTATATATCCAACAAATATAGATATACTTTCCAAGTAAAATAGAGCGCTTTGCTCCAGCTTACTCTGAAAACGAACAGAACCTATATTGCTAGTCAAAGAAGCATCCGAATCCATATATATATATATGCATATACAGATATCGCAGGCGTCCGCTGAGCGCGCCACTGCCAATCTCAATGCATTGTGAGGTTATGAGCTACTTTTTACGAACGAAAAAAAAAATTGCTTCGATATAGACTTGGTCGCTGCTTTCGAACGCCCCAAAGATATTTGATACTCGGTACAATGTGAAAGTCCGCTTTCGGCGCGCATGTTTTTATCCCAATAAGTGTTTTTTTCATGAACTCTTCAAGAGTTCAACAGTTTGCGTCAGGAAACGTCAAATCAGCAACTAAGTTGCAAAAAAAAAAAATGAATTTAATGAATCTACATAATATATCGGTCACTTCGTATCGTAGGAAGTTTTCCGTCCGGTTTTCTCGGGCCTTACAACGATTCTATCAAGTGAACGCAATTTTCTCGGGTGTCCCTTGTACAGTTCAGTTGGTCAACGACTCAACAGTCGGAGAGGTATTCGCTTCGAGCTATTTCCACGAAGCGATACGGTAATGCAATTTCACGACGAACGATGCACTTTTGACGCGAGAGGAGCCAATCGTATTGTGTTGTTGTCGCTCGAATGAAAAACTGGGAAAATGGCTGAAGCGATCCTGGCGTGGTTTACGAATTTACAGGTCCGTAACCTCGCGCCTGTTTGGCTGCCGCAGCTACGACGATATATAGGTATACTAACTTGCTTCCGTGATTCAGTTACGTCGAGCGACAAATTGTCGTATCTTCTCGGCCGGAGTGTCCGGCGCGCAGAGACATGCTCTGTCGTCCAGCATTATCGTTAAAAACTATTGGCAAAACCGGCGAGCGGGGTCGATCCGTAACACACATAAACACACGCGCGCACGCACCACCTCACATCGACTCTTTATCGGACCATCTTGCAATTTTTCATTGCTCCGCAGGAAATTTTAACGAATTTCACTAATAGCCACGGTGAAAACGGCGAGGCATTATTGGGCTCATCGTCGACGATTCATTGAACTCCGGGGCACAGGCCTTCGAGCGAAAAGCGCGATTATAAATTTTATGTTGCTCCGTGTTAATACGCGCGAGTGCATACGATGTACGCGGACGCCTTTTTTTAATGTATTTTTATTTTTATTTAGCCTAATGATGGTTCGTCCCCTGACGGAGAGCCGCGGCACTATCTTCTCCGATGAAGATGCACGACTTCGGTCATAGATGTCGCGCCGCTGGAGTTCCTGTGGAGTCCGGTGGAGCAGGAAGTATTGGAAGTATTACGTGGTGCACTCGGAGTCAGGGGCACGGTCTTGTAGACCAGGTCTGTGGACACTCGCCGTGCAAAAAAAATCATCGATGGTAAAATAATCGGTTACAAATAGAATCGATGTTTCAGAATCGATTTTTTTTTTTTTGCAAAACATCGATAATAATGGATATGCATCGTTGAGCAGAAAAAAGAGCGTGCTAACTTATAAATGTGGATGAAACGAAAGTACACTTTTTAAATTAAATAAATGAATTGGGATAAAGTTCAAAGTAAAGTCAAGTTTTAAATATTTTTAATAAAAATATAATGGAATCTTTTTATCATTGTGAGTATATTGTACCTTACAATAACAGTTTTCTTGTAGATTTTAAATAAACGGCACTTCATGCCCCGATAGATAAGCGCCACAAAAAGTAGCAATATTGGCGCGATATTTGCGACATGCGCGGCACATGACGCAATTATTGCGCCAACTGCTACTTTTTGTGCCGCTTGTCTATCAGGGTGTCGACTGCTGAATAACAAATAGCTTTAGAAAAAAAAGTCGGAAAAGTGACACTCTTATTGCGAAGGCATTTTTGTTATTTAGCTGTCGATATGAGCTTCGCACAAGTATACATTTTTTTATTTTTATAATTTTTTTAGCACTATTGTTTTTCGTTTGGTTGAATGCATCGAGTCTCAGAGCTCGTACTAAAGATCTAACTACAAAGTGATACATTCTCAGATAGAAAAACGTGCCGTCAAACGGGTATCTTACCATTGGTACCGCCATCGTTTCGTCTCCGTGCCGTCATTTTTCTATCTGGGTACATTTAATTATACATGCATATGTATAATTAAAGAAAGGATTATATTTGCATTTAAGTTGATCCGCTTTTTTTACGATTTTAATTATATCGTTTATATTGTATTTATTTATATCGATTTTCCAAGATTTTTCTCTGATTTTCTCTGCTATATCTTAAGGGGAAGTGAAATATCGCGGTCGGTAATGAAAACTGTAATGAACTTTCCTCAAGGGTGCTAATTTTTTTGAGGAAAAAGCAAATTCGAGCCGATTGCACACGGTAATGTCACATCCTGCCGGAATTAATCTTTTTCTCAAAAAAATTAGCACCATTGTATAAAGTTAATGTAAAAATTGCAACTATCTCTCTCACACTCATGACCCCGTCACGTGACTTTCACTTGCTTTCACTTCACCTTAAATATCTCTGCCATTTTCTCCGCACAACCTCCAGCAGTCACAATATATCAGAGAAATTCAGAGTATTTTCCGAAAAATTATGGATACCTCTGATTTTTTCTGATAAAGTACGTTAAGAAAATAGGAGTTGTCTCTAAGATTTACTCATTCTGTTACTCGGACGAGCAGCAGACTTATTCAGAGAAAATGCAATTTATTTTCTGAAAAATGCCGATTTTCTCGGATAATGAGAATTTTAGAGAATTTACGGGTTGTCTCTAAGATCTACTCATTCTATCACTCAAATGAACAACAGACTTTTTCAGAGACAATACGATTTATTTTCTGAACAACTCTGTTTTTTTTTTTTAGATAAGGTGGGTTTAAAGAATTTCAGAGAACTTACGAGTTAACTCTAAGATCTGCCCTTTCTGGTATTCATACGAACAGTAAACTTTCGTGTTCGTGTTCGTACGACACTGAACAGTAAACAATAATTTATTTATACTTTATATGAGTAATTCACCGAAAATTTGACTTTTTCAGAAAATAGTTTCTGAATATAGAAGAGAAACAGGCTTAGAATATCAACAAAGTTCACAGTTTTTCAGAGAAGTTGGCAGGGAAAATCAGAGATTTTCAGAACACTCAGAAATATTTAGATCCCGAAAAATCTTTGACTTTCTCTGAAAAGTGCGAAAAGTGACAGAAATTCAGAGGACTTTACAGAGAAATTTCCAAGAAAATTTCCGAGACTTTCATATATATTTTCAGAGATATTCATAGAAATATTTTCATCAGGGCCGTATAATATAAAGCGTTCGATTTCCTTGGTATCGATATTCTTTCTTTCGATATATTGTTGGATCGATACATAGCATGGCGATACAATACAGTACTCAAGATCGATCTTTTTTTTACGATCTAGCATCTCTAATCAGAAACAACATTAATATCAAAAAATTATTCGCGATTGAAGATCCGATGAAATTTTTTTATAACCGAGTAATTTTCGCGAGCCCGTCCGTTGATTGGCTGCCGTCCCCACGCAGTCGGCATTTTGCGATCAGCCGGTGGGGCGAAGCGTGGGCAGCGCCGCTGTGGCAACGAGCCGTAGCTGCGACGGTGTTGTCTCGAGTCAGTCCGTCCTGGGACATCCGAGCCAATCCGAGTCCCCACGGACAGTCTGTCGTCACTTTTGCTATATTGTGTATTTCAACGAAAACACCCCACCAGCCTATCTCGCGTGACAGCGTCGCCAGCCTATCAATCGTCGCTTGCATTCACTGCGATCGGGGAGGGGAACAAAAATCTCCAAAATGGAAAGTGGTTGAAGCGACCGAGCGGACAATTAAGTATATTTCGAAGATCAATTCACGACTCTTTGGTAGCCGTGTACCAGAGAGCGCGCGCGTACGGGCTCGCGCAAGTGTGCTGAGAAGGCTTTGACAACGATTTAAAGGAACCCTCCGTGTGCGACACGCAGAGTGTCGTGCGCGCTTGCGCGTGTTAGTGTCCGCGCGTGTCAGTGCGCGCGCGTATGTGCGCGTGAGAGGAAACGATAGTCATCACACAATTGAGTGGAGATCGGACGGTGGGTTGTCGCGTCGAGAATGGATTCCACGGAAGACGGGAGGGACGACGTCACGTTGCTCGTCAAGGCTCCTGACCAACAGACAAACGATCAGATTGTCAAGTGCAAACTCAACTGGACAGTCGCGGGGCTCAAGGATCATCTCGCCCAAGTTTATCCCAGCAAACCAGTGAGAACACACACACATTACCAGTCACACCGACTCTGCTTTAACCTTACCATCTGCTGTGACAGTCGTTGTCTGTCGTCCTTTCCGTCCTCGATCCAATCTCGGGTTCGAGTCTCGGCAGATTTTTTTTTTTTTTTTTTTTTTTTAACTCGGAGAAAGCATCGTTTCCCTAATTGTATGTAACTTTTATGGATTTTTTTTGCATCTCGTTTCAACGTTCAGACGTTTTTAATTTTTTTTTACTCGGAGAAAGCATCGTATCCCTAATTGTATGTAACTTTTACGTACTTTTTGTGTCTCGCGTTTCAACGTTCAGGTGACTTTTTTAAATTCTTTTTTTACTCGGAGAAAGCATCGTTTCCCCAATTTTATGTGACTTTTACGTACTTTGTGGTGTCTCGTATCAAAGTTCAGGCGACTGTTTAAATTTCTTTTTATCTTTGTTTATACCAAACTCGGTATATTCAGGAAGAACGGGTTATTGGTGATTACTGGGTACCGAGAATCGACACCTCGCATAAGGTGCCCTAAATATAAGCATACCTTGCACACTTGAAATTAACCTATAAAAGCCTTTTCCCCAGGCCTATTTAAGGTTCCCTGCTGATGTGGTATTGTTACCCCCTTCCCAGTCCCAGTTGCTAACAAAAACTATATACAATGCTGTTTTGAGACCGCAGACCGCCGAGGAAAAAGAAAATTGTCATTCCATGCGTCTGGCGATGCACCAGGGAAAGACAAATTTCTTTTTCCTCGGCGTCTCAAAACGGCATTCAGTACAGTTTTTGTTACCGGCGGCGGTATTTCACATCACCTCAAGGCGAAGCGAAACGACTCAGTCGGTAACAAAAATTGTAATGAACTTTTGCGAATGGTTCCGAATTTTTCCAGGAAAAAATTAGCACCATTGAAAAAACCTTCGTTAAAAAATTGCAACTATCAGTCTCACACTCACAGCCGTTTCAGTGCACCTTAAGGGCATGTGATACGGACTCAATCGGTTGCAAATCAGTCTCCCGATTTTTTCCGCGACCATTAATATTTCGGACAGAAGGAAATTATGTTTTCATGCATCTATCTATATCCTATGAAAACTTACTTTGTTTTTGTCCGAAATATTTATAGTCGCCGAGGAAACGGAGAAACCGATTAACCGCCATTAACGTGATGTTCAGTACCGCCGTCGGTAACGAACCCTGTAATGAATGCCGTTTGGAGGCCACAAACAACTGAGGAAAAGGAAAATTGCATTTTCCCAGGGAATTGGCGTACGCTGGGAAAGACAATTTAGCTTTTACTCAATAGCCTGCGGTCTCAAAACGACTTTCAGTACAATCTTTGTTACCAACTGGGCGCGGTGCAGGTAGGCGGGATGGTGAACCATATCACCTTAAGGACGTGTGATACAGACTAAGTCGGTAAAAACAAACGGTTTTCCTGTTTTCTCCGCGCCTATTAATATTTCAGACAAAAGGAAATTAGGTTTTCATGTATCTGTATACAGTCTACAAAAACCTAATTTGCTTTTGTCCAAAATATTAATAGTCGCGAAGAAAATAGGGCAACAGATTTGTTACCCACCGACTGCATCACATGCCCTTAATCACGATCTTACAGGGGTTATAATTTTTACCACTTGATGTGGCTTGTAATATTACAGTTTTCATTACCGACCGCGATATTTCACTTCCCCGTAAGGAAACTTACGGTGCACGGCACCTTGTACATCTTAGTGGGAGTCACGTCAAGTATTTTACATAGTCGTATAAGTTCGCGTAAATTCGTAGTTGGGTGAACCTCGAATGAGCCTTGGGAAAGGCTTATTTAAACGTTAATTTCAAGTGGCAATCTGCAATTGACGCAAACTTACGATTGGGGCATATTTATGAATCGTATTGTGAGCTACGTCAAGTATCATAGATAGTCGTCCAATCCGCATAAGCTCATAGTTGAGGAGTTTCGAATTAACCTTGGCACAAGGCGTTCTTAAGGGGATGCTGGACCTTCCTGTTTTACCGACCGAAATGGCGATTTCTAAGTTCTCACTATTCGTCATTACTGCGCGACGCGTATGCTTCAAATCTTACATGACTGTATTAATAGCATAAACGATTCGGCGTGCACGCGAATTTTTGTCGAAATCGTTCGGAGAAATAAAGAAAATCGAATATCATAAATTGACGCGAAAACCAACATGGTCGCTGAAATGTCAACAGCATTCGTTCTGTAGGATATCATTCTAGAACCCGCATACTTCAAAAAAGGGTGCATGCCAATTCTTTGAAATTTTCCAAATATTCCAAAAACGTCGGAAAGTTGCTGGTACAAATGATAATCATGCATAGTGTATACTACTTAGTCTATTAGTTGTACTTAGTTCACTTAGTCTACTTAGTTCACTTAGTCTACTTAGTTCACTTAGTCTACTTAGTTCACTTAGTCTACTTAGTTCACTTAGTCTACTTAGTTCACTTAGTCTACTTAGTTCACTTAGTCTACTTAGTTCACTTAGTCTACTTAGTTCACTTAGTCTACTTAGTTCACTTAGTCTACTTAGTTCACTTAGTCTACTTAGTTCACTTAGTCTACTTAGTTCACTTAGTCTACTTAGTTCACTTAGTCTACTTAGTTCACTTAGTCTACTTAGTTCACTTAGTCTACTTAGTTCACTTAGTCTACTTAGTTCACTTAGTCTACTTAGTTCACTTAGTCTACTTAGTTCACTTAGTCTACTTAGTTCACTTAGTCTACTTAGTTCACTTAGTCTACTTAGTTCACTTAGTCTACTTAGTTCACTTAGTCTACTTAGTTCACTTAGTCTACTTAGTTCACTTAGTCTACTTAGTTCACTTAGTCTACTTAGTTCACTTAGTCTACTTAGTTCACTTAGTCTACTTAGTTCACTTAGTCTACTTAGTTCACTTAGTCTACTTAGTTCACTTAGTCTACTTAGTTCACTTAGTCTACTTAGTTCACTTAGTCTACTTAGTTCACTTAGTCTATTTAGTTCAGTTAGTCTACTTAGTTCACTGAGTCTACTTAGTTCACTTAGTCTACTTAGTTCGCTTCGTCTACTTAGTTCACTGAGTCTACTTAGTTCACTTCGTCTATTTAGTTCACTTCGTCTACTTAGTTCACTTAGTCTACTTAGTTCACTTCGTCTACTTAGTTCACTTCGTCTACTTAGTTCACTTAGTCTACTTAGTTCACTTAGTCTACTTAGTTCACTTAGTCTACTTAGTTCACTTAGTCTACTTAGTTCACTTAGTCTACATAGTTCACTCAGTCTACTTAGTTCACTTAGTCTACTTAGTTCACTTAGTCTACTTAGTTCGCTTAGTCTACTTAGTTCACTTAGCCTACTTAGTTCACTTAGTCTACTTAGTTCACTTAGTCTACTTAGTTCACTTAGCCTACTTAGTTCACTTAGCCTACTTAGTTCACTTAGCCTACTTAGTTCACTTAGTCTACTTAGTTCACTTAGTCTACTTAGTTCACTTAGTCTACTTAGTTCACTTAGTCTACTTAGTTCACTTAGTCTACTTAGTTCACTTAGCCTACTTAGTTCACTTAGTCTATCGACTTGTAATAGGTGATCAGAACTGATGACAACGGCATGAATGTAGAGCACGTTCATGCACTTTCGGAAACTATAATATTCGATTTTCTTAATTCTTTGTAAATTTTCATTCGAAATTCGACTGCCCACCGAAGAGTTTATGTCAATATCATAATCCTGCACGATTGTACACATATGCGTAGCATATTGACACTGGCGAGTAGGAACTGAAAAATTGTCTACTTCCGTCGGTAAAACAGGTAAAGCAGATTGAACAAAGGAAAAAAAACAGCTCCAGCATCCCTTTTTAGCACTAATTTGAAATGGCAAGCAACGGTGACTGCCAAATTTGTCGCTCGTTGAAAAACTGTTTGCACTTTGGTGGTAATCATTATATGGGTTACCGCCGTTCCAATAATAACCGAAATACTAATTGTCACTCGGGGGCAATGAGAATTGCGACGTGTAAAATTAAATGGCATCTCTGATTCTACGTTATGTTTTTGCACAACGTAATATGACCTCTTTATCCTCCTTCGATCCCTTCGCCGCGAAGGTTAATATTGATTCTACGCTTATGACTAAATGAAAACTTTACATCACTCGCGACACCAATCCATTTTTGTCGCTTCAATGACCGTAAACAGGGTGAACCCGATTGTCCCAACAAGTGTGGGTAATCCGTGACGCTGCCCCGTTTCTTCTATGCGAGAAAAATTAATAACGATAAGTTGTTTATCTTGCTGAAAGCTGTGTCTACTCATTCGACCAAAGCACGATTGCGCGATTCTTATTTGTCTGAAAATAGGCCGAATTTGTCTACAGTCGTTCGACGATCAGATGACTTCGAGTTCTGCCTTCATTGGCCGTCGTCGGACGATTATGAGAAAATTATTCGTCCGAGGAATCTACAATTGAACCCCAAACATGTGCGATACTGAAATTACGAGAAATTATCGACTTGTCGGACGAATAGTTTTTATACAGTCGTCCGATGATCGATTAACTTCGTGTTCTGTTTCCCTCATCTGTAGTCGAACGATTATGAAAAAATTATTTGACCGAGCCGTCGATAATCGCCCTCAAAACATAACATACATTATTTTTTGGTAGTGGGGCCGGGCGGGGGGGGGGGGGGGGGGGGGGGAAGAGAGAGGATTTCACTTGTTTACAGAAGGGCAGTACGTGTTTCTACAGAGCCCAACTCTACACATCACCGACTCTACACCACCAACTCTATACGTGCCTTGACTGCGCACAGCTGCGACTGTACACAATGATCGTCTCTACACAAACCTATCTGTACACATACTGAAACCCTGCACAAGTTTTTTTTCGCTCTAACCCTACACAGCAAAACTGTACACGCGTTAAGGTAGTCCTAGCGGACAGCCTGAGCCCACATGAGTTCAGAGAGAATTGAGAGAGAATTGCGAACACTTCTCGATGGGATAAAAATTCGAAAAAAATCAAGCATATGGAAGGTGCTGAAAAGATTGATTTTACATAATAATAACTCCAAAATATTATTAACAAATGCATAAAAAAAAATTGTTCAACAAATTCCCCGGCAACTTAACTCTTTGTTCATATAAAAACAATTTCTTAATCTTTGTGAATACGTATGAATTTCTTCAGAATTTTATCTAATTTTTGAAAATCACGTTTTTTTATTAACTAAAAACGCAATTTTAAAAAATTAGACAAAATTCTGAAAAAATTCATACGTATTCAAAAATATTAAGTTATTGTTTTTATATGAACAAAAAGTTAAGTTGCCGGAAGATTTGTTGAACAATTTTTTTTTATGCATTTGTTAATAATATTTTGGAGTTATTATTATGTAAAATCAATCTTTTCAGCACCTTCCATATGCTTGATTTTTTTCGAATTTTTATCCCATCGAGAAGTGTTCGCAATTCTCTCTCAATTCTCTCTGAACTCATGTGGGCTCAGGCTGTCCGCAAGGACTACCTTAAATTGAGGATACCCATACTCTACTCAGATAAAACTCTTCACGGCAAAACTCTACACGCGTCAAATTAGTGACAGGCGAACTCCACACAAGTAATACCTCACACTGGAAAATTCACCACATCAAATATTCTCCCCCGAAATATTCTACGCACACTCAATTCGAGACGATGAAACTCTTCACATTGATGACTCTCCATGACAAAAACTGTACACAGCCGAGACGCTTTTTTCACCGACTCTACACAAAACCCGATTCACGACGGTTCTGACTCGACACAAGTTCGACTCTACACATGCACCAACTCACACCCCAGTTAACGTGTTCAAACAACAACAATGAATGTGTAGAGTCGAACTTGTGTCGAATCGGAATCGTGGTGAATCGGGTTTTGTGTAGAGTCGGTGAAAAAAGCGTCTCGGCCTGTGTACAGTTTTTGTCATGGAGAGTCGTCGATGTGTAGTTTCATCGTCTCGAATTGAGCGTGCGTAGAATATTTCTGGGAGAATATTCGATGTAGTGAATTTTCCCGTGTGAGGTATCACTTGTGTAGAGCTTGGCTGTCACTCATTCGACGCGTGTAGAGTTTGGCCGTGAAGAGTTTTACCCGAGCAGAGTATTCATATCCTAAATTTAACGCGTGTACAGTTTTGCTGTGCAGGCTTAGAGCAATAAAAATACCTTTTTAGAGTTTTAGTATGTGTACAGAAAAGTTTGTGTAGGGTCGAACATTGTGTAGAGTCGCGTCTGTGCACAGTTGAGCCACGTGTAGAGTTGCTGTTGTGTGGACTGGTGGTGTAGAATCGGTGATGTGTAGACTTGGGCTCTGTAGAAACGACGTACTGCCTACAGAAATCTGCTGCGCAGTGACTTTAAAAATAGTATTTCTAGTATCTACAGGGGAGGGGGGGGGGGGCGCTTCCGACCTACCCTACTCTCTTCGGTCCAGTTACAGGGTTTTTTTTTTTTTTTACTGCCCTATATTCTTTTTGAGGCCTTAGCTTCTGTGTGCCATCTAGCCAGTACTCTCGTATCATCTTTTTTTTGTCTACTTTCAATCAGTTGTAAAGTTCACGGCCGCAGCCGCTGTTACCCCCCCATACCGTATCGCATTTGTCCGACGACGCAGGGAAACTGCGGAAAACCCGCGCCGATACAGCCGGTCATTCCAACTGAATCTTGATGTTTGTATTCGATACTTCGAGTACGAACACCAATCCTCAGAATTCGACCTACCGCTCAACGGTTCCAATGCGCCAGTTAGTGCACGACTAGGCGGTCACCCATCCAAGTACTGATCGCGAACGATTCAGCTTCACTCTGGGGACCACCGAAGCCGCACACCAACCGCGCATCCACCGCTGTCGGTCTCCAGTTACACTCTGTAGTGGCTCGGACGTTTCGCACCTTCGCGTAGGGATTCGTGAAACAGCTCGATTCACTGCTACTTTTGGGTATTTACGAACGCAAAAACGAAACGTTGATCGACACCGCACATGATTTCTTGACATTGCCACACACACACTCACTCCGTCCTACACGTTCATAGTCAGACGAATATGAAAAAAATGATTCGTCTGACAAATCAATGACCACACTCAAAAATTACGAGGAATGATAAACTTGGATGAATATTTTTTCCATAGTCATCCGACGATTAAACGACTTCGTCCTGTTTTATTCGTCTGTAGTCGAATGACTATGAAAAAGTTATTCATCCGACCAATGAAAATGGGACTTGAAACATTGAAATAATTTGTCCGCATCCTTCTCTATTCTTCTTCTCTGTTTTTCTTGATAAACACTTGTCTACTTAATGTAGACTACAAGATGCAAATATTAAAAGTTATAAACTTCCTTTCTGTAAATAAAAATAATAATAACAATATCCGTCCTTAGTCGGATGCTTAGACACTGACCCAACCACCCAACCGATTACACGTACTTTAAAGCACTCCTCTTGGCTAGCGTCACAAAAACATTAAATAGCTGCCCGTAAAGCTGAAGTGCTGCCTATCTGCTCCCAGTCAATGTTTAAGTCTTCAAGCATGAAGCTATTCTCTTTTCCTCGATCCGAAAGTCTCTCGCCCATTAAGGTAGTCCTTGCGGACAGCCTGAGCCCACGTGAGTTCAGAGCGAATTGAGAGTGGAATTGCGAATACTTCGCGATGAGATAAAAATCTGAAAAAAATCAACCATATGGAAGGTACTGAAAAGATTGATTTTGCATAATAATAATTCCAAAATGTTATTAACAAATGAATGAAAAAAAAATTGTTCAACAAATCTTCCGGCAACTTAACTTTTTGTTCATATAAAAACAATAAGTTAATCTTTTTAAATACGTATGAATTTTTTCAAAATTTTGTCTAATTTTTGAAAATTGCGTTTTTAGTTAATAAAAAAACATGATTTTCAAAAATTAGATAAGATACTGAAAAAATTCATACGTATTCAAAAAGATTAACAAATCGTTTTTATATGAACAAAAAGTTAAGTTGCCGGGGGATTTGTTGAATTTTTTTTTTCATATATTTGTTAATAACATTTTGGAATTATTATTATGCATAATCAATCATTTCAGCACCTTCCATATGCTTGATTTTTTTTCAGATTTTTATTCCGTCGAGAAGTATTCGCAATTCTCTCTCAATTCTCTCTGAACTCATGTGGGCTCAGGCTGTCCGCTAGGACTACCTTAAGAGCATACGCCACAATACTCATCCTTTTTCCTCTCTGCGAAGCTTTCTACCGCACAGAGGCCTTGCCCGTTAGGGTGACATCGACTGTGGTCGATGGGCAATCACCCTCTCAACCCCCATGTGCCCATAACATCGAAAAGATCTAACGTGTGCTGAGTAAAGCCCGAGGTAGGCATAAACGGGAGATCCCACCACCTGACAGACACGCGTCTAAAGGTTCCTTTTTGCTCATATAGTCGCTGACCAAAGTGGGCCTAACTCGTCGAGCACCGTAGGGACGCCTCCATTGCAGAGCTGGGCAAATTCACTAAGTACTTGAAGTACGTATTGAAGTATCAAGTACTGAGTCAGTGCCCACTGCTTAGAACTTCAGGAACTTAGTTCTGCCAGTATTCCATACGTCAGTACTCAAGAACTACCTTGCGCTCAGTACTTCGAGTACTTGATACTTTAATACGTATTTCAAGTACTTAGGGTATTTGCCCAGCTCTGCTCCATGGTTTGGGTACCCGATGCATTAATCGAGGCGACAATGTCTCAAAAGTCAATTCATCTGTGGCTATTTATATCCGTTCGAGTTTCGACTAAGACCTGTTTGATTATCCCACTTAGACTTGGTCCAGGGTGTCGGATATTGATGGCGCGACCACGAGACGGTCAGATCGTAGCATTGACACAAATTGGCTGTAATTCCCTTTCAGAATCAAAATGGGTTGTCCATTTTTTGATAAAAAAAAGCTTCCCAGATAGCCAACCGCAGCACAGGCAAACAAGGGCAATTGCGTGCTACCCAAGCTTTGCTATTTGCTTGCCAGCAATATTGCAAGAATAGTTTCTAGCACGGGATCGCAGCATATTGGTAGCAAAAATCCAAAACAAGTTTCGATAAGCTGATTTCTTATTCTTAACCGCTGTGAAAGAGATCAAAATTCCTCCTCATCAGAAGCCGACCTCTAATTACACATTTCCTCAATCAGCGTTATTGCTAGTGATAACGAAAGCTTATTTTTTCATGCGATTAATGATTTCGGTAATGGGTTGATAATGAATTACGTTACATGATGATGAGTTATTTAAGAGTTTATTGGCCTAAGATTACAGATTACATCTTTGATTCATAATAAGTAACGCAACAATTATTGTATTACTTGTAGTACTGTGCAATTAACTTTTTTGAAATAAAAGTTAATCAATTGGACCGCGAACGATGTACATCATAGTTTAATGACGAGGGTATGTATGTGACTCGACTCTTCAATATTCAACCTCTAAAACCATAAAAAGGAATGCGCGTTTTTGGTTTTTGGTCGAAAATTGTGTTAAACGGTAGGTTCGTTTAGGGCCGATATACATTTCTAAAATATGATACACATATGGACTAGCAGTAACGATCCTTGGAAATGAATTTTTTTGAGAATCGATGGACGCACTTAAATTTGATAAGAAATCGATTTTTTTTAAATTTCAGCCAAAATAACTATGACTCACGCAAATTAATCTTCGTATTGAGACGCAAAGCACCAGCAAGATTTGCTAACAACTTGCTGACAATATGCTCCTAAGAATTTTCGGCATTGAATGCTGGCAAAAACATACTTATCAAAATCCGAACGCAAATGCCCCAATTTTGCCGCCGTCCCTTGCGGACATATGCTATTTGCTGGCGGTTTGATGGCAAAATGTTATCTGGATTCATGGGACCGTTGAGTCAACACATCATTTTACGGCTCTCACCGTTCGAGCATTCGTCATCAGACGCTTGATCCTCATTGCCCCGTCCCTGATAGACACAAATACTGATAGCGGCACAAAAAGTAGCAGTTGGCGCAATAATTGCGACATGTGCCGCACAGGTCGCCATTATCGCGCCAATATTGCTACTTTTCGTGGCGCTTGTCTATTAGGGGTATTATTTACGTCTATATCTACTCACAGTTTTTGCCAAAGGCGTCATTGAATTCGATGCGCTATTCCCCTGATAGACAAGCGCCACGAAAAGTAGCAGTTGGCGCAATATTTGCGACATGTGCAGTACACTGATAAAAAAATACGGTTGAATCAACTAAGATTCGGGCAGGGACGTTCAACTAAATATTTTGTTGGTCCAGCTAAAAAATCGCTTAGTTCAATAATTTGTTGGGTGATTTGAAAAAAATATTTTTGAGCCATTAAAATATTTCGTTCGCCCAACTAAATATTTATTTGAACGTCCGTGCCCGAATCTTAGTTGATTCAACTGTACTTTTTTATCAGTGTACATGTCGTAATTATTGCGTCAACTGCTACTTTTCGTGGCGCTTGTCTATCTGGGTCGTTGAGTGGACCTCCTTGTGAAATAATTTCACCTGCGCCAATACCCGATTCGGGACAAGTACATTTAAAAGTGCTACCAAATGGCCCGAACCAAATAATCCATTTGACATATTAAAGAGAAAACATGGATCATGCAGAGTCCTTACCGAGGATAACGATCGCATATTCGCCAACTTAGTCGATTGCAAGTAGTAGTTACATGTGCTAGCGCTATGTGAATGAGCCTGAGAAACTCATGCTGTGCTACATGGTCTCAATTTTTCTCGAGTGAACATCCTAAAGGGGACT